>JALJCO010012619.1:0-460624 GCA_023101725.1 Atherinomorus stipes
CTACTCTGCCGATAATACAGGCCCAGAAGAAGAAATTCGCTGTTTACATTGTGCCAAGAGCAACACAGCTGCAGATAAACAGGGAGAAACACAAGAGGGGTTGGATATTAATTTAAAACAAAGAAAGAAAAAGAGAACGCGCAATCTCGTCTGCCGCGCCTTCTGTAGTTTCATGAACGCGCATCGGCGTGCTGGCAGGAGATGCTGTGTAGTACTGTCTAGGCTCTGAAAATAAACTAAATGATGTCGTTTCCAGTAAATTCTGGATGCCACCCACTCAGGACACTTGGATTACATTGGATGAGCAGTTTGGAGGAATATTGACAAGTTTTTGTGGACTTTTATGGACCTTTTTGGCTTGGACTCCTGCGAACTCTCTATGTGAAATTTGGGGTAAAACGAGAAGCCTTCCTGATCGCCGGCTGCATTTGAGATATTAAAAAAGTGCTCCAGAGTCTTGCTCACTATGAGGGTAAGTGGAAAATAAAGTTACATCATTCTGTGGTGTACTACTCCTTTAAACAGCTGTGGGACTTTTTAAATAGGTAGGGTGGAAGAAGCGGAGATCACGCAAGGGCGCGGCTTGCCAGTTCTACCAATCACCAAACATCTACGTATTTCAGTTCCTATGGAACTCCGAAAAGACCCTGCCCCGGAGTAGGAGCTATAAAAGGTTATCAGAACTGAAGGCCAAGGTTCTTTTTCCCACGGCCACTAAAAGCCGATTATTCGCAGGTTTAAATGGGTTCTTCAGCCAGTGGGAAAGGGGTATGTATCAACGATAATGCTCATAATGGAGTTGGTTGACACAAACATCAGGTTAGTATCTGCTATGCCAACTCCTGACATTAAAACCTCAACAGGCTATAAATATTTCTTGTCATTGGAAAAGATGTATTTTTCTTTTGCATCGTTGTCCTGCATAGTGGTTCAGAAAAAATGATAGAGGAACATAAATACTGAAGACAATGCAAACAGGCAAACTCATTGAAATGATGCTCTGCTTGATCAGATGGAATGAAAAGGCAGATTTTTAGCTTTACTAGTAGATTAAATGAGAAATCTTTTCAGTTTTTGAATTACTTATTAAAATATCAGGTGCATGTACTGTCCACACTTGCACAACAACTACCTGCCAATTCAAACCATGCAGAAAATTGAAGCATGCAAAAAATTTCACGTCTTCACTTTCAAATTTTATACAAAAACTGTCTTTCATTTAATTTTGGAACTATTTTTAAAAATCTGTTTTTAAGTTAATCAAATAGATAGCACCTTCTAACCACTTTGGTCGATTTTTTTTTTTTTTTTTTACTTTGCACAATCCAAACTGATCAGTGGAGTAAGGAGAACAGATGCTTCTGGTTGCACCAAGAAGTAGATTACAGCACAAAGGAGAGTGTTCTTTCCTGTACCTGTGCCAAAATCCTCAAACAGCATGCCCCCTCATTATGAAAGAGACTGTCCTCCCAGGAAACATCCCCATAGGGCATTTGTTCATGCAACCTATAATTACATTCAAAGAAGATGCAATCTCTAGTGATTGTGAGAGTAACTGCAAAGGATGCATTTTAGTCCGGGCTATGAGGTTTTTACTCTCAATGAGCATCTGCCTAAATCCAGCCATAAACTGACAAAGTTTTTTGGTAACATGTTGCTCCGTTTATTTGCAAATCAAAGTAACCAAAATGATGCCACGTAGAATTTGTAAAAAGAATGTATTTTAGCCCTGGTTTCCAACTCTACTGTACCTCAAGACAGGTCACAGCAAGAGGTTACTCGAGTATTTGCACTAAACTGATACATCTTTAGTTTTTTTAGTTGTTAAAAACTTCAGTCAACACTTGCCATTTTAGCGATGTAAATCAAAAACTTGGCTCAAGTAACTTTTCAAGAAAGCTAGAATAACTGCATCTCTGAAACAATGGCACAGTCTAATAATGACATTCTAGTCCATAAAAAAGCACATCTTTGAAGATTTGCAAGATAAGCCAACTGGGAATGAGCAGGATGACGAGCTTAAAACTAGCACCTGGTTTGCATAAGTGGGCAAGGGGTATAAGTTGTGCTGCCACAGCCAAACTCAAATAATTTACTTGAGTGACTGTTACAAGACATTTAACCTCCTTATAGATTATTTATAAATGCTTTTAATAACCAAACAGAAAACATAATTTTATCTAAAAGAAATGCAACATAAATTCTAACATGGAAAAAAACATAAAAGTAAAAGTGAGTCTTGCATGTAGTGTTTAGTCTCACTATCAATTACACCAACACACTTCGCAGACAACTCCAGAAGGATATAATTAATGTCTCAGACCAACAAAAAACAGATGTAATTCTGTTCATAAAGAGGCCACCATGCAGCCTCTACTCATGTATTACTGAGAAACTATTTGCTTCAGGCGCCCGTACATGCATATTTCTTTTAACAAGGATTTCAAGGCTCGGGGTTTGTTCTTATTGAACTCATCACACAAAGAAGGAAAAGGGTCATATTCATCGTCATTTACTGAAATGCAAAGGTATGGAGAGACACTCAAATCTCTAGGATCTGGTTCACATAATTTTTGCTGCATTTGGCACTTTCACATTTCATACAAAAAAAAACTAATGAACATGTGCTGCAGGTTAGAGACAGAGGAGAAGTAATGGAGAGCACAAACCTGTGACATATGTGTAAGGTCATTCATAAGCCAGACAGCTAAGCCTTTCATTTGAACACCATTAAAGAGACTTTGTAAAAAATGCACAGTGTGCACCTGATGGAATATTAAGTTACTTTTTTTTTGTCTTTTTCCAGCTGCTCTGATGTGAAGATACAGTATGTCTCAAGTCATTTCCCATTACATGCTGATTATCAGCTTTGTGAATCATCTGATCAGAATTTTCTGACTTTGTTGGATTATTTTTGTCCATATCATACGAGCAAAGCAAGCCCAGCTTTACACCTCCCAAACAGAAAAATGACCAGTAACATCTGCAATAAAGTGTGAGCCAGCTTTCCGAGCTTTTGTTTGTGGTCACTCTGAGTAACACAATGACTCACAATTTAATGGGGAATTCAACAAGTCTTTGAGGTTCACAATTATTTTTAATGGGAACTGATGCTGTAAAGTCATGAGTTACGGTAATAAGTCATACTGTGCTAACCCTTTCCAGTGAGCAATCTAAATATTTCATGTGGGATCAATCAAGAATCTGTATTATTGTGGATATTTATACCAGCTTCCCTTGTTTCTATATGATGCTTACGAGGACATAAAGGCTTCAGTTCAGACCTTCCACACATTCTTGTGTTCTGTTGGTATGTTAATGTAATAATAGCTTCATTGTTGCCACATTAAAGTAGTATTTTGCTTTCAGGGTGGGGCAGGTAGGCCTATATGAGATAGTCCAAGAGGTTTTTGACTCCAGGCCTATCTTTAACATCTGAAGGAACCTAAAGCAGGGGGCTGTACCTAAATCTACAGACTCTTGTCGGAGTTCATTTCCCCATAACCTCCTCCCTCTCAATGAATTCCAGATGTTTTTCAGACGAAAGTGAATTTAAAAGGGGTGGAGGGGTACTGGTAGTTGTGAAGAGCCTCTCTTTTCTGTACAGAATGCATAATGTATGTATAAAAGTAGCAAAGGCCCCTTTAACACTGGCACATCTCCAGTGTTATTCCTGGGACGTTTTGTCCTTAATCTCTTAAGCAAACAATACAACTCAAGTTTTAGCTGTAAAACCCAATGAATAATTCACATTAAAAACAATTGCATCTTAAATAGCATATTGTATATAGCTGGAGTAGTTGCAACCCAGAGCAAGGATACACAAACCATATGACTGCCAACTCAGTTCAAGTAACACCCAGCACAGAAACTATTCCAAGTCTAACGAAGTCCTGACCTGCACTTTTGGCACAGAAAGTTCACAATTCTGCAAACCCTCAAATTCAAATAGTAGGTCAGGCAAACATGCAGAGGAGGTGTTTCAGATCTAGTGACTGTGTGTGGTCTGCCGTGCTGGAAAAACCAAAGGTAATGAAGTCATGACTGGAAGAAAAATACTGCTCTCCATTTTTAATAAATATCAAATCCCTCTCTTGCCTGAGGGCCAGATGAAACGAAGCCTCAATCTTGTGTTCCTCTTGGCTCCTAATAAAGTGGCAGCCCCCATGAAAGATTCTCAGACAAGGGGAATCAAATGAAAAATGCATGAAATGCAATTATTGTCTGTGCAGCTCCTACAATCTAAAAGTGAAACAAACTGACAAACTGAACTTTTGGACTAGGATATTGCAATTGTTTGTATGCATGTTTTTGCCTTTTGCCACACGCTTGTTACTTCTTTCAAACACGAAGGAGGCTGATATGAAATTAGTGTTTTGCCATGAACTCCTCTGACCCCCTCATCAAATCCATTAAGGCATCCCTCAAACTGCCACAAGCCCAACCATCCTAAAACTGCTCTGACTTCTAGCTGCAAATCGTGGCTTCACACTCGCTCCTCTTTGCCTGACTCACTCCATCAGAACTGCAGACTCATTGTTTGCTTTTCCTTCCTGGTAGCTGCACACATTGGCTACCACACATGACATTGGCAACAGATGTGGTGGGGCCCAGAAAAAATAAACTAGCCGACGATGATGCCGTCCGCAGAAGCTAAATATTGACTTAGCGACCTGTAATCAGATTCACACACATGACAGAATGGAAATAAACAGCAACATTTGCTCGTGTCGCCTCTGCCGACCCTCCCACCACAACACAGGAACCCGAGCAAGCAGGAAAAAAAGCAGCAGCTTGGGTCTCTCAGCTCAGCCAATCTGGTAATGAGGACTTGCTTATGACGCCAAGGGGTGGGGATAAGAAAATGGGAGACATAGTATGATGTATAATTACTTCTCTCACAGTCCTGCCTTACTGTAGCTCTCAAATCAACTTCTATAAATGCTTTGGTGTGGAAATTTTCCTCAAAAATAGAATTTAACCTTGAAACTTGACTTGAATTTTCAAGCATAACAGCTGATTTACAAAGCTGACATGACAAGAGTAAAATGGTACTGCTGCATTAAAGGGGAAGTTAGTTTTTTTTTCAATCTGGATCTATTTTCTAGCAGGAAATACATTCATTTACTCACCCAGACAGTTTTGGTGCAACTTGAATTCCTTCGGGAGATATTTAGATCCACTTGAGATCAGCGTATGTCCAATATAATGGAAGTTATAGGGCAACAGCGTGCAGCTTCCAAATAAGGCATTATCTACCACAAACTCGTTTATTTCACCAATGTTTTGTTACCAAACATTGGTCGGACCCCCCCCCCGTGAGCTCGAAGCGGCTTTTTTGTGGTGATTCCTCCTTATTTACAGACATTTATACTGCTGCGGCTTTGATGACGTCACTATTATGCGACACCATAACAAGTAAATGTCTGTAAATAAGGACGAATCATCACAAAAAAGCCGCTTCGAGCTCACAGGGGGGGGTCCGACTAATGTTTCGTCACAAAACATCGGTGAAATGAAGGAGTTTGTGGCAGATAATGCCTTATTTAGAGGCTACACGAGGTTGCCCCATCACTCCCATTATAACGGACACACGCTGATCTGGACGTGGATCTAAATATCTCCCGAAGGAATTCAAGTTGAACCAAAACTCTCTGGGTGAGTAAATGAACATATTTCATGCTAGAAAATAGGTCCAGATTGAAAAAAAAAAATTAACTTGCCCTTTAAAGGGGCTTCAGGCAAGATTAAGAAACGAAACTCACGACTGGTGCTTCAGGTAACTGCAGCCATGAGCCAAGCCGTCACGGAATCGTGCACAAACTGAAGCTATAATGTTGTTTACTAAGCTTTTTCTTCGTAGTTACACTTTTTAGTGTCTTTCAGTTGATCTGGATCGTTTGCTGATGGCAGAAGAATCCATAACTATCGCTTACAGTGTTTGAATTTACCGCAACCGTCTTCTTCCTGTATCAAAACTGTGGATGTAGCGTCATTTGACGTCACGTCCGCAGGGCAGCGCGGGAAATTCGGACACCGAATTGCAGCGCATTTTGCAGCACACAGCCTGTTCAAGGCAACGGAGAAAGACGTGGGTGGAAACGTTATTTTTGGTATTTAGCGCTTCATCACCCATTCGTATTAAAAAAAATGGACATGCATATTTTTATTTTTTTTTATTTCTGCCTCTAGTCCCTTTAAGGCCTTCTCATATGCCACAATGAATATTTAGAAAACATTTTCACAGTAAATCATGAAGTGTTTCAAGCCTATTCTACTCTTTTCGACAAATGTTTAGGAGATAACCTTTCTCCACATGTGTTTATAAGATCAATGTTAAACCAAGCATCTGTTTATCTGCCTGAGTCACAGTGCTGGCTCATCCTCTACAGAGAGAAAGCATTACGCCTGCTTTCTCTGGGCTCTATAAATTATGGCTCCAAATAGAAGACCTTCATGTGGTTGGAATCTGGAGATTAAACAATGGTCATAAATCAGGCACATCTGGGGTGTTATAAATCTGTCGTTCTATCTTTGGACTCGTTGCGCTCTGAGGCCCGTTTACCAGGATTTGAGGAGTTCTCGGTGCAGATAGAGGGATCACTTTGGGATGGAGATTATCTCTCTGAGTTTCATTGTTCTACATGAATATCACTTGCAGTGGATCAGCAGGAATAAAATTGTCTGAGAATTTAATTATTTAGATACTTACACTGGATTCCAAGCAACATTTTTGCTGTCATCTGATCTGCAAAAAGCCGAATGCTTGATTTATTTGTAATAATGAATCTGTATTAATTCCACTGAAAACATTCAGAGTGTATCAGTGTGTGTGCTAAATGCCAGAACTGCATCCCAGCATTAACTTGACCCTCAAACAAGGAGTGCACCTGCTGTCATGCCAGCAGGAACTTGTCATCAGGTCCTACAAGGTGTGAATTAAAACCCTGTTCTTCGTTTTCTAACATTATCTAAAAAAAACTGTCATTTCTCTGGACACACTCATCCACATAAACCATGTTTATGTCCTTATATATATAACATGTCATTCTTTCATTATTATGAAGTGTTTTGTCATATTCATAAAACATTTGCATATGTTATTGTGTGTTTCTGAAGAAAAGCAAAGCTTTGATCAAGCAGTGCTCGTCCATATTTGAGTTACACGCACAATTATTATTTCTCCCTGGGTTATTAGCAGCAGATGTTTGAGAATTTATTCTGTATTACACAGCAAACCATCTGCTATTCATTCTCTCTTTATTTGTTTTGTTTTTCTATGAGTTGAACACACTCAAAATGAATGTTCAGAATCTTTTATCACTTGCCAGTTGACAAAAGTAATGAGGGGCATAAAAGCTTGTGCTGAGCTTTATGTTTTGCAGCACTAAGGGTCTTAACCACATGCTTTTGTACCCTATACAGTAGGATAAATGTGAGTGTGTGCGTGTGCACCTTAAACCAATAGGATGAGGAACTATAGGGTAAAAACTTGCCTTGAACCAAGTATGATATGTTTTTTTTTTCGCACCAGAAAACCTAATTGTTTATCTGTGGGGTATTTTTCCTCATTTGTAAAACCAAAGTACACAAAAAAACAATAATACTTTCTCAATATATGCAATTTTGAATAGCTAATTTTAACTAGATTTCTCCCAATACCATTCTAAAACACAGCCACCAATGTTTAGTGTTTGAACTTGACAGGTGTTACCAAATGTTCTTCAGCAGACAGGTGTGACAATAAATGATGTGAAAACCAAAGAATACTAAATAGAACTACACAAGTAATTTGCACACAATTGTTTCCCAAAGCAAAACATGCTCTAATGGAACCCCTGTTGTGTGTAGAGGGAATTTTTAGCACTTGACTCATCGAAGGCTCCGACTGAAAGCTGAGAAAAAAAGTAGAAACTTTAGGGGAGAATGGATCCTTCCTCATGTGAAAAAAAAAAAAAAAACCTAGACAGGATTCCCATTGAAGCAATGTTTTAGTGTAATGCTTAAAGAAGGGCGGGCCTGGCTCTTAAATGCTAGCAACACTTAGATACCTGATTAGTCAAGTTATTTTGCAGGCTGCCACCTCCAGTGCTGCTTTTCGAAGGTTGAACTGCTCAAGTTTCCACCAGAAGCTATGCTAGCAAAGCAAAGAACGATCCAGAATGTAATTCAGTAAGACAAGATGTCAACCCATTTAATCTGAATAAGAACCAAGACCACTGACATGTAAATTGCCAAACCACCTTTGCAGAGAACCCATCACCTAAAAAAAATAGATAAAAGTGAACAGCCTTGTTATGAAGTGCTGTTGTTTGGCTAATACTAACATGGTACTGGATAAACTTAAGGGGTATTTCTCCTTGGGGAAAAAAACTTACACTATTTTGAAATATATTTACCATCTTTGAAAGAACTGGAGAGCCTAACCTGACCCAACAAAACAGAACATTGGGTTATGTAAAAATGTTAAATTATACAGTACAGGTGAGTGATATTTTCCATATTTTCCCAACAGAGCACTTCACACTCAGACTGCAGGTTTAGCTGTGATTCTTAAAGTGTCATGGGAAGCAGAGCCTGCAGTTATCAGGCTCCTATCTTATGGAAAAGCCCCTAATCGGAGTTTGGGAAGCATACACCTTGTTTTACAAAATTTAGATTTAAAACTTTGCTTTCCTATAAGCAGTGTTGTATAAAGTACCCAAAAGCCATACTTGAGTAAAAGTAAAAGTACCTTACTGGAAAATGACTCAAGTAAAAGTGAAAGTCGCCTGCTAGAATATTACTTGAGTAAAAGTAAAAAAAGTAGCTAGTATTTACTGTACTTAAGTATCAAAAGTAAAAAGTACTGTTAGTAAAACGCAATCTGAAATTTGAGTTTAACATTTTCTTTATTTCTGTTTAGTTTAGTTTTTAAGTTTTAATTTGCAAAGTGTAAATGAACTTCAATACCTCCTTACATAAACCCAACCATATAGAAAAATACACACAAACATCCTTACAGACCTGCGTGCGTGCCTACCAACATTCATACCCACGTGCATTCAATATAAAATCATTCCCAATAAACTCTTGGTGCTTGGAGGTGATGCAACAAACAAAAAAAAACTTAACTGGTTGAACTTTAAATGACTGCAGTGCAACAGAACTGGACTAATGTCCATCATATAATGGATTTGTTAACAAATTGTATTGAATCAGACCATCAGAGTACCTTGAGACAACCTTGCTCTGAACTGGGGCTATACTTTTACTGTCAGGGTGGGCACTTCTTCCAGACTTCATCCAGGGTCTTGAAGAAGTGCCCAAATGCAGGTGAAAAGGTAGGAGGCAAAAGAACAAAGGAAACAAAGATTTATTGCACAAGTATAACAAAAGATCAATAAATAAGATTAAAAGGGGAAGGAATCAGAGCTAAGAAGTAGTCAAACAACAAGGAACACAACGGGTGACAACAGGGAAAAAAACAAAGAGATGATAAGTTAACAAAAGAAACCAAAAGCTAAGCACTAATAAGTAATATCCAAATGAAGAACAAGTGTGACAATCAAGACCAGGTGTAGTGAACAGGAAACAAAGGCAAGTAGATAACCCTCTTGTTGTGGAAAGTAAAGAGTTACCAAGAGTCTGATGAGTAAAAATGAAAGAGTCAATTTACTGACAAAGTAATTGATAAGCAAAATGTCCCATTGCAAGTGGAGAGCTTCACAGAGAGACTGCATCTCATGTCTTGTCTGCCAAAGCTCTGACATTGTTTGGGTACATGTTTTTAGACTGTTTACTCACACAGGTGGCACCAGGAAAAGATTAAGCCCATCATGATATGATTACGTAAGAAAAATTACATAAGAAAAAGATTATTGACACGCCAGAGTCAGAGTGACACTTTAACAACAGGTTAATTAGATAATTTCTTCCACATTTACAAAAAAAAAAAAACAAGAAACCAGAAGAGTAACTAATAAACTAAAAGAGCAAAACCCTTGGACCAGAGACTAACTCTGGACCTCTTAGGCCAGTGTCCAGGTTTAAGATGCTTCCCTGCTGCAACACACCTGTTTTATATGAAACTGTTGTCTTGTTTTCAAGCTCTTCACCAGCCTCTTGATGATCCATTAGTTTCAGATAGGTGTGTTGCAGCAGGTAAACAAATAAACCTGCGGGACACTGGCACAAGAGGTTTGGAGTTAGTGGACCTGCCATAGACCTCTGTACTCTCACCATTCCTCTTTACACTGTACACCTCAGACTTCCAGTATAACTCTGAGTCCTGTCATCTGCAGAAATATTCTGATGACTCTGCTGTTGTGGGGTGTATTAGTGATGGACAAGAAGCCGAATACAGGGAACTTGTCAATCAGTTTGTGAAATGGTGCAGTAACAATCAGCTCATCTTAAATACCAGCAAGACTAAAGAGATGATTGTTGACTTCAGGAGGAGCAAGAATAAGCAGCATAGTCCTGTCTACATCCTGGAAGAGGAGGTGGAGGTGGTAGAGAACTACAAATACCTTGGAGTTCAGCTGGACAACAGACTCGATTGGAAATGCAACTGTGACTACATCTACAAGAAAGGTCTGAGCAGACTCTTCTTCTTAAGGAAGCTAAAATCATTTAATGTCTGCAAAAAGATGTTGCAGATCTTCTATAAGTCTGTGGTAGAAAGTGCAATTAGCTTTGCAGCCATCTGCTGGGGCAGCAGCATCAGAACCAGAGACTTGAAGAAACTAAACAAGCTGATCAAGAAAGCTGGTTCTGTGCTGGGGATAACTCTGGAGCCGCTGGAGCTGATCGTTCAAAAAGAATGCTTCACAAGCTGATGAAGATGATGGAGGACACTTCCCATCCTCTCCACAACACGGTGAAGAATCAACAGAGTGTGTTCAGTGGGAGGCTGCGTCAAGTTCGCTGTAGGACGGAGAGATACAGGAATTCATTCCTGCCAGCAACCATCACCCTAAAGAACAAGACTAACTGACTTTTTGTTTATTTATAAAAAAAAAAAAAAAAAAAAAAAAAAAAAAAAGAGCTTTTACAATACTGAATTTCCCTTCGGGGATGAATAAAGTATTTTTCATTCATTCATTCATTTCATAAACTGTCAGCTTAGAACAATTTTGTCCGCAGCCATCTGGGCCATTCATGATTTGGACCATTTGGCCCTTTTCGATGCCTGCACATTTTTTGGCCTCACTACACAGAAGAGGAGATAGCAACTCAGATGACGCCAAAGGTAATCACAGGAACCTAAAAGAGCCTCAGCAACTGCGGTGCATGGGTCCAACTGATAAGTTGGACAAAAAGCTCATTGGATGTTAAGGAGGAGATTATGTTCCATGCCAGGCTAATTGCTGCTGATTGGTGGGCAGATTGGAGCATTTCCAGCTAATCTCAATGAGAGCAAACTGATCAAGAATCGGCCAGTTTGTTGCAAGTTAAATTGCTCGAATGAGGAGGAAAAAGCACAAAAAAAAAAAAAAAAAATTCATGAAAGAAACATCTGTTTCATGAGATACGCATCATGTTTACCCATGTCATTGGGGAAAAAGGGACAAATTTGTAAACAGCACAAGAATGACGAAGTATATTGCTGTGCTGATAAATAAAGTTATAAAAAAATATAAAAATTTAAATGCATACTGCTTATAACAGGCCACAATACTTAGAGTATGCAACACTCTTTATTTTTTATTTTATTTTATTTCATTTTTTGACACTCTTTATTTAACCCAAACCAGCTTTCAGTTTGAAGCCAATATTTTCTTTCTGTTCCGTGACTTGTATGCATGTATGATTTTTTTCTTAGAAAAATTGTACTTCCTGAACAAAAATGTGCATGCTGATGCTAACTTCCCAGACAATCAGTACCAGAGTAAGCTGTCATTTACTGTCTGTGTCCCAATATACAAGCGTAGTAGCAGAATCCATTTTTCCACAGAAGTATGTCCAACTCTATTGTTCTGCTTGTCAATATTGGGTTTTTCAGTTGTCTTATAGAGACAAACAAAGTGGCAGCGGCTTGGTATCTTGTTGAGGAGTGAGTTTGACTCATCTGTATATTTTGTGTCAGTATTTTTTGCCATGCTGTCATTAGGAATTCCCTGGTGCAGCTGGTTGTTTTCGATTTTTACAATTTCTGCCTTTTATCAATTTATACCAGCAATTATCGACCATAGTTTTCAACAGACCCAAATAACATCCTCTATCACATTTACCATTTGAGACATTTTATAGTGTTTGTGTTTGAACTTGGTAAAGTGCAATGGCCTATTCTATATCAGGATTTGATCAGAACTTAATCAGGACTTCTAAGTTCTAAGCATTAATGGGATTTTCCTGAATAAATAAATAGCAAATTACAAAAAAAGTTCATCTGCCACTGAATTCTTGCTCTACTCAGCGTAAAAACATGATAGCTTTTGCTGTTTTACTAGCTAGAAGACTATATTGCTCAGATGGAAAGATAAATCACCTCCAACCTTCAATCAATGGATCAGGGACCCCCTACACCATTTGACTTTAGAAAAAATCTGTTATGCTACTAGAGGCTGTGCTCTCAACTTCTATCGCAACCAGTTCTAGATCATGTTGAAAAGATTGATGCCGCAGACATCCTAGATGTGTGAAGGTATCCCCCTCCTTTAATTTTTTTAATTTATCTATTTGCTTCTTTTTTTTTCTTCTTCTTTTTTTGCCTTGTTTTTTTCTCTCTCTTTCTTTTCTTTTCTTTTCTCTAATTATTATGATTGATGTAATGCTCATGCTGTAATGTTAACCTGTGGGGCTGCAATGGGGTGGGGTTGTTTATGGGGTTGGATTGTAATTGGACTGAAATGTCAAGTTGTATCTTTAATATCTGCAAAAACAATAAAAAAAAAGTACTTTTGAAAAAAAAAAAAGTTCATCTAATCTCTCTGTAATGAGTCAAAGTTGAGCTCATTTTCAAGGCATTGATGCAATAATTATTAGCGCCCTTGCATCCATTTTTGTGCTGCTAAACAACTTCTTAGTTCCTATTAAGGATGTCCGATATTATCAGTATCAGCGCTAAAATGTGATCTTGGAAAATATTGGTAGTCCCTGTTATTCTGAAAAACATTCATATCCCAGCTTTCCTTTTAGAGTCATGCGGCTACGGTGCAGCTGCTGCTGCTACAGACTGACTTGTTTTGAAGCTGCTTATAATATGTCTGGTTTTAAGTTGTTGGCTAAGTTGTCAGAAACCAAGTTGGCTAATACCTGCTAGTATCTGATATATGGCAGCCAGGGCCCGGTTGTTTAATTCTCGGTTATTTTAACCACTGGTTAACCCCTTACGGTCTGTTAAATCCTTAAACTGCTGTTAGCTAACCAACTGTTAAATACGTGTTGTTCAAAGTATGGTTAGTCATGACTCATGCCGTCAGCTAACGGCACTGTCAAAGTTAAACATAGGGGTAGTGTCACTGGTTGGCACCAATGTATCCCACAATTCCCCATTTTGTTTACTTCTGGTATTGCAAAAAGTAATGTTGTAAGTCTGTGTCTTACTTACTGCTGTGAGGAAGACACGGGGTGCCGACTCTCACTTTATTTTCCCAACGTGAACAGAGCTACTGTTAGCCACAATACATTCTTCCTCATCCCCCAGTCTCTCTATCCTTCCCCCATTCTCTTCACACTCTTGCGCCCCCTAGCTCATCCGGCCTCGCAGTACAGCAAACCCCGAGTAACAGAACACACAGGGCACAGAAAGTATTGATAAGCAAACGATCCCCTTCACTTCAAGGAAAAAGAGAGGCAGAAATTTCTCTGCTGATGAAGAAAATGTAATTCAGATCATAGCAAGATATTAATCTTTCTAAATAGTGAGTCTGTGTCCACAGTTTGTTGCACTCTCCAAAACGACTCGCAAAGGATAGACCAGATTGCATTCTTTCCCAAAGTGGTGCGCAGCGTTAGCAACCAACGGAATAATGAGAGATAACCACACCGTTAAAACTAGCATCGGTCCTTAGGTGTGTTAACTTTAACGTCAAGATAACACATGGTTAAAGTTAACTGAGTTTTGAACAACAAGATAACCGGACTGTTAACAGTCCGCTAAATGTATTTAACGGCTGGTTAAAAAATAGACGAGTTTTGAACAACTGGGCCCAGATGTCCAAGATGAACTCCTCTGGCTGATTTAAGGCTATTTTGGGATCTTTGGTCTCAGAGCAAAATAGTTGTGTCTCTTAAAATATGAGAGACACAACCTCACAGTTGTCTGTATATATTGTAAAGGTCGAAATCAGATATTAGAAAATTAGAGTTGGACAATATCGGATATCGGTAAAAACGCCAGTATCTAGCATCTCTACTTCATACACAACAAATATGACATATAAAAAACTATTCATTCTTATTATTTTTATTTCAACTTATGTCAAAATGCTTAAAAGAACTTTTACTTTTTACCACCAGTTTTCTCTTGTGGTATGAAAGCTTTACAATATAGATGTGAAAGCTGTTAAAACAACAATCATATGGTATTCTAATAAGAAAAACACCTAATAAAAGTTTAAAAAGACTTCTTTTGGTAATTTCCAATAATGACTGTAGATTTGCAGAGGAATTCTCATATAGCAAATATTTTGCAACACTTACTTTTCCTCGCCCACAAGTCAAATCAACATTAAAGCCTCACTGTGCTTTTTGCTTAATGAAAACCAAAGTATTAAGAACACCAGCACTGGTGGTTTAGAAACCCTCAGGGAGAAATTTACATGAACGATTATACCACCGATCCCTGTGTAGTATGAAATGTGCAAAACCTTTCTATGATCAGTGTTGAACGAAGAGTGTGTCATGTGTCAACATGGCAATTTTCCCTCCATAATTAAGTTTGTTTACCAGCTGTTGCTTTTATGCCATGAAATGACCTGTACTATAAAGGGAGGGGTACGTGGGGGAAAAAGAGGGGGGAAAATAGGGGGGGGGGGGGGAGGAAAAAACTGGAGGAGAGGTGTTGGTTAGTGGGACTTCAAAGAGGAGAGCTGAGTAGTGGCAGTGAAAAAAGGGGGGGTGGGGGGGGGTTTAAATACAGCCCATGATGATGAAGAGAGGTGGAGAGGGAGGAAATAAAAGGTAATAACGCCCCTGAGGGAGAGGATCGCTGAAAAGGAGAATGAGTATCTCTTCCCCAACCCTAACTCTCCCCCTATAAAATATATTTATAGGAGTCAAAAATTACAACTTCTCCCGGGGGGGGGAAAGTAATATGGAGAGCTATTATAAACAATATTTAGCAACTTTCATATGGGAATCTAAAAAGTTTTGTGATTAATTTGATCACATTCTCATACCAGCAGAGCAACAACTTCTGAAGATAGAAGCAAAAGAATAAACAGGATATGAGCGAATAATGTATGGTAATACGAAATACTTGAACTTGCAAACCAAAATTTCACCTGTAATGACGTCCAAATTAATCATCATCCTATCATCTGCATTTTCTTTGTCTCTGATGTTTTTCACCACAAGTTTGTCACTGTTGCTATAGTCCAGTTAATCAGTCTTATGCTTTTGCTTCTGTCTTGCATGTAGTTAACCAAGTATCCTGCCTTTGCACGCCTTTGCTTAAGTTAAACCCCTCACTGTGTTGACCAGACCAGCTAACTTCTTTCTGCAGGTATCAGGTTTAAAAGAGACTTATTTTCAAGGTGTCATCACCCTGAAAATCCCGCTTTTTCATGTTAAAACATGTGTATTGGAACAAGACCTCAGTTAAAACATGCCAGAAACTCTGGAGAGTGAAAGTGGCTTTGTTTTTGAGTGCGGGCTCTCTCGTCACACCAGAATCGGCCACAAGAGCGCACTCACCACAATACACGATTTGGATTTGCCGCCGGCATTGACATCATAGCTGCTAGCTGCTAACATAAGCTCTCTTTAGCACCACTTGAAATCAGCTAATTACCTGCCGCAGAGTGGTGATTAATGACGGGCGAGCCGCCTTACTGCTTCAGCAGAGCTGCAACAGTGTTTTCAACCACTCGGTGTTTCAGCAGTGGGCTAATCGACCAGGGACCAGTGGATTATGTTTATTCAGTGAAGATGTTGGTAAGTGTTGCTGCCTGTGTAACTTATTATCTTTTGTGTAAGAGACCAGGAAATAATGATAGAAGAAGGTGACAAGCTGCTAACATAGCTAAACAAGCTACACAGTTCTTGTTGTTCACATCGGACGTCCACTCCTTGTTTTCATTTGAGTCCAGCCCTTCTACTCTGCGTTTTCTCTCTATAAACCGTACCGTTAGGTTCTAAGTTATCATGTTTTTCTCTGTTGGGACATCATTTTCCTTCACTCGGTCCATCCTGAGTTCTACTAACCAAACTTTGTTTTGGTTTGTGAGGCTTACCCCGGGAACGCGCTAACAGATAAGTCTACTTCTCGTTCTTAAACTCGCAAGAAAAAAAGTGGGGGATGAAAAGAGGTCAAACTGAGCTTATTAAATTTTCCTCCCACCCAACTATGATTAAAAATTCATTTAAAGATAATCTAAGGAGGACTGTGTATGTAAAATACCAGGTTATGACACCTTTAAGGCCTGTGCAAATTTTGCAAGACAAGATCAAAAAAATTTGTTTGCTTCTTGAGGCGGCTAAACAAGAACAAAGTTTGTCCTGACCAAGATATTTCATAAGAAACCTCATCTGTGGCACGTTCCCAGACAGGGGTGTGGGTGTGCTTAAAATCCTGGCATGCCTTGCATATTTTGTATAAATTTTTGCACTTTCTCATCACCTCATCAATTATCCATAGAGCTTTGTTGAACTGCATCAGCAGAAAAGTGGAAATGACAACTTTCCTTTTCCCACTTCTCCACAAACAACTTCACATTTCTGGCCAATCACAACATGGTTATTGGACACAACAGAAAAAAAAAAAAAAAGATTCTGCCCAGATGATGTATCAAGGATGTCATCTTGACATGTCAAGCATAAGCCCTGGTTTGTCCAAAATCGAGGCTGAGAGAAAGAAAAAATCCTTTTTTTTTTTTTTTTTTTTCAAAACCCTGGAAGGAAGAACATATTTCTCAGATCATGGGAGTAAGTATAGACTTTAACTCAAAGGTGGCATCAAAGTATAAAAGTTTCTTGTGCTGCTAAATTTTAAAGGTAAATGGAGATTTCTTTCTTTCATTTGTCAGACAGCTTTTAACGTGTCAAAATCTGACCAAAAAGCAGACTCAGCACTAACTTAGTTTATAAAGTATTTTATGACATCACACTGCTACAATAAAATTCTGATTTTATAATCAGTGTCATCGTATGAAATACCAATTAAAGTAACTTACACAAACTGAGCTATGTGGAAGAGGATCATAAGTGACAGAATGTCTTGAACATGTCTTTATCAGTCTACAGCATTGCAGTGTTAGACACACTGGAGTGACTAATTTAATTACTCTTCCCTGGGAAAAGGATAATTGTCCAATTAAAATGGCCAGGTTGAGCCTTAATAATAGCTTAACTAAACTGTTTCCACAATATGAAAACATCAATTTAAACAGCTGAAGAGCGTAAGCTTGATACTGTATGTACCTGCCAGACATGTTCAAACTTCATAAATGTAAAAATTATCAAAAGAAAAGAAAACATTTTATTTTTATGGAAAAATGGTAGTTGTCTTACAACGTTTACAACACATACTGCAATGTCCATTGCTAAAAGTGAATAAAGATACAGTCCAAATGTGAATAGGGTAAATCCTGAATGTAAGATGCGACCATATGATGTTCATTTTGTTATAAACCATCAGCAAGGAAGGCACAACATCTAAGCTAAGTTGTCTGCTAAAGAAAAGAACACCCATAATATGGGTAAGATGTTACCTGCATCACATTCTCAGTGGTGGTGGTGGGTCCGGCTCTTTTCAAAGTTTAAGTTCTTCTAATTCAGCTCCAGAAGACCCAGCTCTCATGGCTCCTAAATGGTTCTTCATTTAGTATTTTGAGTGTCTTTTTCACCCTAATTTAGAAATAACGAATGACTTGGTGCTGCTGCTTTTCTTTTTGAAAAAAAATAATAACTCTTTATTTTACAAATTCTGGACTCAGCTTTGCAGTGTCATTGCGGGAGATTATAATGTTGTAGCAGGTTTACTTTTCTATTTGTTAAATTTCATTTGTTTTTTTTCTCTGGAAGACATGTTTAAAAAAAAAACATGCAGCCAGACACTTTTTTTTCTTTATTTTAATAGATTTTTTAACTTCCATTTAAATCCGACTCTTCCATGTGTACCTGGAATGTAGCACAATGATGTGTCTTCTGAGCCTCTACCCTTCCTTCCTTATTTCAGTAACAGTGAACAAGAACAGAACAGTGTCCTCGCAGTTTGGACTGAGCAGGAACAGCTGAAGGTTTTGGCTCTTCCCAAACAGAAGTCAACCTCTCGCGGAAAATCGTCTCTTTGAGCTGGTTCATTCACTAAAACCTCATCATTCATTCTCAGTGTTTGTACAGCGTTAGCCTGTTATTGTCTGCTGACTCTAACAGCCATTGTTTTAGGGCTTCCTGTGTAGAAAGAAAGAAATATGTGGATAACCAATATCTGCGCCAAGACTTCCTGTTTTGTGTGACAGTCATTGTTTGAGTACATAAATATTTTCTAAATCCAGCAGAACATAAATAATCTTTCTACCTCCACTGATGTCAACACATTATGTTACCTATGTGACGAATGTCTGTTTGAACCTGATTGGCTGATACTGCAGGGACTGCAAAACACAGAAAAGAAGACTGAAATCATCTCCTTATTTTCACCAGTTCTGCATATTTACCAGCCAGGTAGGTTTCAGTTAAAGTTCATTTTTTAAAAGGACCAACTTCCAACAAAACTCCCTTTAACATTTAAGAAAATAAAATGTTCTAAAAGGCCCCAATCACAAAGAGATTTCCACTAGTGCAACTTTTACAGTAGAGCAAATGTCATGTATATCCAGCTAATAAGTTAAATTAACTTGATTTTAACTTTGAGGATGTAAAGTGGATAATATTTGGTTACTTGGACAGCATATGGGAAAATGTTCTCTGTTATGGAAAGGAAGAGGAGAGAAAGGAGAAACTAGAAGCTGTACTTTTATATGTCCTAGATAAACAGATTTGTTCTTTGCCTCTGCAGGTTCTGTCAAAAAGTGTGGATTTTACTGTTCACTTTTACAATAAAGCCATACAGTTGCTGAGCAAATAAATTCAATAGCACATCCAGCAGAAAGATTTGTCTTGGATCACGCACAATCCACCATATCTCCATTTGGTAAAGGTTGTCAGAGATAAAAATCACGCCAGAGACCCGGGTACAGCAAACGCTTGTTTATCTTTGGCCTTCTCTGGGGCACTAAGAAAATGCCAACAAGGTTTTCATTGTGAAAGAACAGACGTCCTTTGTGTGCCCTGCCACTGTGTTGTGTGTTTCCATAGCCGTGTGCTCCCCACTCTTTAAATCATACAATATTCCCAAATTACAATGACATGTGCAGGATAGGGTTTCTCCACTCTCAGACGTTTTTGTCAGAGTGCCTTTAAGTTTTGTCTTGGCTGGGAAATCTGAGCCCTGCTCCACATTCAGCTTCACAGTCTGACTGAAGACAATACCTTTCAGCAATTTGTTGGTCTCAAGATGTCTTTTGTAAAGACCTTTTGTATCCAAGAAGTCTGAATGGCAAAGGAATAATCATGATTGATTTTTTTAAAGCAAAATATTATCATAATTACCATTGATCTTTTTCAAGTCGTGTGTTTACAAATGTGCCAAGAGAGGCCATGCTTGAAAGAAATTTTTTTAGCATCATTTCCTCAAGATAAGTTAACCATCTCATTAAATCGAGACAAGGATTGTTTTCGTAAGATAACAAAATGATTTATGTAATTTTCTAGAGAAAACAAAGCCATACATTTCTTTATTTATTGAGAAAAAGTAAGTTTTTATCTTGTAAAAATAAGCTTCTTGATCTCCAGATAATGGAATAAATGACTAGTGATCAGATAATGGCATTAGAAATAGATAATTGAGTACAGCCAGTTCAAATCTAAAATAGCTTTGAACCACTTCGGTAGGGAAGAGTGGGGGCAGTTGCAACATTGCTACTTTAAACAATTAGAATTAAGCTAGAGCAATGACACTCATACTGCACAAGGAAATGTTTCAGACAGAGTTGAAGGGAGAGCAGGGCTGTGCTGCCTTTTCTGTAACATTTCCTGATGTCTGAAAGCACCCGGGACGCGATAAGTCCACAACGAAGCGGCATGTTTGAAAAGACGAGTCCATGTTCCGCAATGCAAGTCTGAAAACAGCTTTAACTTCTTACAAATATAAGTACAATGTGTGATAGTTAAAGTCTTGGGATAGCATAGCGTGTTTTAAAATGGTAGACAGGGGGTGGACAGTTGCTGTCCACCCCGCTACCAATTTTAAAACTTGCTATGCAGCAAGACTTTAACTATCACACATTATACTTGTATTTGTAAGAAGCTAAGAAACTGTAGATTCAGACTGCACATAGCTACAAATCTTTATATAAATAGTTTAGATAGGACAACAACGAATCTGTTGATCAACAGTGACAAGTAATGCTGCCATGTGGCTAAACTTGTACAGAAAGAAGGAGGGGTCAACTGAACATGTACAGTATGAGTGTTATTGCTCTAGCTTTATTCTAATTGGTTAAATTAGCGACAGTTGCAATGTTTGACAAACTCCATTCAAACTGAAATTACCTGCTGATTATGTGGAAAGATCCTTCAGCAGTATAAATGAGTAGGCGACAAATGTGGCTTTTATATGTTAGAGAATTGTCTGTCTTACATGAATTGTGTCTGAGATATTGAGGTAAACATAAAAAGTGTTGCAACTGCCCCCACTCTCATCCATTAAAGGGCTTGGGAGGAATTTGAAAACAAATGATGTTTTTTATCTAATGGGTGATGAAGCGCTAAATACCAAAAATCGTTCCACCCATGTTTCTCTCCGTGCCTTGCAGGCTGTGGCTGCAAATGCGCTGCATCGGGCCGATTCGCGCGCCTGCGGACGGACGTAAATGACGCACACGAGTTTTGATGCAGGAAAAGACGGTCACGTTAAATAAAAACACCGTGCGATAGTTTGGATTTTTGCGAGAATCGATTAGATCAACTGAAAGACATTAAAAATTGTAACCGAAGAAAAAGTAAACAACATTATAGTTTTCGCTTGATGCGGACGTGACGTCACATGACGCTACACCGCTGTTTTGATATAGGACAAAGCCGGGCGGTAAATTCAAACACTGCAAGCGATTGTTATGGATTATTCTGCCGAGAAACGATCCAGATCAACTGAAAGACCACTACAAAGTATAACTACGGAGAGAAAGGTGAGTAAACAGCATCATAGCTTCAGTTTGTGCACGCTCCCGTGACGGCTTTGCTCGTGGCTGCAGTTACCTGAAGCGCCAATCGCGGCAGTCGCGAGTTTCGTTTCTTAATCTTGCCTCAAGTCCCTTTAAGTATTGGAGGATGTATGTAATACTGGAACTTGACCAAATTTTCAGATCAACAGTTTAATTTAATTCAAACCACCAACCCAAATAATGATGCTAGAAGAAAAGTCATTAGATCCCAAATTTCGGGGATACTGGAAATTCACAAATCTGTACCAGGTTTTACCACAGCAGAGCCAGCATTTAATCAAAATTAAATTATTTTTGCTGATTCCCAAAAATATATTACCTTCCCTCAAGCTGTGTTTGTAATATTATAAGGAAAGAATTTTGCAAACTGTTTAAATACTTTGTATGCATGTGCACACATAGCGCATGCAAAATGTGTGCTTATAATTCTTGCTTGATGCAGTTCCCCTCCTCCCTCTGCTGCTTTCCCCTTCTCTTATTGGTTGTCAGTGACATGTCTGTGGTTCTGTGGGATCCTCCCATGTAAACAGGCACGTTTTACCGCCAGCGGACTGCCAAAACCTCTCAATTTGTCACTTCCCCAACTCAGTTAGGGTTTTGTGGCTTAAGGTGCTAGCAAAGGTACTTAAAGGGGAAACCTCAGACAACGTGAGGCCAGGGATAGAAGAGATGTGGTTGATAGTTTGTGTTCCTTTCTAGGTGTGCTGAAAATGGAAACCACCGAACTGGCTCCAAAATGAACCAATTCAACCTCCATCTATTTTTGCTTCAGATAGTTTTAGCCAAACGTGTTGTTTCCCAGCAAATTAGGCCAGGTGGTTATGATATTACTCACAGTTTAACAGTATAACCAACGGTCACTGGCACGCTGCACATTCAGAACTTGGCATCTGCATTGCTCTGAGCCACAAACTCACCATTCATCAGCTACACATGTCTGGGGAAAGTTTTATTTTTAAAAAAGTGTAGCTCAGCTAAAATAAGTCTGGGTTTCTTTTAGATTCACGTTAATTTTCCAAATATAATCTTTATCTTTTTTGGCTAATTATTGATCAATTACAAAATTGGAAAATAAACAGTCGCAAGAAAATGTTGAACTATTCTTCAAAGATTTATTTTCTACCTCTTAACCAGAACTGGGTTGCAACGGCAATCGTCTAAAGGGGTCCCCAGGCCTCTCTCACCTCCAGCATATCAGGATCACTGGCGTTGCATCAATTCAACTGATAACCTCCCACTCCTTTCTGCTCCAAGATACTTAAACCATCAATTTAAAGGTGGAATCCGGAGTCTTTCCCTGAGTTTTTCTGTTTGTAAACACTATTCAAAGCGAGTGCCCGTCCCCTTGGGCTAATGGCCGCATCGTTCTTCAGTCAAAAATAATAATAATAATTTTCTTCACTGTACTAGCTGTTTTTGTTTTTTGCTTGTTTGTTTGTTTTTTTCTCAAGAATTTCGAGTGACTGGTTTCTACTCCAGTCGATCAGTTGATCCCCACAGCGCTACATCCTTAGCACTGTCATTGGCTGGAGATAAATATGTAAATCCCCACCCAGAAACATCCCAAGTACACCAAATCAAAGGGAAAAACTGAAATACAGTCAGGAGGGGAGGGAATTGCAAACAAAGTCACACCAGAGTAGAGGCCCAAAGGTGGGGTTGAGACAGATTTCACTTGGACAAGTCTCGCATTTATTTTCAGGGGGAAAACTCTGGATTGTAACTTTAAGAGGGTCGCTCACCCTTGATTTGAAGTGAGCAATCTGTCATTTTCCAACTGAATATGATGGCTTAAGACTTGGAGGTGCTAATTCCCATTGCACTGCAAACCATCCCAGTTACTGTTGGAGGTCTTTGCTCAGCGCAGCCAACAGAATAACAACATCTGCAAAAAAGCAAAGATGTAATCCTAAGCCAACCAAAATGGAAACCTCCTGGTTCGTGTCTCAGTCTTCAAAGAGGTAAATTAGAAACACCACTTCTTATAATTCTGAAATTTCAGTATTGATGTTTTGTGTTTTTGTTTTTTCACCCTCAATTTCCGCACAGACAAAACATTGTTCCAGTTTTACTCTTAAACTTCCTTTGAAATAATTGCCTCTGATATTTTCTGCATAAGAATTACAAGAAAAGAATCAGCCTCTTGCAGCTTTATGCATGGGATCCTGCGACTTCTCCAAATATCCTTATCCAAAATGCAAAACTTATGTTTGGAGCAATTGACCTAATTCATTGTAAGATTTTCTGCACATGAAGATTCACTGATTAAAAGATGGTCTTGGCTGTTTGTACTTGTAATAGCTTGTCAGAGAATCTGCCGAGGCATCTTGATAATGTGCTGAGGGTATGGTGGCACTAAAAGGGTTCATATGTAAGAGATACTCAAACAATAACAACTGGTGAAGTTAAACTCCATGTACTGTAGCTTTTTAAATTACCTTTATTTAATTGATGAAATTAGTCAAAAAGATTTAACACTGTCATGACTGGACCAGTCAAAAACATTTCTCTCAGTAGCCTGAGCTGGGTTTGCTGTGAGCTCAAATGAGGCTTTTTACTGTTTGCTTTGTTATACGGTAATAGAGCCTGAGGAGTCACGTGACAATTCTGAGCGAAGCGGAGTCGCGCCGCCATGATGTTTGTACAGGTTTGACTGTCAAAACGAGAGCTGACGGGAGTTTTAACATTGGAGGGAAAAGGAGCAAAGGAGAAAGGCCGTACAGGAATAATTTAATGTCTAGCACAAAGAAGAGTTATTTGGAGAAACTAGGGGACATATCCGGACTGGACCCATCTGAGCTGAATGGATCAGAGTGGGACAGTAGTCTGGACAGTAATCTCCGTCCTCCATGCAGACATGCGGCTAATGCATTGTGAATTATTTAGTCTTCACAATCAGTTTCTAACGTGGTAACATTTGACATTTTGTTCTGTTAATGTTAGACAAGTGTTATTCCGGCTTTTACACAGTTAACTGTTATGCTGCTAGTTAAGAAAACATTTGTGAGCCTTCAATAAACACGTAAGGAGGACGATATTTAATGTGGTTTCAATCATTTATGTACAAAATAGAAAACATTGAAGAGTGTATGTCTGATTTGTGAAAGACCAAAATAAGCTGTCAGACTCAGGCAGATGTCTGTGATGTCGAACATTACGAGTAAATGACAAAAGAAAGTAACCGGAGTTTTCATCAACTCATGTTAGCTTGAGTGCTCGTCTTGACAACAACAATTTAGCATACATTTGCAAATGCACAGCAAACAAGGACGATCTTATCCAGGGTCGTAGTGTCCGGTTCATTCTCACAGCAAAGCAGCATCTTCACAGACACACTGGTACGACTGGAATATTGTTTACTTGTTCCTGCAAACACGATGACATGTTCCACATGACTGCTCCCAGCTGAGCACGGCCGTTTGTGAAGGAAGGAGCTTCATAGTGGCGCACATCGTACTGATTGATTCCTCATTATTTAAACTCCTATCTGCAAGGACAGAATCACGGGAGTAGTTTTTTAAGGATACCACAATTATCAGTCACAAAGGGATCACTAGCTGGAGAACACACGGCATGCTGCATGTTGCTAATCTCTTTCCTTCAGACTGCAGCTGTCAGCCATTTGGCGCCCCCTGTCACTTCAGCAGTTTACAATCCTTGATTTTTTTTCTCTTTTTTTTTTTTCAAACCAGAGATCTTGAAAAACCGTTGGGTTTGGGCGGGGGGCGGGGGGGGGGGGAATTTTTGGGGGGGGGAAGGAAGGAGGGAGGGAAAAAGGAGAGAGGGGGGCCCGGCCCCCCTCCCCCTCCGACCAGGGGGAGCCGGCGCCGGTAACGTGCCCTTGTTTGTCGTTTTTATCATCTTGACTGTGCGAAGAGCTGGCACAGTCCTTCACTCAACAATATAACCCAGCATCTCCAGTCACGACCAACGTAGCTCTCAGTAAGTGTACAAAAAACATGTCGGAACGCCGGTTCGGAGGGGCGGGGCCACACGCTGTGACGACAACTCCTCAAGCTCTGTAATGTGCTTTAAGGGTTATCAAGTCCCTGCAACCGGACTGTGTGAAAGATTAGATAATCTAGCCTACATCCTCTAAAACCAGTCCATCTGAAAAGATGTAAAGTTAGTTCCAACTGCAGCTGACAGAGAAAATGGCAAATTATGTCTCCATTTAAATGGGCAACAAAAAGTTGGACAAAATGCAAACAGATTAAAGATTCATTAACATTTGAGTTGCAAAGCGTGCAAATAGTAAGTTTTGCAACTATTTGCACAATAACAACTGGTGAAGCTGCAATTCAACTGCAAAGCTATTTGCACGCTTTGCAAACTCAACTTTAAATGCTAATAGCTAATCAGCTAAAACATATAGTTTGCACGTTTGAGTTGGTGCGGTCACCTGAAAAATCAAACAAACTAACTGTCACAGATTAAGTTACATGACTAACCCCGCAACCACCGGGCATTTCTGCCAATTTTTAAAAACGCAAGCTATGTTGCTGATGATGAATCGGCACATGAAGAGATTTCATCATTTTGTTGTTCCACAGCTGAGGCAACTTGAGCGTCAGTGGTTTTTGTGGGTGTCGGTTCAGCGTGGCTGCAGAACCAAAAGCTTAAAGGAAAACTCTCTCAGATGGGATTTTTTGACGAAGACATACAGTTGCCTTTGTCATCTGCTCATATTTTCACACACATACAGATTTGCGAGGCTGCCCCCGCACAACACACACATACGCTCGCCTACACACTTCTCCCATTATTCGTGCCGCTGTCTTTCCACAGCTCATGTTCGCCAGATGCAGCGAGAAACAGATGAGAGGGAGAGCGACAAAGACAAAAAGAGAAGTTAGACCCGGACTCTGAGCATCTGAGGGGAATGATAGAGTGAAAGAAGGAGGTAGAGAGATGTGGGAGGGAGGAGAGGAGGGAGGGAGTGGATAGAGATGTGAGCGTGTCTGATGATTCACGCCTGCAAGGTGAAGGAGTAAGGTAGAGAGGTCAAGGCACTGCAAGTAGGGGAGGGAAAGGAGGAGTGGGGGGGAGAAGAGGGAGGGTAAACCTAATTTCTGTTGAGTTAAAAAAAAAAAAAAAGGACAGAGAAGAAAAACAAAACATATGCTGGTGATAGACTGGTCTGGGTAGGTCACCTCTCTCTTTCTGCTCGTTTCTTTACACAACATTTACCTTCTGCTCTATTGTCTCAGAGTTTGTCCTCTTCTCCTGATTCATTAACAGTAGGGGACATTTCTTCAGCCTACATAAGGTTGTTGATGTTCCAGCGTATCACACATCCCCAAAACTTTCCTCTCAAATCGTGTGTCTCTGTAACCAATATAGCTCATAACTTCCACTGAGCATTTCACAGGGCACAAGGTCAAATCAGAACACAGAAAAAGCCCAGGAGCCTCCTCGAGATATCTGGAGAATGCCGAACATGGCCGACAAATGAAGACACAGCTGCACTCGTCTGAGAGCTGCAAGTCTCTCAGGAACGGGAAGTTACGAGGCCCCTCACACACGACTGTGTTTGCTTAGTCTCTGACACGGAAAGACAACCAACATGCAAGATGGGAAGAGGGAGAGAGAATGGGAATAAAAGGGCGCAGATGGGGGTAGATGAGAGTCAGCGGGTGAAGGACTGATGCTAAAGATCAAAGTTACTGCAAACACAGATCCTCTCAGGAAAAAAAACAGAATACGAGGAAGGTATTTGAAGGATTTTGGTGAAGCAGGAATGTTAAAAGAAAGAAAAAAGAGCCTGCAAGGCCGCAAAGCACATTAAGCTGGACGCTCCAACTGCAAGTGGAAATCCAACTGAATGTGTCTGGTACTTCTAGAGAATGTTCAACAGATATAAACATCAGCTGCTTTCATCATTTATCTTCTTTGTGTTAGTGTTTTACCTATAAACAGCAAAACAGGTCAATTTGGGTTTTCTAAAGAAAGATGGTAGATAAAATTATCATCCAGTTAATCCAACTTTGTTTGTATGCAGTTGACCAAAGTGCTGCACAAATTGACAAAACAACAAATCACATAAATAATATCAATAACACAAAAGCAACATACAGGATCAAATATAAAGTTTCCTTAAATCTCTTGTTGATATTGAAAACCAGTTATTTGGCAACTTTATATTTTGGCAAAAATTCCCCCAAATTTTTAAGTAACAGTTTATTTTTTTGCCCCAGACAATCAATAAAAAAAGTCTTTTTTTTTTCTTTTTTAGATTCTAAATTAAAAAAAATTCCTGAGCAGTCAGGCTTCATCATTTTTCCAGTTGCTCTGACTCACTTGAAGACTAAACAGAACAGCAAATGTTCTCCGTTCTCCACATTTTCTATGCATTTCATTTAGTTTTGCATCCATAATCTGAATTTTCTTCCTGTGTATGAACTGTAAAACTGTAAAAAGTCAACCCACATCTTACCCTTTTTACTAATTTACAGCAAAGCACATGCACATTACAAATTTGGTGACCTTTTGGCACTTTAGTAAAAGTAGTTTATTTCTAGCCCAAAATTCTATATCTGCAGCAACAGAAAGAAATAAAGTAACCATGACAACAATATTACCTCCGAAGTAAGACTGATGGCCATCTTTATCACCGATTAATCTGCTGAGTCGTTGTAAAAAGTTCAGTTACCTCTTATTTCAAAGTATTTTAAAAGTTCAGCTCCTATTATTTCTTCAAAATAGTAGGAGCTGAACGTTTAAAATACTTTGAAATAAAAGTAACTGAACTTTTTACTACAACTCAGTAGACTAATCGATTAAAAAAAAAAAAGTGCCATCAGTCTCATTTCGGAGGTAATATTGTTGTCATGATTACTTTAGGCTATTTCTCTCTGCTGCTGCTGCAGATATAGAATCACAGGTAATGTTAACGACAATATCAAAAATATTAAAAATGTCAAAGATTCATGTAAACTTGAGCTTCTTTGTGGGTAAAACCTGGAACGATGAGTACTCAGTGAAGTGCACGTCATTTGTACTGGCCCACACACACACCCTAAACATCAACCAAAAGGTGTCAGTCACTGCTCCTAGTTGGTGGCCCACTGACGTCACTGCAAAAATGAACCCACCCACTGCTCCACTTCTCCCACTTATACACACACACTTACACATACTCCCAGTTAAAACAGCTGGCCAAGCTAAACTAGTGAAGCCAACAAGTTAATTTGAAGACAGGGGATCTCTTTGAAGTTGTCACTTGGTCAGTGAGCCAACACTTTTGTGGGCTAAGAAGATTTACAAGCTCCCCTGCTCACCTCTGCTTCCCCACAGCTGCTTCAACACTATCTGATGGTTGCGACGAACTAGAGCTGATAAAGGCTCACAAAAATGCCAAGAATACCACCTTTCAAGTCTAACTTATTAGTTTAGATTGCTCTTGAGCAAAAAAAGTGTCAAATCAGAAATGATTTTTTGTTTGTTTGTTTGTTTGTTTGTTTGTTTGGGGGGGGGGAGATGTTCTTTGCTCATTCTCAAAATTTGATTTTGTGTTGAAGTTTAACTTCTCATAAAGTGGTCTCATCAAAGTTGGAGCCACTTCTTCACTGGTCACGAATACAAAGATTTAGATTGGGAACAGTCCCTTATTAACTGGTCAGTTGGCGCCCCCAGCTGGACAGTCCTGCTTACTGCACCCATCATTAAAAGTAATGTATGGCTTGAGAACATCAAGTCTCAAATCAATTAATTGAGGTAAAAAATAATTCTGAATATGGTGTATATCTCAGTAATTACAAATGTGGGAAATGATTTCTTCTATCTGCTCTGATTCATTTTTTCCTTTTAAATTATATATTTATAAAAAATACTGCTTTTTTCAGCTGTTATGATGAATAACTGGTAATACTGTTACTGTCACAATTTTTTAATAATCTACTATTTTTCTTTTTGGTATTTGATCTAAGTTAGAAGAATGGTTTTCTGGTTTGGACTGCCATTCAGAAATTGGAAGCACTGTGCAGGTAGCTATTGGGGTCTGGAAGCTGGTGGATTTGAAGGGTGTGTTTTTTGTCGTCATTCTACGGTTTTTGTTTGTTAATTGTAATATGATAGATGTTAAAGTAGGGGGGAATTTTGAGATGTGGAGAGCTGGATAAAAGGGGTGGGGAGTGGGAGAATAAGGGAACTGGGTGCATGGTTTTTGAGGAGTATTGATGATTAGGTAGATGTAAAAAGTTAATAAGAGTGTTAGAATTACGGTCCTGGTCGTTAAGATTAGGAACCGGTACCAAACGATACCGGTACTCGGTATACATCCCTATTGACAAGACAGAAATTTAACTTGCCACAGTTAAAATTTTCAAAAAAGAAAGCACAGGTGGAATTAATGATGCCACCCCTCCTTTTGGTGTCTCACTGAGCAATGTTATTGAATAAGCACAAAAACAAGACCTCCCTCAGTGGACTGCAGCCGTTGTTAACACACCTGTGCCTCCCCCCTCTGGGACAAGTCAAAAGGTCAGCTTTGGAAAGCGTCTCTTTTCAACTCTGTATTTTTCTCACCGCACAAGAAAACATTAAGCTGATACAAAAGAAAACAATAATTGTGTTAAGATGTTGATTAAAGCTTGGTCACTGACATCAGTCGTCTCCTGTGTGTCCTTGAGAGACATGTATGGAGTCAGTTAGAATACTACTCCCCACAATTTTCTAATAATTTGGATTTTATTGAATCAATCAATTATTCCATTCATTTTATTGAACTGATTGAGCATTTGGGAAAAAACGTGAGACAAATAAGATGGAAAAGAGAACAAAAAAAAAAGTGCACCAGTCTTCTGAAATCCCAAATAATGTATTCAGATAACTCATTTGTATCAACATTTGTCTGAGTAGCAGACCAAAAGTCAAAGCCATTTCCTTCACTGTAGCAGAGAAGTAAAGAATAGATGGTGGAAAAACTGCCAGCATTTACATTCAAGAAACAGGAGCTGCATCATGTTTGGCATTTTTCCTGACAAAACCATGCATGCATTATACAAAAACAAGTTGCACCCAACACCTGTGCAGTAGCAAATATATTCCTTATCTCAAACTGTGCTGATGACAAAATATTTCCGACCCCCCCCCCCTTTAACCCCCTCCCTTCATGCACACAGAAATACCCAGACATTGTATTCATCAAGAGTTGGCTGATTAATGCTGCTCCCCTGGCTCTGTCCTTTCTGCTGCAACATCCTCTATCCTGGTTTTAAGACCATTTAAGGTTCCGACATTATCACCGTGAAAATGAAAAAATAAATTTCCTACATTCAGTCTGAATTATCACAGCAACTGAGCTGCACTTAAAGGCCGTGATTAAAGCTCAAGCAGCGAGGATGAAACTGGAGTACCTCTCACCAGCAGCCCCCTGCCACTATCACACAACTGTAATGCTGCTTCCTGGCTCAACAACAGTCAAATAACAGCTTTGATCACAACGGTCGTTTCCTTTTTCAGACGATAAAGTCATGCTTATCTTTTTCCTACAGTCAATCCCCACTTAGTTTCCAATGAAGTCTTGGCTCTGTTCTTCCAACATATCTTATTTATTTTCACAGCTCTTAAACCATTAGACTGAGATCATGGGAATGTTGTGTGAGAAATAATTCTTGGATAGTGCAAACCTCATTTTCCCATTAAAAATGAAAAAAAAAAAGAAAAAACACTTGGATTCCATTTTTAAAAGAAAAAGAACTGTGAAATAAAAGTTCCAGCTACTTCTGTATGAATATATGTACATATATATGCTATGCTATATATAACATATATAACAGATCGAAGTCTAACTAAAAAGCAGCCCATTAAAAAAAGAAAAAAGTCAACACATGGTCACTTTCCGGACTGTTTCTTTCGAATAACATCTTGATTTTATAGCTGGAGCATCACCTGACAAAATCACCACAGCCTCTGATGACATCTCTACATTGAAATAAGCTATACTTACATGTATGATGAGCTTCCATGGAGAAAGTTCAAAGCTGCAGAATGTATTGAACATTTTTTTCACATGGTCTAAAGCACTGCACTGCACTTGTTTGAGATGTGGCTTGGGAAAGGGCAAAAAGTATACCCCGTTGCCCAGCCTCTCAGGATACTTAGTGTCAGAGTTGCATGTACTCCATGCACACCGTTTGACCATTTAAAAAAAAAAAAATCACATAAAGACACATAAAAACAAACAAAAACGGATTAACTTCAATGGACGTTTAACCAGAGAATGTCCGAGTGTAGTGGGTTAGCTGTGCGCACTGTGAAAGGCTCATCACGTTTGAGGGCGTGGTTTAGTCATAGGTTAATTAAGCTCTCAGTCATTGTGGGGGGTCGCGAACACCAACAGTGTCGTGGCCCAAAAAGTATTGGAACCACTTTGTTCACACAGTTTAAGATAACCAGTGTCAACTTGATCAGCATATGGTAGCGTTAGCATCGTGTTTGCTGTTCATCATCAATATCTTCACTGGGATGTCTGTTCAACTTGTATAATATTAAGCAACTTCTCCACCTTACCTTTCCTCCCTTGGGACTCCACAGGTACTGGAATAAGTTTGTTGGATGCTCTAGAAGTTTACCTGCCTGTGGGCCCCGTCACTGCTCTGTGCATGCTGTGTTCAGGTGCACAGCAGATGTCTGACAGCAGAGTATCCTACTGCTGCTGCGCTTTTGGAGGCAGCGATGCAGTTTTCAGTTGTCCATGCAAAAAATTTAATTTGCGGCATTTTGAGTGTCTCAGTGCAGACATTAGATCCTTTACAGCCAGCACATAGCTCAGTGAGAGAGAAGAGAGGGTTTAGGAAGTTTGTACCTTTAGATTTAATTTGAGGGGGAAAGGTGTTTGGATGAAGGGGTGTTGCCTCTTCTTGCCCCTGAAAGTCAGCCTTGCTACAGGTAAGTGTTATTGCAAATGGAGATCCAGAAAGAAAGAAAAGACTGAGCTTTACTGATGGTTAAGTTAATAAACATGAAATTTTGACTTTCCAGGGAAATGGGAGTGCAGAGTGACAAAATGACTGCAACACAGAACTGACTGGTGGCTTTATTTTCTCAGAAGTGAAGGGGCACGGGGCTGCTTCCATACCATCAAAACAGGCAATCCAAAGATCAAAACGAAAAACTGAATGAAAGCACATGAGCCTAGAGAGCAATCCCAGGCTTAAGAGAGAAGGTTATCAGAGCAGTCACAGGTGAGCTGAATGAACCATCAGTCGGCACCAGGAAGCCACACCCAAGGGAAAGTAGGGAGAGACCAACAAAAATACAGAAAAAAATCCACAAATCCAAAGTAGCCCACAATGAATGACCAAATATTTTAGCCACTGAATCTCCAGCCAAAAGACACACCTGTCAGATAAATGTTGCATTTTCAAATATCCCACATCCTGTGAAAATTAGAGATCAGTTTTAAAAAACATGAATAAATTCTTACACAAAGACGCAAACAAACACAACCTAGGCAAAACCGGGGTCCCAAAATTGCTACGTCTGTAACCATTAAATTACAAGGTAACTTTATAGTTTCTACAGCTATAAAAACATAACGACGCACTGCTGCTTCATGAATACTGTGGTTTTCAAATGAGGTCCCTAAGAAAAGCTGAATACCTTTCTGTTAATTTGTTTCTGTTTCCCAGACCTTTGATTCAGCCACTGTGGTGAGGAATTTTTTTCAAATGTACTAAAACATTTATAAATCGCGGGGTTAGTAACAGAGACTCTCTTAGTGAGTGTGTTGGGCCAGAATGAGCATGGTTTTGATTTGGAGAACATGCCAACGCTCCAGCCAATGCTAATCACTGGGGAAAGCTTGTGAAAACCATGATGGATTTCACAGACATGCTTTTTGAGCTTGGGGTTTCATCACAAATCCATTTAAGCTTTTATGTCATTTGGTTAAATATACACAATCCTTTTTATCTTTTTATGTGTCCATTTTGGACCCACTAAACTTATTGGAAAATATGATATAAAAAGGGGAAATTCCCATTGAAATATTTTTTTTTCATAAAAGAGAAACTTAAATGCTGCAGAATATGCGTGAGAGAAAGAGAGGCCAGTGTTTTCTGTAAGGAGCTTTGCTGGCAGCTGCATGAGTGAATGGCTCAGTTCCCATGCTGACCACCGTCCAATCCAATTTTCACAGTGTTAATGAGAAAGAAATGATTTGCTGAGAATCCAATTGATACACAAACCATATGGGGAGCATCTTACACAGCCAAGCTCAATGAGAAACACAACAGAGACTTTTGTTTTTGATGAGATCAAAGAGTCGGGATTCCAAAGTATTTATTGTCTAATCCATAAGTTCAAAGATCTCTTTCATTACATCCACACCCGATGCGTTACATGAATGAATGAAAGGATTCAAGCAACTTTTTAAAAGCCAAGACTGTCTCCTTCTAGAAAAGTGAACAAAATATTTCCTGGTAGCATCCACTCCTAAAATTTAGCTTGATTATGTGACTGAAGGTTGGGATGCTGCATCAGTGAGGTGATTCCCAAAGAAGCATTTGCGGAAAGATTGGCACATGATGTGAGCATGTTGTTCAGGCCTTAAAAAACTTAGGAAGACAAGTGAGAAACAGAAGTAGTAGTGCAGGTCACACATATTTCAGCACATTTTGGCACCTGTTGCCTGATGAAATGACAAAATACAAGAAAGAAAGGGGTGCAGTGCTGCATGTTATACACACACACAAATAACACCTAAATTACATATGCTACAGTTGTGCTTGTGTTTGTATATGTGTGTGTATCAATGTGTGGCCAAGTAGTAATATTTTCTCTGAAAAAGGAGAGAAAAATGTTCATGATGACGTTTAATTCAGCAAAACATCTCTGTGTCCAAAAATGAAGATGGAACTAATCACTGATTACATAATTGGCTGCAAACCAGTGTAAAACCCTAAGAGAAACAGTGCAACTTTTTCAATCTTTTTTTTTTTTTTTTTTTTTGTTTCCTCATTGTTCCCCAAACTTTTCCCTAATCAATCACATGCTTAAACAACAAGGTATAGTCACCCAAGATGATTGCAAATATTTGCCTGCTCCAAATTGATATAATGGCCGTGGTTGAAGTTAGAAGAGTGAGGGGCTGCAGCCAGCTGTGCAAATACAATTTAGATGATTCATGAAACCACCTGTGAGCTGTTGGTTGTTCAAAATGACGAAAGACCCTCTACAGCCCTGGAAAGATAACGCTGTTTAACCGCTGCTGCACAACCTGACAAATATACAGTACAAAGAGGGAGGTGGGTGGTCTCAGAGAGATGGATGGACAGTTTTTCCAAGTTTTTATCTCTTTGTTTATGCAACTAACCCTAAAATCAGAATATGAGAGAAGCCTCAGCACAAGAATAACATTTTGCAAAGAGATTAACTTTGATTTTGTGTGCATGTGTGGGAGCAGAGAAGAAAGAATAGACATTCAAGAGAGCATGAGTGTTTTTGGTGACTCAAAAGAAAGGTGCAAATCCACCACTGGAATATTAAAGCAGGGAAATATTTGTAGATGCTTTGTCAGCCACTATTATAAAACAACATCTTAGCTAGGAACAATGGCAAAAATCCTATATAATTACTTTTTATTACCAGGAGTTACACTGGGATTTGGCATGTGAGAGGGTTATTGGGTTTCAGGGTTGCTATGGACGCACACAGATATTTGCATCAGCAACACAAAAAATGTACAAACAAAGGCCAACATAAAAACGAAGGTCTTTTCCTCACTGATAAAGTACACTCCTAACTATCTGTCTCTTATGGAGAACTGGTTGTGTTTGGCTGCACTAACAGAAAAGGAAATATACAGTTATTAATTATTCCCCAAAGTTATGGAGTAATGAGGAGACAGGTAATAAATCTCCCATTTTGGAGGTGAAAATCAAAGCAAATAGCTAACCTTACATCAAACAGTCTCTCGGAGAAAGCTTATTCTCCTATGCTATCTTCAAAGTTCTTTAAAACCCCTTTAAAAAATTTTATTGACAGAAGCTTTTTAAAGCAGTATAACAGTGCAATTACGCAATGGACCACATGAGGGCAGAATGGGACAATGAGATGTTCATCCCAGCTGGAGGTTTGTTTTTCTTAGAAGTTATTTAATCTAATTACAAAAAGACAGCTGTTACAACCAACATGTAATCTTTTAAACCTATTATTCTACTTCTCTCACTTTCTTTTTATCATTTTATGACAGTTCATTTTGATTTTCTTTTATAAAACTTGTTCTATACAACTATCATTTATTGTCTTTTTTTTAATCTCAAAACATTATATCAATTTTTTTAAAAAAAAACATAAGGTGAGGCATCTCTACTAACTTTTAAGTTAACAACAAAAATACTCTATCATTTACTAGGAAGACGAGATATTTGTATCAGGGATTAAAGATGTACATAAGAACAATTTAAGAAATAAGAACCTCAGATTTATGACCCCAGAAATTAAGACAACACAGTTACTGATGTAGAAAGTCTACTAGAAGCCCTGAGTTTAAATTAATAAACACATTGATGTTTTATTTATTTTTTCTCTTTCTTTTGTCTGTTTGTTGAAGAGGGAAGGAGAGGGAGGAGGAACAATGGGGAAAAAAAGGGACGGGGGAAGCTGCCCCTCGAATTTGATTTTTTTCTTTCTATATGCGTGTACGTAGGTTTATAGATATGTATGTAAGTGAACATGTGTAGTATGTGTAATATGCCTTCGTTTATGTTCATGAGTATGTATACTCAGGTATTTACTTGGTACTTATGGATGACGTGTGTCTGTAAGTAGGTACATAAACATGCAATATGAAAGTGTTTGTTTGTTTGTTTGTTTGTTTTTGTTTGTTGTTTATTTTCATTTTTACCTATATTTTTTGTATATATATTTTCTCCTTTTTTTGTAAACACCCTAGGACACTTGGTGGGAAAAACATAAAAGGTATATGTAAGAATAAAATGATAAAATAAAATGAAATCATTTGATGTGAAAGCCCTTTACAAAAAATAATAAAAATAGATGCTTGTGTTTCAAAAAACCTGAAATTTACTAAACAGAATTCAAATTTCACACACAAGTAACAGTTAAGATGACAGCTTTTATAGATTTAGAAACAAATGTTTAAGTTTTCAAAGTGCATAAAATTAAATATACAACCCACTGGGACATTAAGTGTGTCAGGAGGACACAAGAATACATGCCTGATATTTTGAGTGAGTTTAAAACTACCAAAAAGAAATGCAGAGTACAAATATGTCAAATAAATTCACATTTAAACCTGGCAGCACACAGAAAATAAAACCCTGAGTTGAGTACCTTTTTTGTTTCACTTAAAACATAAAAAAAACACATTAATCCTGCAGCTGTTAGGTGGCATCACTTACAATTAGGATTCTTTCATTGCTCAGTGTATAAATGCAGATGTGTTAATCAGTGGGGTTTTGTGCATCACCTAAGTGGACACGCTTATGTTTGTTGAGCTTTGTCCAGGTGGAGAACTGCTCCCCACAAGTGGTGCATTTGTAAGGCTTCTCGCCTGTGTGCATCCTCATGTGTCCCTTCAGATCCGTCCTGTGACCAAATGTTTTGTCACACACGCTGCATTTATACGGCTTTTCACCCGTGTGTGTTCTGGTGTGCCTTTTTAAAGTCGTCCTGGTGGCAAACTTCCTCTTGCAGTAGGTACACTTAAAGGGCTTTTCCCCTGTGTGCACTCGCATATGATTTTTGAAGGCGGAGGAATCTGCAAACTCTTTGCCACAGTTGCTGCAGGTGTACGGCTTCTCGCCTGTGTGGATCCTCATGTGCTTCTTCATATTCACACAAGAGCTGAAGGATTTGCCGCAGGTTTTGCATTCATAAGGTTTTTCTCCGGTGTGGACCCGAACGTGCAGGTCGAGGTTGTAACGGCGACTGAATCCGTTCCCGCAGATGTCGCACTTGTAAGGCTTCTCGGTGGCATGGATTACTGAATGTTTGTTTAGATCCCAACTCTCCCTGAACATTTTCCCACAAGTTTCACATTTAAAGGTCTTCTCAACAGTGTGGGATTTCATGTGAAATTTGTAGTTTTTGAAGTTTTTCATCACTTTACCACATTTGTCACACTTAAAAGGATTTTCCTCCTCTTCTTCCTCTTCGCCATCAGTTGATATGTCCCCATCACTCATACTCTGCGATGGCTCCATACTTTCATTCTCATTCTTGCCTATATCATGCATTTCCACATCAGTGCTTCTGGTTGATGTGATGTTGTCATTCGTGAGTCTTTTTTGTATCGGGTCAGAACTTTCTTCTGATGTTTCATCCCTACTGTTTAGTCTCTTGAGATATCCTGTCTCCTTACTTCTTGATGATGCATCTTCATCATCGGGTGAGGTTTTCTCACAGCTCTGTGTTGGCACCATGTTTCTGGAAAAATCTGCTTTTACATCACTCTGCCACTTAGTTTGTACAGATTTTGAAACTGAGGTTGGCGTCTGTTCATTTGGCAGCAGGTCTTGACTTCCTTCTGGTGGACCATCATCCGGAGAGGAAGAGCTTTGTGGTTTATCTCTCATCGATCTTTCATACTCGTCATTCTGTTTCCTGTTTAGGCTTTTTTCAGCACCTTTATTTGATGTTTTGCCATCTTTGAAGTTCTTCACTGTTTGATCGGAACTTTTATTTGATGTCATCATCCCATCTTTATGTTTCCATATTTGTGCGCCTTCAGACCTTTCAGTTGACTTTGCAGTGTCTTTCTTACTTTTCTGGTTTGGTGTTAGTTCTGTCCTCTTGGTTGATGATGAACTCTTATCTTTGCTTTTCTTATATTGTGTTGGCTCAACGCCTCCAGTTGAGGTTGATTCCTCATCTTGACTTTTCTCCCTTAGTGTCAAAACAGTAAGTCTAGTTGTGCTACAATCATTATTCTTTTCTTCTGCTCTCCTATCTTGGCTTCTGTCAGTTGGAATAAGCTCAAAACTTTGTGTGAAGGCTGGTTCCTCATCGGGACTTTGCCTGTCTGGTATTGGTTCTACACTTCCAGCTGAGGTTGGTCTCCCATCCAGCCTCGTAACATTTGGCATTGGCTCAGTACATGAGGTTGACTCTGTTCTTTCATCTCGACTTTCCCCGCGTGGTATTGGCTCAGCACTTCCAGATAAAGCTGGTATCCCATCCCATAAATCTGTGCTGTTGGTTGACATTGTGTTCCCATCGCTACAGTTCATACTTAAAGACAGCTCAGTATGTGTAGCTGATGCTGCGCTCTCCTCAAAGCCTCCCTCTCCTCGGAGCTCCTCGGTGTGTCCAGCTGGTGTTGCACTTCCATCATTAAAAGTTGTGTAATTCTGGTCTTCAGCTTCAAATAAGTTTTGAGAGAGGAGCTCGAGGTCACTGTTTGCTGGCAATGCTGGAGAACTTCTTCGCTCAGCTCCAGATTCTATATTTTTGTTTGAAGTGTGGGATGGAGGATCATCATTAGCCACACTCTGTGATTGGCCAGGATCCAAAGGCCGAGGCTGATCGCTGGAGACATGTGGATCACAAATTGGAGTCAGATGAGTGGCATCAGCCTTCTGCTGATGTGCAGGTTGTGGCGTTTCCTGACTGATGCATATTTCCTCATGCTCATCTTTTATCTGTGGAGTATCTGTGAAAAACAGATTGTATTATTATTTGGAAAATCTATTCTTTTGTTTCTGAAGTATGTTGTGCATTAATGAAGGATGACACACACAGTAAACATTTAAATCACCTTCAAGTCTGATGTAAGGAAGAGGTAAAGAACTCATACCAAGTTCATCAAATGAATCTATAATTTTATAACGTGTAATTACAGCCTTATAAAATATTAGTCGGATCATTCAACAATAAATCATTTCTATGAAGACAAATATCAGTTAAGTCATCAGAATCAAAGCTGAAAACCCAGAGTTTGTTTTGATGCACACTAATATGAAAACAAGATTCACCACTTAAAAACCTTTTAAATAAATAAATAAATAGACTGTCATTAAGTTATCCCCAATCCGGTTTATACTACCAGTTACCTGATCTGTTCGTGCCCAACACTGGAGAATGTGGGGAGATTTCCACCTTAGGGATGGCCGAGAAAGGTCAGCAAATGTTTAAGAGAGAATATAAGATACAATTTTACGGAGGAAAAGAAAAGGAAAGAAAGGAATAATACTCTACAAATGTGATTCATCTCTTCTGGACAGTTTTTATGGTTGTTATTTGTTGAAAGGAAAAAGTTATAGGCCTACAGTACATGTAAATATTTAAGCAGGCCGTCTGGCTGCATACGACTTTGACTTATTAGTCTTAACAGTAATTAGTTACCTTATAAGACTAGTGGGTGGTGGGTCACTTTCAAATAAATGGAAACACTGAACAGGAGTACAAATACTTGCAAACTTTATTTGAATCTTGAAGCTCTGTAAATGTGTTACTATCAGGATCTTCTTTAGGAAAAGAAGCTTATGACAGTTGACAGTTCACCTGACAGGAACGAGCGCAACTACTTCCGCATCTGAAATATTATTTTTGGAGTCGTGTCTCGGTAAAAAGACGCATTTAGCGTCCAAAATATGCTGAAACGTAATAGCTGACGTATTTTTTTTTTTTTTAATTTAAGAGAGCTACTTCTCTCTTTCGTCACCCTGTCAAACTGGTCTGATCATAAACTGAATATCTACTCATTAGCAGCTATATTCGACAGCTCATTAGACCGTTCAACACAGATATGTCCCCCATTTATTAAAAACTTGGTCATTTGACTGACCTGTCCTGATTAACTTTCTCTCCGGCGAAAACACTCTATCCAAAAGTGTGCGTTGCCGAGCGATTTCCTCCTCGTACTCTTCCACTCTCTTCTCAAACGCTCCCAGTATTTCTTGAGCAGCCGCAGTAAGTCGGTCGCAGACGAACTTGCGCATACTGTGGACTGGATACATGATTAATACTGGGGCTAAAACCTAATTTAAAAGAAATGACTTCAGATGAGTGAACTTGCGTTCACACTTCTCTGTTTACTTCCGCGTAAAGATCAGGCTCCCCCATCAACACTGTAGGCGTGTGCGCGCACGCTAATTTCTTCTTTTGCTTTTATGTGGTGCGACACCTGCAGTCCAGGCACAGCTCAGTGCTTTGTTCATCAGCTGTAAAACAAACGTCACCTCTGATCTTATCCTTTATAATCGGCAGTTAACAGAAAGAATAGCAGTGCCATTGTGCTGTTTCTCCAATCAGAAGGCATCAAAGGAAGTGAATTTTTCCAACGTTCCTCATGATAATAAGAAGGCTTTTGGCAGAGCAGAACCTCTAACACTCAGTTAGACACACTTCTTTCCCAATGTTTTACATGCTTTAAGCAGGACAAATGTTACTGTTATTTCCCATGGAAATCAAAACACTTTGGACCAAAACACCTGAAAGACAGGAGTCGTCTCAGCCGAAGCCCATTTTTGTGAGCCCCTGTGCTGTGATGGACAAGATGTTAGCACATTCATTCATTCATTTTCTATACAGCTTAATCTAATTCAGGGTTTCGGTGTGGCTGGAGCCCATCAGGCGAGAAGCAGGGCACACCCTGGACAGGTCACTTGTCCATCGCAGGGCCAACAAAAGTTTACTCATCTTGTTATTGTGCATTACTGGAAATTCCCATGTCTACAATTTACAGTTTCACTCTTGAAAATGCTTTGAACAGTTTATCAAAACTGGACCGCTTTCTTTTAGTAGTTATTTTATCCCATAATGTTATTGTTGGTGTAAATACTAGATTTCTTTAAAATCATTACATTACGTTTTTTTTTATTATCTTTTAGTCTCTTTTTCTCTGTACTTTTTGAAAATCATTACATTAAGGTTTAAAGTGAAGATGCTAAACTTGAAAGTTTGATCATTTCACATAATTACCCCAACTGTACAGCAGGATAATACAAACAACAACTTTTGTCAAATTTTCTCAACAAGGCCCCGGGTTACTCAGCATCCAGCCTGAACTCTCCAGCCAGTCAGTGTTGACCCTTGTTTTCTGTCTTGCTCTGACACTTTCTCTTCTCTATTTACTTTTGTGTGTTTTTGCAGAATCAGCAATGGTATGTGTTAAAAACAGCCAATGTGTTGATTCAGTTACTCATGTGTGGTGCAGTGGCCTCTCAGCCTCTGGATGCTGCAAGGCAATAACAGTTAGGTATGAAAAGTGCTCTATAAATACCATTTTATTTGACATTCTAGAAATCCTTGTGTTATTTTTTCCTATCATAATCCTGTTATGATAAATTTAAGTGTCAATACTTCTGCTGACATATAGTTGTGCTTGAAAGTTAAAAAAAAAAAAAACATTAAAGAAAAGGCTAAATTCACAATAGTAATTTTATTAACAAGACATGAAAAAAGTAATAAATAAAAAATTACAAAATTAGAATGAAATAAAATATTGCTTTTGAAATGTGGTGGAAAATAATAATCTTAAAAAAAAAAAACCCTAACTAACAGAACTGTCCCAGACACATCAGAGCACCTTCCCCATGAATAGCTTAAAATGCCTGTCAACAGGTGCAGAAGTCTGATTGAACATTACAGAAAACAACTGATTGCAGCAATTGCCTCAAAGTGTTGCCCAACAAGATTTTAGCTCAGGAGCCTCATCATGCTTGTATACTTTTATTTTTTGTTTTTAATGTCTGTAAAATTTTTTTAAATTTATTATTACTTTTGTCAATTTCAACTTATTTCACTGGCAGCTGATTTTTTTCCATCTTTAATGGAAGGATATGTAATCTTTCAAGCCCATCTGTACAGTACCTGTCAGACATTATGGTATACCAATACATTTGAATATGGACGCATGTCCAAACATTTGACTGGGCCTGAATAATTCTGTGAGGTTCATTAAGACTCATCAGCTGGAAACTGTGCTCCTCCTTGAGAAGGAACCAATGATCTAATGATGTAAAGTTTCAAACATTTAAAAAAAATGTGTTTAATCACTCAATTCTCTGATTTTATTCAGGCTCTTGTAAAAATGTGCATTTTTTTCAACATACACCGACTATGCTACATATACGGCATACAGATAAAATGAAATATAATATTACAGATGTTTCTTTTTTCTCTATAATCAAGCATTACATCATGAATACTTTTATTTTCATGTCAATGTTGGAGCCCAGAGTAATAATTTGATTTTTTTTTTAATAGAAAAAAAAAAAAAAAACAGAAATCCAGAAAACTACAGACCAAAATGCTTTTCAGTTTCATCATCAGGGTTCACACTACCCTTATAAATGGTGTAGAGAAAAAAAACATGAATAAAAATGCCTTAAAGATGATAGTCATCTTTTGTTTTTGTTGATAGACGTGAGTTTTCCCACATTTGGGTTACACCGTATACATCCTTGAGCAGAAATACATGTCATCAGATATAAAAGAAATAAGATCAGTTAGAAAATTGAATCATCATGCAACAAGTCAGTTTGATTCAGTTTGGAGAACTCCTGTAAACAGATGTTTCAACTTGATTCTTCCCCTCAATTTTCAGCTTATACATTATTTACTGTTTGCGTTATCATTTTTCAGCTAAAAAAAATCAGTTTAACACATGAAGCTAAGAAATCATTCAGATAATCAGGTTCAGACGCATTTTTTTCTCAACGCATGTACTGTTTAAAGGGATGTCTTTAAGGCAAAATAAGCATTTTCTCTGCTGAAGATACTTCGGGGTTAAGCTCAGGTGAAGCTGGAGATGGGAAACATAAGAGATATCTGCAATATCACAATGATCAAAGACTACACTTAAGGGAGTGATCCTTTTTTCACAGAACCCACTACTCTGAGCAAATGTGAATTCTTCCCACGATTATAAATGCTAGAACCATCTTTACTATCTACTCTGTGCACTGCAGAAGTCAGTGATTTTTAGCTGCATACAGAAGATGATGGATAACTCATCTATAATCAAGACCATTTTTGTAGTGATGATACTACATGTTTGGATGAAATACAAAAGATCAGCAGAAAAAGTAGAAACATATTCATTTTAAAGAAGCAGGAAACATCCTCAGCATGTACGCTCACTCCCCATAAATCTGCCACTTCTCTTTTTATACATACACTTCCTGGGGTAAACGCGAGTTAACGTCAGGTCCAACTCATTACATTCAATATATTATAGAATAATATTACATATTATACTGAAATATCAAGATTGCATGCCCAAAAAATACTGGACAGTCTTTTCCAAATGAAGGTGAATGTGACAAATGACAAATGCATTAAAATGATCTTTTCCACATTTAATATCAAGTTTTCCAAAGTAAACAAACCACAGATTTAATGAATGCACAATTGTCCCTCGTCAGCTTTCTCATTCACAGCTACCTCATGTCATGAGAACCCGTCTTCTCATCTGCATGTGTTTTCATGTGGACCAACAAGCTGGCCTGACTCCTGACACATTTGCCACATGCTTAGCAGGAATACGACCTCTCGCTTGAGTGGATAACTTTATGACCCTTCAGAACTGATTTCTGTGTGAAACTTTTACCGCAAATTTCACAAGAATACGGCTTCTCGCCCGTGTGGACTCTTTTGTGTGCATTCAGTGTTGAAGCCTGATTGAATCTTTTCCCACAAACGTCACAAGGGTACGGTCTCTCGCCGGTGTGGATTCTTTGATGAACGTTTAATATTGATTTCTGATTGAATCGTTTGCCACAGATGTGACACCAGAATGGCTTCACGCCCGTGTGGATTCTCAGGTGTCGAATCAATTTGGACTTGAACTGAAATATTTTCCCACAAGTTTCACATTTGAAAGCACACTTTTTAGCCTTGTAAGAATTAAACGGAGTCTTCAAAGGGATGGGATTGTGGAAATGACTGCTTTTGTGATGTCTCTTTTCTGTTTGTTTGCCTCCTTTGTTTTCGGACATGTCATGCACGGATTCTGTTGCACTTGGAAATCCAACTGGATTCTTGTAGACAGTTTGAGCTGCACTGTGGTCACCTTTGTTGAATGGAAAAGTCAGCATAAATCTATTAGTATCCTGTTTTGGCATGCATTGCTCTTTGTCCTGACTGGTGAAGAGCTCATTCTGTTCTTCTTTATTTTGTGGAGATCTGGAGTCCTTTCGGTCCAAACTGTAGTCCCTGTCCTGGTTGCAGAACTGCTGTTCAAAGAGAAACTCCTCCCTCAAGAAATATTCCCGTGGAAGCTCTGAAAGAAAAGTAACAAAAAATTAAATCTCCTTCTTTCTAGGGATGTTCCATATTGGCTTTTTTTTTTTTTTTTTTTTACCAATGTCCAATATACTGATATTGTCCAACTCTTAATTTCGGATATCAACCGATACTGATCTATGTAGACAACTATGAGGTTGTATCTCTCATTTTGTGAGAGATACAACCATATTTTGCTCTGAGAGCAAAGCTAAATATGCATAAGTATCCTAAAATAGCTTTAATTCAGCCATAGGGGTTTATTTCAGACATCTGGTTGCCATATATCAGATACTAGCAGGTATTAGCCAACATGTGGCTAATTATAATGTTTCTGACAACTTGGTAGCTGAAACAAAAACTTAAAACCAGACATATTATAAAACAGCTTCAAAGCAAGTCAGTCTGTAGCAGCAGCAGCTGCACCGTAGTCACATGACTCTAAAAGGAATGCTGGGATATAAAGTTCTTCCAGAATAATGGTGGCTTTTCTACATTCTGGACTAGGATCACAGGATATAATCAGCCCCCTATCGGTATCGGCCTATATCGGCCTTAAAACTGAGTATCAGTATCAGGCCCCCCACTGATATTTAACCCATATTTAACCGATCAGGCTGCCGTTTCTAAAGTCTAAAGAAAAAGAAAGATGACTTTTTCAAAAACTTCTTATTTACAGACTTTAAAACTTCTAAAGACTAGATGCAAACAATAAAGGGTATTTGGAGGATAATTGAAATAAAAATAGGGGGTTTTAAAAAAAACAAAATAAAAAAAATAGAGGAAAATCTAAGATAACAAAAAAAATATAACAAAGAAAATAAAAAAAAAAAAATAAAAAAACAGAAAAAATATATTATAAAAGTAAACTAAAATAAATAAATAAAATAAAAAAAAAATTATTAATCAAAAAAAAAAATAAAATAAATAAATTATGATGTTATATTTGATGTTATAAAAAAATTTTTTTTTTTTCTGCCTTACTGGTGCTGCAGCAGAGGATAATTTAAACCAAAAAAATTTTAAATAAAACCCCTTAAAAATATTTGTAGTGGTGCCTCAAATTATTAATCTTCTCCTCTGGGAAGGAAAAAAAAAAAAATAAAAAAAATATAGTAATAAAATTATATAACAAAAAAGATAATAACATAAAAAAAAAAAAAGAGGCAAAAAAAATATAATAAAGATAAAAAGAAAAGAAAGAAATGTATAAAAAATATATTTTTTAAAAAATAATCAATAAAAAAACAAAAAAAATAAAAATTATAAATTTTAATCTTAAAAAATTAAAAAATACAAAAATCATAATAAAAAAAAGGAATAAAAAAAAAAAATAAAGCAAATTTTAAAATTTAAAAACATAAAAAAGAAAAACAAATAAATACAATAGTTGAACCATTTAAATAATTTAATAAAAATATAAAATTAAGAATTAAAGAAACCATAAAAACGCAAGGAAAAAAGAAAAAGATATAATAAAAAAATATTATATAAAGAAAGAGGGGAGATAAAAGTTAATGTAATATATATTTATTAAAGAGGGAATTAACAGCGTTTACTGTTATAACAGTAAAGTAAATAGGAATGGAATAGGGGTAATCTATTCATAAATAGCAAATAAAAAATAAAATTTAAATGAAACTGCAAAAATACCTCTAATCTCGCAACTCACACCAATGGCTAAAGAGGATTTAGCACTGGAGCAGGAAAAAGTGTATTATTAGTCTAGAGAGGGGAACCAAAAGGCAGGTCATCCTCTCCTTGCGGGGCGGGGGGGAGGGGGGGGGGGAGGGGAGGTTTAGTAGGGGAGGAGGAGGAGAGAGAGAGTGGAGGAGGGGGAGGGAGGGGAGAGAATTATATTTAAAAAAATAAATACTCTCAAGAGGAGAGGCGGATGTCGGCCTAAAGACTAGATGTGGGAAAAAATATCAATACACTGAAGTATCGCAATATTTTCATATGCTGATATCATATTGAAATTTAAAAACGAGGCATCAATCTATTTTACTAACAAAATCTTGCGATATTTTATGCTGCTACAAAATCTCAAGAATTCACGAAATATTGTGAGATTTTGTAACAAACTGATGAAATCTTGTGAGATTTTGTAGATAAAATGGATTGATTTTTAAATATCGGTTTGATATTGGCATACGAAAATATTGAAATATTTCAGTGTATCGATATTTTTTTTTCCACCCCTATTTTTCAAAGTGTCGGAAACGGAAAAGAAAACTGCTATTTGCAACGACTGCTTATTTTTTCAGCTTTAATATCGGTATCGCAAGATTCCATCAGTATGAGAAAAACTGATACTGATGTTTGCCAATATTACATTTTAATGCTGATATCGGTTGATAATATCGGTAGGCAGGGATAATATCAGACATCTCTACTTTTATCAGGTTATGTGAAACTCAAATTCCATAGTTTTGTTTCTGATTAGAGTTCTGACAGATTCCACTATTTTAACCAAATTAAAATGAATGATAGAAGATCAGAAATAAGTGGAAATATTAGAAAGGTAATGGCTTTCCTTTCTTCGGCTTATAACAGTATTAGAAAAGCAGAGGCTTGTTTGATGGTGAAAAGCGGCAGCAAGCGAGAAGATTTGCAGCTCATTCAGCCTGGATTTCCAGAGCCATGGCTTCCCTTTTCTGGGAGCCACTAGTTCATTCAGCCCCAAAGCTCAGGGCAGAGCAACAACCTAGCTTGTGCTCGGCTCAAGCTGTGCTCTGAGGTCTTGGTCAACCAATCATTGACTCTCAACCAGCTCTGGCTCCTGCTGGCCAGGAACTTTGGCTTCTCACTCAGCCTTTCCTCAACTGTCTTGACAACCTCACTTGAGCTAAACTTTCCTTGTAGCTTGCTAGCTTCTTGTTTCATCAGTACTTTGTGGCACATGCAACCCAACTCTCAACACAAACAACCTGCAAGTGATCATGACTGGCTTTTGACATTTCCCTCTCAGGCAATTACAGATGAGGTTCTTAAGTTTATCATTTGGTGATGTTATGCCCTGTCTAGGGGTAACCGAGACACATTAAAAATCACTCATCTTTCTCAAGTCCCAAGCAACAATGGAGACAGAGGATCAGGTGTAAGCAACAGCCAAGATTTTATTTACAAGAGATGAAATGAGAAGGAGCATTAGGCTACGTTCACATGGCGACGATCAGAAGAGAAGACGCAAAAGTGGCGTCTCGTCTTCATCTTTTTATCCGCGTTAACACGAGCATCGTCATGAAGAAATCTGCGTGCATACGAGGACGCAAGTGTGTGTGGAATTTGATTGGATATGCACGCCAGGCCTTTGGGTGGTGCTGTGAAAGAACTCCACCATGTCCGTGCGCATGCGTACAATCGTTCATCTCTATTCGCTTCAAAATCAAAACAACTATGCATCAGCAGGTCTGTGGGTCCACCATCATTTCTGCGTTTTGGACCGTGCAGACGAGGGCGTAACAGCGTTGCATCCTCAGGAATTCCACTTTGGAATGAGTCTTCAGATTTTTGCGTCTTCAACCCAGAAAAACGCCGTTGCCGTGTGAACGAAAGGCACTTCTGATTAAATAGTTTGCCATTTTTACCCGCAATCTTCCTCATGTGAACGGCCCCTGAGTAACTTCAGGGTGGGCCAAGGCCAAAACAACAAATAAAACAGAACTATCCGTAATTAAAGAGATAATCTACCAAAACCAAAGAAAAGAAAAACTATTTTCTTACCTCCCTGGACTAACAACACAGGAGAAAACAAATGAAAAGAAATGGCAGCCCACCCTACACACTGTGGCTGGTTGGGAGGAGAGGAAGATGAGTGCCTACTCCGTCCATAGGCAAGGGCTTTATAGGGAAACTACTCCAATGACCACCAACCACACCAGGGCCACAAGAGCATCCATCAATCCCAGCCTGGCACTTGCATATATTTAGATTTACATAATAAGTAGCAGAAACCACGGCAGACATAACAGGTGAACTGATAAGAATGACATTTTCACTCTGCCTACTGTCAGCCCTAAACTTCTGTTTGCTTCTGATTGAGGTGAAATACTGCATCTTTACCAGGGGTAACAACATTCCTTCACACCTGTCTGCATTTTCTCATGGACCAACAAACAAGAGCAACTTTTAATGCATCTGTCATACGCTGTGCAAGAATCAGGTTCTCACCTGTGTGCCATATGACATGAGACTCCAGTTTTGACTTCTGACTGAAACTTTTGCTGCAGACATCACATGAGTATGGCCTCTCCGTTGAATGGGTTCTTTTATGAACATTCAGGATAGATTTCTGGTTGAATCTTCTCCCACAGATGTCACAGGAATACGGCCTCTCACCGGTGTGGATTCTTTGATGAACCTTCAGTATTGATGTCTGATTGAATCTTTTACCACAGAAGTTGCAGCCGTAGGGCTTCGCTCCTGTGTGGATTCTCAGGTGTCTGATGAGTTTGGATTTGAATGGAAATAGTTTCCCGCAGGTCCCACATCTATATTCACATTTTTGACCTGTGTGGCTATAAACAGGAGTCTTTAACACAAAAGGATTGTTTTCCTCGTTCCTTTTGTGCTGTCTTTTCTGCAGCGTTATGTCTGTGTGTTTAGTTGATCCTGAATGTCCATGCTTGTCTCCTCTGTGATCTTGGATCTCGGGTAAATCAGAGTATGTAGGGAGGAGGTGACGGTCAGCGTTGAGCTCTGGTTCCTCAGGATTTTTTACTGATAAGGTGTGTATGGATTCCTCTTCCGGATCACACTGAGATTTAGCAGGATTCCAGAGGGGAGTTTGGTCTGCATCTTCGCCACAACTAAGAGTCTGCAAAACGGTGTCAGTTTCTTGTTTTAGCGCAAATTGTTCTTTGTGCTGATCAGTGCAGAATTCCTCATTTTCCACTTTAATCCGTTCCGGTTCAAAGTCCTTTTGGTCCAAACTGGAGCTCCTCTTGTTGCAGAGCTGCTGCTCACTGTCAACCTCTTTCACTTTGAGGAAATGATGCTGTGGGAGTTCTGGAGGTAAAAGTGACATTAAAAAGACAGGTTAAAACCAAGATGACAGAAAAAGTGGTTGTGTAGTGGAGACTTAATTCATGTAAATACTGTGTATTCATCTCCTAAACTCTGTTATAGCTTTTGTAGAAGTGTGTATGCACACACCACAGTTAAATCCTTCATCTCAACTTCTGCTGAAATTTCAAATTTCTCCATTTTTAATCTGATTTTATTTCCTTTGTGATCCAGACAACAACTAACAAGTAGCTTGGTAGCTGCAATATAACAAATGGTGCAACTAAACATTCAGATTACAGTTTACCCTAAAAAAGCCTTCTAGTGTCAAATTAAACAGTAACCTTTGGAAAAAGTAACACTGAATATGTTACACTGTTAACAAGGTGACTTTGTGTGAATGTTACTGAAACATTTTTTTTTAGGTGTTTATTCTGATTTTTTTTTTTTTTTTCTTTTCATGAGTTTTGACTCATTTTGCACCTGTAAGTGCATCCTCTCCTAGCATTCTGATGGCTGTCGCTTGCCACCTTCATAAACATTTCTTCTAACAAATCAACACTCCCCCACCCAAACCATCAGCTCCTTCAGCAGGATGGCAGTGATTTCCATAAAACTGCTTAGCAGGGTCTAAAAGAACATGAGTGGTATCAATCCGATCAGTTCTATCTACATTAATGAGAAGCAAGCACAAAAAAAACAAAAAAAAAAAAAAAAAAAAAAACACGCACACACTAACTGCATCACATTGGCCCAAAGAATCTGTTCATAAAATCTGAGTACCAGACCCTCAAGGATTCCTTCCTAAAAATTTGTTTTTTTTTTTCATGCCCTAGCTGGACAGAACTCCTTTGGCAGCAATATAGGAGCCCCTCATCATAAGGCAGTCATAATGCAATATTTAATTAGTGTGAGTCCATTTAATCAAAACAAGATTTTATCCTGCCTTAAACTGGCAGATCATTTATTCGTTGTAATATTTATAACATTTACCAGCATTGATGGCATGATAAATGTCACAATGTTTCAAATAAGAACCTTTAAAAATATTTTCATGCAGCAATAACCAGAGATGTTTACATACAGTTGTCCTCAAAATTAATCATACCCTCCCATAAAAAAACAGTTGTCAGTTAAATAAGTTGAAATTGAACAAAGTAATAATGCATAAAAATTTCATTTTAAAAAAAATCATGGCATTGATTTTGAACTGTGGTTTAACAAAAATATTTAAAACAATCAAAAAATAAAACAATTGAACAAGCATGATTGGTCTCCTGAAATAAAATTTTGTTGAACAAAACTTTGATGCAATCACAATGAAGTGTTCTCTGTGCTGTTCAATGAGACTTCTGCACCTGTTGACAGGTATTTTGGTCCACTCTTCTAATTTGTCTGAAAGAGTTTTGTTTGTTCAATTATTCCTCAACTACAATTCAAAAGCAATATTTTACTTCACTAAATTATAACTGAGTCAATTTATTTATTATTACTTTTTAAGTCTCTTGTTATTTGAATTACTATTGTTAATATTGGGAATTTTCTTTAACTGGAGGGTATGAATAATTTTGAGGACGACTGTACAACACGATTCTGCTACTCACAGACATTAGAAAAAAAGTCGCATCTGCAAATAAAACACATAAATATAAAAAATTTATTTTAAAAACAAACAAAAAAACATGTATATTTTAAAGACGTCTAAATGTTTTACAAACCTATTCTGTGTAACTTCACTTGAGGCTTCCAAACGACGGCCAGCAGTCTGCGCTGACGCTCAATCTCTCTTTCATAATCGACGACGGTTCTTTCAAAGACTTTGACTATTTCTTCAGCTGCAGCACTAAGTCGCTCGTTGACAAACTGTTTCAAACACTGAACCGAAGACAATGATGCTTCTTTGCAGTTGAAATATCCATCCATGATTCCAGCATAAGCACGCTGTCACCTGCTTTTTGTTTACTTCTCCCGTGTGTCACACTTAAAAGATCCGGCAGGAGAAGTGAGTTTGATTATATTTCCGCTTTCAATCCATACTATTATAAACTATTAATCCCCGTTGGTCTTTCTCCGGGATATTGTTACTTTTTGCGTACTAAAACATTTGAAGTAATTTTCAGAAAATCCAAGTTACTTAATTGGACTGGAAAGAAGCCAACAGTGGTTTTTAAAATGAAGAAAAAGAAATGCATGCCATTTACTACGTTATACTATTATTATTAAGTCTAAAACTTTAAGTTGAAATAGTCTTTCATCAAAATCAGAGTTTCCAGAAACTTTTTTTCCCCTAAGCAAGCTGCAGAGACACTTTTCCTTTAAATATTTTCTTAATTGATAATTCTCATTATCAGTTTTCACAGTGAAGCTACAGAGGGCAGCAGCATTTGCAAAGCTGTTGAACATAATGAATCCTTACTTTTAGGCTATCTTTACAGGATCTGTTTTAACTTGAATCAGACCTTCAGATAAATTGGTTAAATAAAATCTTTAAGACTGCAACCTTACATACTTTAAAGAATTGTCATTGCAGTGCTTATATTCCCTCCCCCAGCACACTTTCATTAAGTTGTTTTTAATGCAGACATAGCTACCATGGATTGGATATACTAAAGAGATAGCTCTGCATTTTGCAGTCATCACAAAAGAAATTTCAGCCCAGGCTATAAACATACAACAACGGTTAACAGAGCATTAATGAAGGGCCATATTTTTCAGATGAAGTCTCTCTCTCTCTCTGAGTTGGGAGAGAGAGTAGCAAGCAGCTGCTACTGAAGCACACATCACATTTGTGCAAGCTTTAAGTCAGTGAGGAGGCCTTTAAAAACATGTAGAGGAGTATGTCATTTTCTGAAATGCTGATAATGTATTGGAGTGATCATATCCATTCTGACAGCATGCAAATGTCAAGTCTAAGTTGGGCAAGCATACTTTGGAGAAAAAGGTTTCATTGAGCTTTTCTCTTGCAACTGCATTTATTACAGTATAGCCATTCCAAAGCATTATCTGGCTCAATAGTGATCTGCATGTGCTGTGGTCAGTACTAATTGGGGAAAAAAAGTAGTTACATTCCACCATTACACATAATCCAGTAATTGTAATCTAGACAATAAAAAACATTCAAAATCAAAGTGGATTTGTGTCTTAATGCAATATTCTACTGGGAAAAACCTTCTTTTCTGCCAGTGTCCCACAGTTTTATTTGTGTTTTTGCTTCCTTTCTCATATTCCACATTCTGTTCACTTAGTCTTCACTTTGTTCTCTTTCATCAGACTTTCCCCCTCCTGCTGTATCTTATCTGATTGCCTGACTGTTCTCCTGTGTTTATTATACCTGTGACAAATAACTCCTGCTCCAGCATATTGACTATACTCTCCCATTTGCCAGTACCAGATAGCTATGACTCCTGCATGTGGTTCAACCTTACTGCTGTTCTTGATCTTGACTGTTAAACTACAGCAGTTTTCTGCTAAACCATTATCTGATTTGGTTGTTAGCACCGATCTTACTATCTTTGCACCTTTGACGGGCCTTTGGCTTTTGTCTGAATACCCCCTCTTTTCATGTAATGAAGTACTGTACCACATCTTAATATTACCCAGCTTGTGTCATGCACTTAAACCCTCTATATCTACCAATTTCAGAAAGCCGAGTATTAAAGAGCAATACTCAAGAACCTTAATACTGATAGTGTGGAGTTTGTGAGAAAAAAAAAAGTGTCACCACAAAAGATTAATTATACAAGCAAGAAAGAAATCAACTAACTCAGGTGATAAACCACTGTTTTTTCTAGTATCTTCACAACAATGTACACAGACAACATTTTTCCGACAATAAAGAAAGAACGGAGTGGCTAAAGGCTTGCACAGAGCTGCCAGTGTCACATAAAGAAACAACACAATGATAACCAAGCTCTACATCAGGCACTTGTGGTCATTCTCTGTTTCCAGGGGGAAATATTTCACAACGGACTTGCTTCCTGCTGCTAATGCTAATCATGTAGGATTGTTCACGGAGTAGATGAGTTAGAAAAGAAATTAAATAAATGTAACTTTGCAGTTTTAGCTCAGATTCTCAGTCACTTCGTCTTCAGTATAAGTTCAGAATATAAAAGGGTGTTTAAATGGGTGCATATTACTGTGCCATTTGTAGACAAACGACATTCTCCGGAAAGAAACACATTTTTGAAAAAAATCATCAAAGCAGGCTCCGAGTCGTACTTCTCAAGTTTATAGAAAAGGTAAACAGATTTAAATCAACAAATTTATAATAACGTGTCATACTGTGAGTGGTATATGCTCACGTCTTTCACATTGTTAAGCACGAGATGACTGTTAGCTTACTGGACCTGAAGCTAACGTTACCGTAAACAGTCCAAATGATCTTTTGTTTCCTCCACAGACCGAAGGTTTCCTCCCTCCTGCACAGCGTTTCAGGCAGCTTACTCAAGTTCGTTATTTAGAGCAGGGATTCTCAATCCTGGTCCTCGAGGGTCGGTGTCCTGCATGTTTTCATGGCATCCCTGCCGCAACGCATCTGAGTTAGATTCAAACCAATCTGCTAATCAGTCATTGATTTGAGTCAGGTGCGTTGCTGCAGGGAAAACATGCAGGACACCAGCCTTCGAGGCTCACAACTGGGAGTACCTTATTTGGAGTGTAAAGTCTTTTTTTTCTTCTTTAAGGTAATTTCAAAGTGCACCGAGAGATTTATTTTATAAACCAAATAAACAGTCCAATAAAGATGAAGCTTAACTGACAGTTATGTTAAAAAGACATGTTAACTTCAGTCAATAAATCAGTCATAATGCTGCAGTGCTTTATTTTCTTTTATCGTATTCTTTGAATCCATACAGTGAAACATTTTGAAATGAATTTTTATATAGTTTTCTTTTACATGTATGAAAACAATGTGTGATTGGTTGTCTCTGTGTTGACCCTGTGGTGGACTGGCTCTTGCCTGGTAGCTGCTGGGATGGCTCCAGCCGCATCAGCTACCCTGCATTGGATGAAATCCAGTTCTATGGATTTCCTTTATCAATGGGTTACGTTACTACTTACTGACCTAAACTACAAACGCAAACAACACCACAACCATAATTAACTTAACTTTATCCCAAAAATAGATAATTAAGTAAACAACAGAAATATGCAATTTCACAAACTGCAGTGGTTTTCCATAAAACACAGCTTTAAAAAATAGTATTATTATTATCATTATTAGTTTGTTTATTCCTGTTTGGTGTTTTGTGTGGTTTTTTAATATTTTTTTTTTTTTTATTTTGCTTGGTTTCACATCTCATTACCAATAACAAACCATTTTTCTTGTGTAATACTTTATCATCAGTCAACAATAATAATAATAAAACATTTTACATATATGTATAGTGCTTTTAAAAGATCTCAAAGCAGCTATACACCATAAAAACACATTTTTTAAAACCCTCATCGGGTTCAGCAAATAAGACTAAACAATTCAGACTTGTTGAGATTATTTCTCTAAAATATTTAAACATTTTATTTCTATCTGCTGAAGTACTTATGTGTACATTTTACATCTTGTGTCATTCTTATTAATTTTTTTTGTAAATATCTTTTTCTTTCTTTTCTTGCATTACTTAAGATGTAACAGTAGATATCTAGATTTGTTCATATAACTTGCTACCCACACTCTTTAAAGTAACACATTCACATGGGGAACAAATATTACTTCAGCTGTGTTCGATTACTTTTCTATAAATATGGTCTCTGCCATTTTTATGTGTTTTGTCTGATAGGTGAAAGAAGCTCGGCGAACTCTGAAAAAGCCACAGGTGGAAAAGTTTGATTGCACTCAGCATAAGCAGACCTTCTGGTGCTACTGCTGTGAGCTTGAAGTTGAAAGGAACGTTACAGATGGAAACATGACTGTGCTTTATGGAGGACTGTTGGAACACATGGCCACGTAGGTTTTATTTGGTTAACTTTTTTTTCTTTGTTTATTTTTTTTACCTAAAAGCACAGCAATATATTTTAATAGCCTTTTCCTACTTGCTATGCATTATTCAGCCTTGTTTCAAAATAGACTGTCAGTCTCTTAGAGGAGCAAATAGCTCAACTGTCCCAGCAGGTTTTGAAGAAAGTAAAAAAAAAAAAAAGCAATTCATTTAAAGAAATATTTCAAAAGAATATGTAATTTATATAAGTTTTTACAAAATCTTGCAGAAAATTTAAGATGCTGCTGCTGCCATTGCACCAACTTCAATTTATGGTGGTTACAAAATCTAACACTGTTGTGTCTTATCTTAGGCCAGAACACAAGAAAAATACCCACAAGTTCTGGTGGGAAAATAAAGCTGACCCGAAATTCAGAGACAAAGTTATCGTCACAGAGGAAGAAACTGAAAAGTAGGTCTAATGAGCCAAAAACCTGTGTTGTTGACATTTATGGTGAAAATAAAAGATTTTCTGCATAAATGATTGTTTATTATTCTTTAGGTTTAAAGCTGAGGTAACAAAAGTTTTGGAATCATTTGTGGAGAAGGAAGATGAGTTCATTAAGCAGGTAATGCAAAATTATTTTAAGTGTTCTCCACATTAACGTTTATGGCAGCAAACTAATAGTTTGTAGCCATGTATTACATACTAACATTGCTTTATAACCAGATTAAGACAGAATGTGTCCATGGTTGTAAAAATAAACCAGAACTCGGATAAAGCTGCTGAAATTGTTCAATTGAAATTGAACTGATGGACATACAGATATGACCAAAGTGTTCTTGGAAATGTTATTTTGATCAGATTTTTTAAGATAGAAATTGTAATATGTTTTTGTTGTTTATTTTGACATGACTGCAGGAAGCTGATTTCATCCGGGCTCAGGAAAAGCACCGTCAGGAGGTCCTTCAGTCTCTTTTAGAGGTTTGTTTTCCAAAGATGCAGTGGCAGTATCCATCACTGTGGCCTTGACTGTTGTTGGTTTTATTTATTGTTTTTTTATTTTATATGTAAGCTGGAAAAGCTCTTTATTGTCCATTTAAATGCATATCTGAGATTAGGAAAGAAATAATGATGAGGTATAAATCTTTTTTAAAGGCTGGTTTGTACAAAGATTACAAATAATCCTCTTATATCTAATATATATATATATATATATATATATATATATATATATATATATATATATATATATATATATATATATATATATATATATATATACATGTCAGTCAGCTTTGCAGAGGCCTGTTGCAGAGGCCTGGTAATGAGCCATTTATTTGATTCAGGTGTTTTGAAGAAGGGATGCTCTTAAAGGTTGCAGGATAGTAGCTCTTGAGCACTGGATGTGTGCAACACACACATATAGTCTGGGGAGGTGTTAAATTTGATCTCTTTTGAGAAAAATAGTTGGCTCAGTCATGACAAACTAAATAATTTAGACAGCAAAACAGTCAGGGAGAAATATTTTCTTCTTGGCAGCAGCTGGAAGACCGTTTTGTTGGATGATTTGGAGTGAAAAAACTCAGCTCAGCTTAGCTTTCAATAGAAAAGTTTAAAACAATGCCTAAAAAAGATTAAATGCCAGTTCTGCCAACACTGCGGGAACAGCTGTATGTCTTTCACTGCACTGTTTTGTTAATTAAAAATTAATGGAGCACCATAAAACCTATGTTGGAGGACCTTGATCCTTAACATTATTTTCTTTAGGGTTTAATGACTTTGGTCAATAGTTTATTTACTTATTCATTTATTAGCCAATGGGAAAATGATCCCAAACTTTGAGCGTTATTATACATAAATTCAAAGTGTAAAAATCTTAACTGAGCTCCAAAGAGTAATTTCCATATAATTTTGCTTAACTCTGAATTACCTTTAAAGTTTGGCTAGATACTTTAAAGTTAAATCAGGGTTTGAAGTGTGCAGGACTAGAGCAAAGGCATAAGCAGAGAGTTAATGGAACATATGGGTGATATAAGCGAAGGTGAAGAATGGTTAGGTATCAGACTTCCTCTGTGAACCCCTGTTGGCTTTTCCTGAATCAATATCAGCGTGATGAAGAGCTGGAGCTGTCAAATGGACCAAGCGGCGCCAGCGCATCTGCAGAGGTTTCTGTCAGGTAACCTTGTAGATTTGTCAGCATTTTCTGTTTTGATTGTTGTTTCTTCCATAACTCTTTGTTGTTGTTTATTTTGTTTTCTTTGGTACAGCTCTCAGTTTCCACCTCAAGGATCAGACCAACAGGTGGGGAGTGGTTTTATCGACTCGATGGTTGAGGTTCCCTGGGCAGTAGCAGGACAAGGCCTGACTTTTATAGGTTATCAGGTAAACTTACACTGCTATTTTTAAGAAAGGGTAAATAATTTTTTTTTTTTTTTTTTATCTTTACACACAAAATGATCGCAAAAATTGATCCCTTGTTTTCTGTTTCAGGATTCCTCTAACAGTGGAAATGTTCATACAGGTAAAATGATATGAAACTTTGATGATACTGAAATGCCAAGAGCAGAAAGTATTTTATGGATCTATGTGAACAGGGCAAAAGAAATGATTCTATACCTGATTACTTTGTTTTCAAATTTGTGCTTAAACCAGATCTTTATTTACTGTAGTGCTGCTTCTCATTTCCGCTGAGGTTGAGCGAGACTGATGCCTCTTAAACTTGGTTTATCAGGTTTATCAGGCTTCAGCATTCTCTGCTGCCAGAGAGCAAAATTATGTTTTGTAATTATGTAATTCTTTTTAGAGTTGCTTATTATTTTCTACTGAGGCAGAGGTCCTCCTTTATCAAATGTAGTTAAAAACATAGACTGACTTACCATCATGGTTGAATAATTGATGCAGTCCCAAAGCGTAGATTTTGAGATTTGAGTCTTTTTTTTTTTCATATGTAGTAGGAACTTTTTAGTTATTAGTAAAAATCATGACATGTAGATAGACCTTGGCCAAGTTGGGAACATTATTAATTCCATAAATTTAGTGAGTTTGAGCTTTATAGACATTTGGTTGTGTCCCCTTCTCCAACACACCTGATTCAAATGAATGGCTCGTTAGCAGGCCTCTGCACACGAGGGAATTATTAGCCATTTGATTCCGGTGTCTTGGGGAGGGTATGTTCTAAAAATTGCAGGATAGTAGCTCTGAAGGACTTGGGCACCCTTGACCTAAAGCAAGTATAGCAAACAAGGATTTTTGTGTTTGGAAAGTGGGTTACTACAAGTATCTAAGCGCTTTATTTCTCCTGTGGATTTACATATTTTATATTTGTCAATAAACCCACTACTGTAAATTATGGACTATCAGCTACCACTTTTGTCACACAAATTCAACGCTTAAACAACACTGCAACTAATCGATGGATTTTTCAGGCAAATAAGTTTAACGAAGAACATTGGGGGGGGGGGGGGGGGGGGGGGGACACCTCATCCTTCTCATTTATGATGTCTCTCATAGTGCTAGACCCCTACACACCAAATCTTCATCCACTGCCCACATTGTATGAAGGATCTGGATTTGATGCTTATTCTATCAGAAAATGATAAACGGAAGACTCCTGTTTCATGGGGTGACTCGGAGCCGCACACAAACACTCGTGCCTTCTTATTTTGGACATGAGCTAATCCCATTGGACTTGGAATTTCGAAGATCGGATGATCGGATGATTCTTTCTTCGGATGAAGAAAGAAAATTATGAGCCCTCCTTTTTATGCTGATCTCTGCCCGGCCAGTAGTGCTTGTTCTGGGCATGGCTCAGCTTCCTTTACTTACTTGGCTTCTGTGCAAAGGGGTTTTAAACATCCTGAACATGGTAGCATGTTTATAAACCATTCTAAAAGATGAAGCAATGTGTACAGCAACTGCTTTGAACTTTCCTAAAGAACAGTATTACCCCAGTTTTCCACCAGAAGCGGCAGGCGCACAAATAGAGCTGAATTTTCAAGAAAAAAAATTTGGTGGCCATCACAACAGATGAATTCTTTCCCACGTCTTTCAAAATAAATCGCTGGACGTGTAGGTGGATCTGCATGTCAGCAGGAGATGAAGACGCATTGTGAAGGAAGTGGGTAAGCCAGGGTATTGTGTATCAATGAACCCGTTTACATGCGCACCAACAGTTCGACTATAATAAGATTTCTTTAGTTCTCTGATTATTGGGGTGCATGTAGAGGAGTTCACAGAAGGATACACGCACACAAGAGAAACAAGGGGGATTGGGTTTCAATACAACTAAGCACATGCACGAGATAAACAGGGGGGCATCGGCTAAACACGAGGTGGTTGGGAGGGAAATCACTACTGACTTCAGTCTGGTGGAAATGCATAGGTGCCTGATCGGATACAAAATTCGTAAGCGCAAACATCTCCATTCGTATCCGGTGGGTAGCGGGCCTTAGCTGGTGTGCAGCTGTTCTGACAGTATCTGTGACAACTCCAAAGCTTACAGGCTGTACAGCAGTAGAATGACTGCTGCATGACCTGCATACCTCTCTGTGAGATAATGCTGAATTCATTGCGAGGGAATGCAAAGGTATTGCAAGATAATGCAAAAGATAAAAATCCCCCCCGGGCCTCTTTTCCACCAACCTGGTTCCAGTGTTGGTTTGGAGCTAGAGGCAGATTAAGCATCGGTTCTTTGGCTTTTCACCGCCTAAGCACCAGCTCATGGCTCTCAAAACTGGTTCTACACAGGCACCAACTCTATGCTTGACCAGAGTGAAGAACCAGTCTCTCCTCTCCATGGTTTAGCCTCGCTGGACGAAGCCTCTGATCCATGCACATTTAAGGGCGTGACCATGGGCGTAACATTTAAATGACAATGGATTTCAGCCGCCGCATTTAGCACGGCCCAATCATTCGTTCGATGAGATTGGTCAGAAACAAACGTTTCACAAATCACACGTGGATCCAATCGTAAGATCATTTCTGCGATCAGATGTGCGCTCATTTTCTTACTTGTTTAAAAAATAAGGGCCAGTGTCTTTTTATTATTATCAAGTCCTGATGTGAAGAAAGTGAAACGAGATCGGGGCTCAGTGATGTGTCAGACTCGGACTGTTTAGGGCCACTACAGTATGTCATCGTCCAGATGGAAAGTCAGGCTGTTCAAACACCTCCTTGATGGTTTTCTTTTAGGGATGAATGCTTGAAAGGAATTTTTTTCAAGAGAAAGAGTTAATAATACCCTTGTTGGTTTTTACTTTTCAGAGCTTTAATAATTTTCAACTTACTGCCTCACCACTACCACAGCTCCTGTACATCATCACAGATATTCTGGGTTGCAGGTGCCGTCCCTCCTTGGCTCCAAGACGATCCTCTTGAAGGGACCTCTGGAGCTGCTGCACAGACGGAAATTGGCCCATCCCTCCAAGAGTTCCTAAAACAAAGTATGAAAGCTAACTATAAAACTCCACCAGACCTACTTTTTATTTGATCTATCTTTGATGTGTAATGCAACAAATATGATTCTGCACTACTAATGTAAATGCAGTTATCCAGAGCATAATTTTTAGTCTTAACCCACATCCATCTGTTAAAGCTATTATTTCAGAAGACTTGTGGGAAAACTAAAATGACCAAGGCTTTGTCCATCTTTTACCAGAGGAACAAGAGAAGCTGAGGAAGCTTCCTCCAAACAGAGTGGGGGCTAATTTTGATCATAGCTCACATACAGACGCCAACTGGCTTCCGTCCTTTGGTAGGGTGTGGAACAGCGGCAGGCGTTGGCAGTCCAGGTGAGTATACTCTACACCAGAGTATAATAAAATGTTTAGTGTACGTGAAAACTTGCAGTGTGATAGCCACTGGATTTATGGAGGTTGGTTCCCTTGTTAATGCGACACTCAACTGTTATAGGGATGCAATTTTTCTGATATTACTTTTTTTTATTGTTCATTGTTATATTTCAGTCTTACTTTTGCTGAAAACACTGCTAGCAACATCAGGGCACTTTAGATAAATGTGAAACGATGTGATTCATATGGCTGCAAGCTGCTTTAAGTCAGCAGTGCTTTGTGTTAATGCATGAACTATACAGACCCAAGATGGGATAGAAGTCTGTCAACACACTACAAGCACAATGTTGTTCTCTAAGTAACCTCAGAGATTTTTCAGCTTCTTCCCACTAGACGCTAGTGTAGTTGTACTGAAAAACCTCTGTGGCAAAATTTGTGTTTTTACTTCTTTTTTTTGTATTCTAAGGGATAGTGCTAGCCACAATTCTTATATCATGTCCCTTGACATTAAAAAAAATAGAGAAATAATTAAAAATTTGCCAAGCGAACCAGTTTCCCTGTTTACTGCGTGTGGGTTTGCCTCTTATCTTCTCTCTCTCTCTCCAACTAATAGGCACCAATTCAGACAAGAGGAAGGGCAGAAGAACAGACAGAAGAGGAAGCGGGAGCACGGCACAGAGGGTTCAAAGAAAACAAAATCAACTGAACAGCCAACAAATTCTGACATTTAAAAGCTGGGAGTGTGAAACCCTAAGAGTTAGATATGTATATAGTTTGCAGGTGTTGAATAAAGCTTCTTTTTTTCCGTGTCTGACCTGTGCAAATTTATAGAAAAACTAGAAAAGCACTCGCCAAGCAGCTCTCACAGTGATAAAGAATCCTTCAAAAAATTTCTGGATCCAGAAGGTGATCCGGATCACCACCAAAATTTAATAGGTTCATCCTTGGCTGAGGCACATGGCTGGTGAAAATTTCAGGTCAATCCGTCCAGTACTTTTTCCGTAAAGTTGCTGACAGACAGACAAACCAACTTTACCTCCTTGGTGGAAATAATGAAAAATGTTATTTAAATTCTTTATAACAGTCTTCAATGTTTACAGTAAAGATGTTGACATGGTATAATAAACAGTGGGAAATGGATTTTATTTATGTTATAAAGTAAAAAATCTGCATTTCACATTTTCTTACACTTTTTTACATTATTATTCAGTGGTCCAAATTGATTGATCATTACAGTACAGCATTCAATCAATTACTTCAAAACCAATCCTGAGCTGTGAGAACAACGTGGTTATGAGTCTAAGTGAACAGCAGGGGGCGCAAAGACCACTTCTAAACAGCCATTTACTGTTTGTTTACAAAAATAGTCACTAAAATGATAACCCTGAATGTATTACTCATTTTGAATGATTTATAACCTTTTTGTGAAGTGGAAAGGACAGAGGTGGTACCTGAAATGCTATTTTTGTTTGTATAATGTTATAAAGCATTACTGAGAAATCCTATATATGCAAATATTACCATTTGATAAATAAATACAATCAAGAAGTGATTTGCTACACAACTTTCAGCCCTAGGGTATATCTCTCAGTAGATTGAGAATTTTTCGTATAAAATCATTTCAGCAGTGTGAAGACACCTTTCAAGCATATTTGTGATCCCTATGAGCTTAATATCTCAGAACAAAAAAGGTATTCTGCAAAAAGAAGCATTGAACTTAATTGCTGCATACAACTTGATAAAGAGATTGTCTCCAACAGTCTCTTCTGGAAGTCGTAATAGGGTATAAATCTCATGTTCATAGCTGATAAGAATCTACTTCATAAATAGTTCTGTGATTTTACAAGAACTGTGTGAAAGGCTATTGCTGTTCTGTCAGGAGAATATAAAGGGGAATGAATGACTGTGCAATAAAACGAATACCTAATATTCCAGTTCTCGGGCTTACAGACTTTTCTTTTTTTTTTTTTTTTTTTATTTATATTCTCAGGCAACCCTTATCATATCAGAATATAAGGCCCCACTGTGCTGGGGGAAGATGGGCGTGGAGTCAGGTGCAGCTGCAGTGTGGAGATACGTTCAGCTGATCTATTCTTAGGTCTGTGACAACATGGCTCTCGCTGTTTCAGTATAAATGGGCGAAAAGAAGGGGATTACCTTCATGTTTGGACAGTAAATTGCGAATATTTGTATCTTTAACTGCAGTCTTTAAAATGTAAACGTTGACTTAAATCACTGTTGTGTGTGGTTTTTGTACAACTGTATTTTTCTGCGTGCATATGGTTATTTCCTGTACAATATTAAAGGATATGGTGACTACCGGGGTTTCAAGCACAAAAGCCAACTCTGGCACTAAAGACTGGGAGGGGACAAAAAGCACGTGTACTGGGTGGCGCTTAAGGTAATCCGTAAGCCAATCGCTAAGCGATATTTTTTCTAAGGAATATGCATGTTTCAAAGTGGACGCATTACTTGAGCGCTCATTGGTTAAAAGGAATTAGAACAGCCAATCGCTTAAATGACAGGCGCCCAGCTGGCCGTTAAGTCCCGCCTTCTAAATAGCTCCAGCAAACCCCGGAAATGTTCTCTTAAAGAGACAGAGGAGGAATTTTAGGCAAAGGTTGCAACAACGAAAACAGCTGCTAGCACAAAAAAGGAAAAAAAAAAAGAAAAAAAAGACAGGCACATAGAGGAAGGGACGTAGCTTAGTCAGCCAACAAACCAGCTATGTGGCACGACAGAGTGGGAGGACAGGACTGAAACTGCCCGAGTCTTTCACCCATCACATCTACGGCTAATGTGGCTTTTAAGTTCTGGCTTCGAAGCCGATTTTCGTTAGCTACCTTGAAACTGACAACGTAGCACTAAACACGACAGAGATAACAAAAAAAGGCCAAACTCCGAGACGGCAGGGACCCGTCAGTTCTGACTGCTTGGCTGTGTGTCCAAAATCACCTTCCTTTTGAGGTGAGTGAGTTTCAAATCTTCTCATTTTACACTGTAATAGTCTTTTAAGGCATCCCCATAGTGCGGATGAGTAAGTATGTCTCTTTATAGAAATGTAAGACAAAAGATCGTATTTGTTAACAAGTAATTTCAGAGAGATTCTGTTTAAAATCTTGGCCTTTAATCAAGCAAGTGGTTACTGTCATCATTTTAACGATCGCAAATGTGGGCAAAAAAATGCTTGGAATCCAGCCTGAGCCAGCTGATGACCTGACAGTAGCTTGCAGGATTTAGGGGGCGTTCCCCTGCTTTGTCTGCCCTCCTCACACTTTTCTTTATGTGTGCATGCAGTCTGGGGTGGGTAGAGACAAAGTGATAGAAATCCCAATGATTTAATCATTCTAACGTCTGTGTGTTTGTGCATCTGTGGTATGAAAATGCACGTGTGAGCATTCAATTTTGATACATCTACATGCTCCTATCCTGTTGGGATTGTGCATCTATGTGCTTTGCAAGAAAGAGGGATCATTCAGCAGTGGCATATATCTGTGAGATTATGACTTAGGCTCAGTGGTGAAGTGATGATGATCACTGTAAAGCTTATAGGAAAGAGGATAGCAGTGAGTGTATTGTTCCCTTGGATTGCACTTGGGATTTGCATTGCATCATGCAGCAAATAGGGCACTGATGTTGGTACTGAACCCTTCTTGCAATATTTACAAAATCTAAAATTCCACCATTTTATTGCATTATAATAATGTCCATCTGCGGTCCTTTGCCTCCTATTGTCCTGATAAGCATGGCTTAATGGCATTGGCATACACATTATGCACACGTGTTTGCACTCTCACACTGCATCACCCATATAGCACACGTGCATATGGGTGTCCTGCAGCTGCCTCACATGTATATCGCTGCACAATTTGTGCACTCATATATATAGGCTCATTGCAGCAGCAAAGTCCATGCTTTGCTCTTAGAGCCACCCCCCACCTCTCTGTCTGGGAGAAAGCAGTGGGCTTTGTCCTCAGCTGAGTGTGACGTCATGCAGATCTTTGCTGTAACCAACCCTGAAGGCGATGTACATGTTGTTCAGCCGGCCTGGGTCTGGGCTTGTCCCATTGCATGAACACTTTGGCTTAGATTCCCTAACACTGAAACATAGAAGGGGAAAAAAGAAGATAATTAATTAATGCGGTCTGTTCAGGTGAGGCAGAGGAATTTGGAGAATCTTCATTTCAAAGGGATGGAAAGGAGAGAGCGATCAAACACTGCAAGGTTGATTGTGAGACAATTTAAGCATGAAAGGGAAACAACTCCAGGCAATCCCAGCAACAACTGCTGTTTGCTTTCTTCAGCATGTGTAAGACTGTATCTTCAGCTTCACAGACCTGAATATTATGCTTCTGTGCATATTACCCAGAGTACATTGAGTTATGCAAGAGAGTAGTCATGCCTGCCTGTGCATTTCCACATGTAAGTATGTGGAACCACCAGAGTCTGATTAGGCAGATTAGGAAATGAGTGTAATATAGTCAACATGACACTAACTTGAGGCTTGTAATGAGTCCAGTTTTCCCTGATTCTGTCTGAGTAGATTAAGTCCAGGCAAACAGTGTTGCAGTTTTGTTTTAAGCAGTGGCCTTCGAATGCATATTGTACCTCATTTGCTGTTCAGCTGCAGTTTACAGTTTTATTCATGGGTAGGTCATCTGATAATCTGTGACACTGAGTTAAGGGACACCATTTATCCTGTTGTCCTCTGTGTGCCCAGCCGGTCTTACTACAAATAGCGTGTACCTCCTGCACTGCTTATGTCTATCTGATTGGATGTTTATATCTGTGGTTGCAGTTCTCATTTTGTACGGACCATACCTACCAGTACTGTGTGTGTGACAGGAAAGTGGTGGTGGCTATTAAAATGCTTTGAACTGATGAGGGCTTGTTGTCAGCCCACCAATGTGTTTCTGCAGGATTTGATGTCAGAGATTACAGATGATTATGTGGGTTAGATCCAGTACTCTGCACCGCTCTGGGGCTGTATTGATCTCTAATGTGTACGTGTGACTGCCTGTGTGTGCACGCACTGTAAGATTTAAATAACCTCTCCTGAATGAAATAAAGCATATTTCACCTTGAAGGGTTGTTTAAAGATTAAGGGAGGGATCGAATATAGTTTTCACAAGCATGCAAAGGTCGCTGTAAATGGTTATGTTAATATATAGCTTATTTCTGTCAGCAGGAAGTGTGATGACTGGTCAACCGGCAAAGTATTATCTTTCATGTTTTTAAAGCAGTAATATACTTCCCTCAATAGCCTCTCATCAGTATTCCTTTCTGCTTCTCAAAATAAACCTTGCAAAGCTGCCACTGGCGCATATGAATAAAGGACCACCTATTCCGAGTGGCATACTGTGTTTTTTTTTTGTTTGTTTTTTTCCCCATTCTCCTTTTTTGTGTGTTTCTCAAAATTCTGTGAGAGAAAATTGCACATTTATGAGGGGAGTATAGCCCTCAAGTAATGCCACAGTCATACAGGTAGTTGTTCTATTGCTTGACAATGCCTCATTCTACCTGGAGACAGATTGGAATGGAGAATGATTTTTATAAGAGCAAAGCTCAGTGGGCAACCTAAACTCTATCTGCACCATTTCCACCTCAATAACCAAATGCCCTCTTACTTTGGGGTGTAGAGATGACAGTTGTCTCCTGCAAGGACTGGTTTTTAAGGAGATGAGGACCTTACAGTACAGGAATTACACTTCACAAAGTGTGGATTTGAAATCTACCCTTTTTTCTTTAACTTTTGGCTTATTCTCTGACCTTTTTTAAAGAATAGTGCATCTTTAAAGGTGCAGTTTGCAGTATGTAACAAAATCAAAGGTCACTGGCAGAAAAATGGGATATATAATTCAAAACTGTGTTTCTACTGATGTGTAATCACCTTACTAGAACAGTTATGTGTTTATTTTCTTTCTACTTGCTGGGGTCCACATACATGGAGGCTGCCATAATTACTGTATGCTGCCAATTTTTACTACATTGTCCCTGAATGTGTGTGAACTGAGAACCTCTGAATTTTAAACTGCTGTACCAGCTTAGTTTAATGGCAATTGTAGCACTGTTTGGGATAAGTAATGCCTTAAAAGGCACTAAGGTATTCGTAGTACAGTCATAGCTACACCTGACACCACTGAATCCACTCACAGATGGAAACATCTTTATGTCTGAGAGAATTTTGGCCACTGACGGCCACCGTACATTTACAACAGTGCTCGGCGTACAGTATGATGTCATGATTGCTATACCCATCTTTACCACTATCAGTCATTCTTACACAATGTACCTTCTATTGGTGCCAATTTAATCACATACTTGTGTACACATAAACTAAAACTACCTTCTGTCTAGTAAAGGTCTTAACTAGAGGAAGTAGTTTGTCCTCTTTCAGACCAGTAGTTTCCTTATCTTTGTAACAACGTTCTCTGAAACTGTCTATAGGGAATTCATTCGAGGATGCTCTGCCAGTACGTTCAACCAACTCACTATGAAAACTAAATAATCACCCATACCATATTACAGGGAGTGCAGAATTATTAGGCAAATGAGTATTTTGACCACATCATCCTCTTTATGCATGTTGTCTTTCTCCAAGCTGTATAGGCCAAAAGCCTAACCAATTAAGCATATCAGGTGATGTGCATCTCTGGAATGAGAAAGGGTGTGGTCTAATGACATCAACACCCTATATCAGGTGTATTAGGCAAACAGAATTATTAGGCAACTTCCTTTCCTTTGGCAAAATGGGTCAGAAGAGGGACTTGACGGGCTCCAAAAAGTCAAAAATAGTGAGATATCTTCTGAAGCGTGATCATCAAACAATCAAGCGTTTCATTCAAAATAGTCAACAGGGTCGCAAGAAACGTGTGGAAAAACCAAGGCACAAAATAACTGCCCATGAACGAGAAAAGTCAAGCGTGCAGCTGCCAAGATGCCACTTGCCAGCAGTTTTGCCATATTTCAGAGCTGCAACATCACTGGAGTGCCCAAAAGCACAAGGTGTGCAATACTCAGAGACATTGCCAAGGTAAGAAAGGCTGAAAAACGACCACCACTGAACAAGACACAAATATCTCAAGACAGATTTTTCTAAGGTTTTATGGACTGATGAAATGAGAGTGAGTCTTGATGGGCCAGATGGATGGGCCTGTGGCTGGATCGGTACAGGGCAGAGAGCTCCAGTCCAACTCAGATGCCAGCAAGGTGGAGGTGGGGTACTGGTATGGGCTGGTATCATCAAAGATGAGCTTGTGGGGCCTTTTTGGGTTGAGGATGGAGCCAAGCTCAACTCCGTCCTACTGCCAGTTTCTGGAAGACACCTTCTTCAAGCAGCGGTACAGGAAGAAGTCCACATCCTTCAAGAAAAACATGATTTTCATGCAGGACAATCACACGCATCCAAGTACTCCACAGCGTGGCTGGCAAGAAAGGGTCTAAAAGAAGAAAAACTAATGACATGGCCTCCTTGTTCACCTGATCTGAACCCCATAGAGAACCTGTGGTCCCTCCCTCATCAAATGTGAGATTTACAAGGAGGGAAAACAGTACACCTCTCTGAACAGTGTCTGGGGGGCTGTGGTTGCTGCACGCAATGTCAAAACACTGACAGGATCCATGGATGGCAGGCTTTTGAGTGTCCTTGCAAGGAAAGGTGGCTATATTGGTCACTGATTTTTTTTTTTTGTTTGTTTTGTTTTTGAATGTCTGAAATGTATATTTGTGAATGTTGAGCTGTTATATTGGTTTCCCTGGTGAAAATAAATAATTGGAATGGGTATATATTTGTTTAGTGTTAAGTTGCCTAATAGTTCTGTTTGCCTAATACACCTGATATAGGGTGTTAATGTCATTAGACCACACCCCTTTTCATTACAGAGATGCACATCACCTGATATGCTTAATTGGTGGTAGGCTTTCGGCCTATACAGCTTGGAGTAGGACAACATGCATAAAGAGGATGATGTGGTCAAAATGCTCATTTGCCCCGTATATGTTTTAAGTTCATTCAGTCATTTAATATTTTAGGTTGTTACAACTAAGTCTACCCCAAATGGCTCAAGCACACCTTAAAGCTTTCATAGGTGCATCATTATGTTTGATCTGACCACTTAAACCTGGTTTAGTCGTAATTTTGGTATGTCTCCTCTCAGTGATCCTGCAAATGATTGATGCAGCTTGTCAATGTTAGAGTTGACTAAAGACAACAAATGAAATAGGAAAGGGAAAGCCATAAAAACTGTGTATAGCGTTTATTTGCAGGACAAGCTTGTGAATTGGACAAGCGGTACAGAAAATGAATGAATGAATGTTTCAGGACATACTGCTCTGCGGAAGGTCTGTACAGTTACTGAATTGACTCATCAAAAAAACTGTCATTCATTTAATGGAAACCAGCACCATATCTTTAAAGAGACATAACAGGATGGGGGAGTGGGTAGTCTAGTGGTAGCGTTGTGGGCCTTGGCGCGGAGGACCCGGGCTCGAGTCCCCGACACGACACTCCGGTGAACCACTGTGGACCCCTGAGCAAGGTCCTCAACCCCCACCAACTGCTCCCCGGGCGCTTTAAGTAGCAGCCCACTGCTCTCTGGTACTAATGTACAGAGATGGGTAAAAATGCAGAGTCCTAATTTCCCCTCAGGGATGTAAACAGTATATCAAAATAACAGGGTTTCTCACTATTAAATGGTCTGACCTCAGTAACTGGCCAGACACACCTGGAGTAATCAGTTTGTCCAGTCATGAAAGACAGGAAGCAAAGGTGCTGTCTGAAGTTCAGGAAGTAGTGGAGCTATGCATATAGCCCATTTTCCATCTTTGTTTAGTTTTTAGTAGCTACATACGTAGAAGAGACCTTCTTTCTTTAGATTTGTATGAAAGGCTTGAACACAGCTAATAGAAGTTGAGAGAGAAGGAAGAGTATGCCAAGGTGACTGTGTCACCTGATGAATTAATTAACATGGTTTGGCATTACACTGAGAGAAGCAAAGTGCTTCAGTATTCAGTTATCTATGGTTTGCTTGCAGTACTGGTTCCTGGACATGCAAAGCTGGAAAACATCTACTGAACCATTTAAAAAGAAAAAAAAAAATGCACTATTTAACTTGACAAAGAAAAATCTCTTAAATTTTTCTGTTCCACCGGTCTTGATTTATGTTAACTGTCTCACATCTCGATAAAAACTCAGACTGACTCCATGGTGTGGAGATCAAGGCTCCGTGGCAGCTATTCATTGCAGGACTTCTCATTCTTCTTGTCACTGAAGGGAGTTCTTTATGGCCTTGATTGAATAAAATCAAGCAGATACTTCCTTGTTGGTATTTTCCCCATATCTCATTTTTCATTTGCACACAAGTCCTCACTTCTCACCTGTAACATTAGACTGTCAAATATGTGTGATACTTCATACAGTGGATACGGAAAGTATTCAGACCCCTTTAAAGTTTTCCCTCTTTGTTTCATTGCACCCATTTGCTAAAATCAAAAAAGTTAATTTTATTTCTCATTAATGTACACTCAGCACCCCATCTTGACAGAAAAAAAAGAAATGCAGAAATTTTTGCAAATTTATTAAAAATGGAAAAACTGAAATATCACCTGGTCATAAGTAATCAGCAGTGACACTCATATTCAATTCATATGCTGTCCATTTCTTCTGATCCTCCTAGAGATGGTTCTACTCCTTCATTGGAGTCCAGCTGTGTTTAATTAAATTGATTGGACTTGATAAGGAAAGGCACGAACCTGTCTATATAAGACCTTACAGCTCACAGTGCATGTCAGAGCAAATGAGGTGGAAGGAACTGTCCAAGGAGCTCAGAGACAGAATTGTGGCAAGGCACAAATCTGGCCAAGGTTACAAAAGAACTTTTGCAGCACTAAAGGTTTGTAAGAGTACGGAGGCCTCCACAGTCCTTAAATGGAGGAAGTTTGGGAAGACGAGAACTCTTCCTAGACCCGGCTGTCCAGCCAAACTGAGCAACCGTGGGAGATGAGCCTTGGTGAGAGAGGTAAAGAAGAACCCAAAGATCACTGTGGCTGAGCTCCAGAGATGCATTTGGGAGATGGGAGAAAGTTCCACAAAGTCAACTATCACTGCAGCCCTCCACCAGTCGGGGCTTTATGGCAGAGTGGCCCGATGGAATCCTCTCCTCAGTGCAAGACATATGAAAGCCTGCATAGAGTTTGCAAAAATATACATGAAGGACTCCAAGACTGTGGTCTCTGATAAGACCAAGCACAAACTTTTTGGAGTTAATTCTAAGCGATACCCGTATGTGTGGAGAAAAACCAGGCACTGCTCATCTCCTGCCCAGCACCATCCCAACAGTGAAACATGGTGGTGGCAGCATCATGCTATGGGGGTGTTTTTCAGCTGCAGGGACAGGACGACTGGTTGCAATTGAAGGAAAGATTAATGCGGCCAAGTACGGAGAGATCCTGGAAGAAAACCTCTTCCAGAGTGCTCAGGACCTCAGACTGGGCCAAAGGTTCACCTTATACAATAATGAAACAATGACCGTAAGCGCACAGCTAAAATAACAAAGGAGTGGCTGCGGAACAACTCTGGGACCATTCTTGACTGCCCAGGCAGAGCTCTGACCAACTGAGCATCGCTGGAGAGACCTGAAAATGGCTGTCCACCACCGTTCACCATCCAACCTGACAGAACTGGAGAGGATCTGCAAGGAAGAACGGCAGAAGATCCCCAAATCCAGGTGTGAAAAACTTGTTGCATCATTCCCATGAAGACTCATGGCTGTACCAGCTCAATAGGGAGCTTCTACTTAGTAGTGAGCAAAGGGTCTGAATACTTATGACCATGTGATATTTCAGTTTTTCTTTTTTAATAAATTTGCAAAAATTTCTACATTTCAGTTTTTTTTTTCTGTCAAGATGGAGTGCTGAGTGTACATTAATGAGAAATAAAATGAACTTTTTTGATTTTAGCAAATTGCTGCAGTGAAACAAAGAGTGAAAAGTTTAAAGGGGTCTGAATACTTTTCGTACCCACTGTACGTCACTGTTTTGTTGAAGCCTGTCAGTGTTCAGTTAACAGTAAATCTTTTTTTTTATTATTATTATTATTATTAAAAAGAACATGCAGGATTTTAATCCAATGTGGGATTAATACATCATCCCTTTATGACATCCAAGATAAAGATATCCTTTAAAGGACACAACTGTATATCCTCTCTTATAGGCCTTCCAGTGAGCTTCCTCTCATCTGACCTCTCATCACTGGGTGCATTTGAAGAATGTCCTATTACTGCGACCCGTTTATCACCAATGACATTATCGTGGTGGTGCCAAATTCTCTAATAACAAACCTTTTACCTGCATTTTACCTTGGATGGGACTCTGCATGACAAACAATCTCTGCAAACATTGCAGGAGGACACTAGTCCTGTTGAGTCTCCCCCCCCCCCCCCCCCCCCAACATCAGGAGGATTTGTAACCCTCTCAAAATGGAGATAAAAAGCATTGGTTTGAATCTTAATTTCCTATCAGTGCTGTTTCCATGTCTACCATCAGCATTGTGCAGTTTGTGCCTCAAAATTATACTTGAGACTCAAAATGTTCAAAAAATGTGACCAGCTTCTATTATGGTTGTAATGTAGACACTTTTAGTACATTTCACTCAATTAGGAGTCATCTTTATGCTGAAAACATAACTAAACCTCAACTTAGGACTTAAGGAAGAAGCAATTAGATTTAGAATTAGGGTTTATTCTCTGTGTGATATGTGATTATGACCGTTTTCATGTCTTTTAATGGATGAGGATGTGGGATTAATGTTAAGATCTGTGGTGCAGAGTTTGGTGCGGACAGTTTTGATGTTGTTTTGATTTGGGTCTTGGGCTAGGTCATAACTGGCCATCTGGGTCTTTCATGCATCACTCAAAGGACTCATCTCGGTCAAGGCTTTTCTCTGATCTTTGTTCAAACACACTGTTGCTGCACATCTTCTGCTCCATTCTAAAACCTCCTTTTTTTTTTTTTTTTCAAGCAATACCTCAACACAAAGGACCCCCCCCCCCCCCCCCCCCCCCCGATTGCTCCTCCTGTCTATTGTTGTTGTCGATGTCATTTATCTCACTCTGTCTGTGCTGTACTTCCATTGCTTCATCTTGTGGATGGATATGACTTCAGTGTCTGCATGCATAATGATAATCATTCATAATACATAATTAATTCATTTATTCTTTTGTTTGTTTGTTTATAATTTCCAACCCAAAAAATAACACTAATAACCTTCAGGTAGAGGTCCAAAATGATCTTCTTTTATACTTATGTTTGCCACATAACTTGAGGTATTTGTGGTCTCGTTACGGTCTTACACAGTCAGTCACATGGGGGTATTTTATGCTATCTTTAAACCATTTTTGCGCTTATCGTTTTTCCAGAGTTTTTAGATTCTGAATCAGTGGGCACATTTTTTACATACATGTCTGAGTAGGCCTGCTAAAGCATGTGGATTCCTGGAGCTTTACTGGGACACACAATGAGGCCTATGTGTATCTTAAATTGTATGCCAATTACTGCAAAATGTTACTGTGATTACGGTATGGATTACTTCGTTTTGCACATCTGCCTGGTCTTCCTGTGTATGTCTTCAGAGGCAGGAAACAGTTTTTGTCGCCCAAACTACAGTGATCTGCATCCCTTTTGTTTGTGGCCTGATTTGACATACAGAGGACATGCAGAGATGCAGCTGGAACTCAAGATGATGGAGGGAAATGTGAGGAACGAGTGCAGCACAGTGATGTGCTCTTTTTAGTGTTGTGGGATAACAGTGATGGTGGATTGTTTGTCTGATCATCCAATCCACTTTTGCTAGTATCTACACCAGAGTATGCTTCCTATATGCAACATCTTATAGTGCATGCTAAGTATTAGCTTGTTGTCTTTTTTTTTTGTTCGTTTGTTTGTTTGTTTTTTTATACCTTACAACTTTGTGTTTACTTTAACCCTGAGCATTGGGACTAGGGAGCCTCTTTCAGGGCCATTATTGGGTGAGAAAACTGTGCCAAGTTGGTATTTCTGATATGATTACTGAGACAGTTTCAGTGCTGGCTCTTGGCCAGCATCTTATCTTAAATAAGTTCTTTTCAATTTATCAGTCTTAGAACTGGCTCTTTGTTGGTTTTGATCCAAGAAGCACTTGTGTTAGTGGCTGGAGGCAGGATTATGGTGACCTACCAGGCCCACTGAAACTATGATCACAATGTTTTGTTTTGTTTATTAAAAAGGCAAATAAATAGATTAACAGTCAGTTCAGCGTGTAGTCTGCCAAATCAAAGGGAGGCTGAATAGACAGAGGGTAGATAGAGATTGATGGAGGGCAGTATTTCTTTAATTTAATGTTTTAATGTAATATTTAGTACCAGCTGTCACAGACTGGCACAACAGTCAGCCTATTTTTTCTATGCAGTCATTTCATCAGGAGTTTTGGCCTCTTCTGAGTGCTTCCTGATTGGATGGTTCAGGAAAAACAAATTGTCAATGAAGTTATTTTCAACAAAATGTGTAGATTTTCTCAGGTAACTTTGTCTTGATTTCAAGACTGAGACCTTTCTGTCAACATCTTGTCCCATTATTTTCAATATAAGGTCAAAGTTTCTCAAATGTGTCCAAAATTTGTAACCACCTACTAGATGGTAAGTACAGTTCTGGCCAAATGTTAACATAATCTCAGAATTACAGAATCACAAAATCAGCTGTCAGTGAAATAAGTTAAGATTGACAAAAGTTAAATAATTTATGAAAATCATGACATTGATTTTGAATTGTGGTACAACAGAAATATTAAAAACAAACTAAAAGAAAACAAGCAAAAATTTGAGGCAATTACTGCAACCAAGTGTGTAATGTTCAATAAGACTTATGCACTTGTTGACAGGTATTTTGTCCCACTATTCATGAGCACAGTGCTCCATTTTGTGTGGGACAATTTTGTTTGGTTTCTTATGTTTTTCAACCACAATTCAAAGTCCATTTCTTTTATTGAATTATAATGTAGTAAATTTTTATTTGTTATTACGTTTCTCAATTTCTTGTTATTTGAATTTCTTTTGTGAATTTAGCCTTTTCTTTAATGAGAGAGTATGTGAACAGATTTGAGCACAACTGTAAATGTTTTTGTGCTTTTGTTGTAGTTTCCACAACATCATTAGGGTCTTTTAAGTTGAGACTTGTTGTTTGCCCTCTTGAGAACCAGAGTGCTGTCATACTCTGGTCAAATGTAATATCTGGGGTCCTCATTGGAAGTAAGATGTGAATCAACTTGGGGTTAGGCATACTGGTTAGTTAGGCTCCACAATAAAAGGAAACCAGTGTAATGTCCTAATGGCAACAAGTGTGCAAGCTTTGTATGTGTTGGATTGACCCCAGGATAACCCTAGTCAAACCTACCTGTGACCTTTATTTCATAAACCCCCCCCCCCCCCCCTCCCAGACCAAAGTGGCTCTGAATGCCTAAAAATGGGCACCAGTGCCAATTAATGTAACTCTCTTCTTTAAAATTCTTGTAAAATTGTCAGACTTTGGATTTTAACTTTCTTTTCTTTTGAATTTTGATTACATGCATCTCACAAATGTGAGTGTGAAAGAGCTCTAACTGTCATGGTAATCTTCTCGACCATCCACTTCAGCTAGTAATCCTATCTGCCATCCGCTCTGGTTAGTAACCAATCATCAGTTGGATTTGCCAGTTGAATAGTGACAGTGTGCTGGTCAGGTATTGGTGAGGTACATGGAGAATAGATGGCAGACTGACCTATATTCACTGGCTATTAGTACAACCCTGCTGTGTTATACAGGTTTCCCAAGAATAAATGGAAAAATTTAATTAAAGTGTGTGAAGATAGACATGAAACAATACAAAAACACAAAGAAGAGAGAGGGGAAGAAAAGAACACTTGCAGATATGGAGTTTGGAGATGGGTAAAAATACAGGCAGCTGAATTCACAGTGAAGGATTGAGGACCAAGAGGGAAAAGAGAGGTGGAGTGAGTGAGAGCTTTATTTCCTGTCCTCCATGAATAGGCAACATATTTCTCTGGAACATTCCTCTGAGCTGGCCCAGCCTGTCACCAAGACTCAGGGTGCCATACTCCTCCCCATCTCTGCATTTCTTCCCACTGCACTCGTCTGTCTACTTTCTCTTGTCTATAACAGTCGCGTTTCTGGGGTTGTCCATCACTCCTGTTTATTTCTTGTCATAGTGTTTTGCCTAATCCCCACTGACCAAACTCTGAGAAGCTCTACAGAGTAAACAAAGTTCCATAACTCTGACATAACAGTGGTAAATGTAGACCAGTATAGTTATATGGGCACACTGGGAGAGAGAGGGAGGGGAAAGAAGGTAAACAAAAACTGATTGATGTGGAAAAAAAGATTGGAATCAGATGGATTACACCAAACTTTTTAGTGGATATTAAAAACCCCAAAATAACTAAAACCATTGGAGCATATAGGAGGAACCAGTTTTTTTTTTTTTTTTTTAATACTCTCATGTATGTTAAAGGTCAAAGCTATAACATTTTCATAAAAGCAATTAATTTTTCAAATATAATACATCCACAGAATGTCTAGAGGGGTGCAGAGTAAGAGAACTGATTTTGTTTAATTTTCTTTTTTTTTTTTTTAGATAATTGTTTTATCAATTTTGATGGTCAAAATATGTAAATATTTACATCTTTTTTTACATCAGTTAGCGGCCTGCTGGTACTGTAATGTTGCTAATGCTAATTAATGGTCAGTAACCTGGCACAGGCGTGTTACAGCAGGTTTGTCGGGTTCATCTGCAGGTGAGTTCGTGTGAAATTATTCAGATGTATTTTCAGTCCACTGTCAACACCTGAGCTGCTGCTGGTTAAATACGGTTAACTTTATCCTAACTTAGTGATATAAACATGTTTACAAGGAGATTGTTACAGTGATTGTTACAGATTGTTATAGTTGTATAGGCACACAGAAAGAACTGATTTAATAATTATACACCATGGAAGACTTTTGATAGATCACATCCTTTTAATCAAGAAACAACTGGGTGTCAGAGACCAGAAGAGAACATTAGGAAGAACAATGGCAGGAAAAAAATGGTTTTGTTTTGTGATTAAAACCAGAAAAGTACTGAGCTAGTCTGCTGCTGGGCTAGTAACATTAGCCAATGATTGCTAATGTTGTTTTCACAGGACTGTGATGTTAATCATGTTGTAATATAGCAAAACAGGATGTGACAGTTTAAATTTGGAATATCAAGTATAATCCATGTTATTTTTTGGGATCAGCAAGCAACACACCCTGCAGGTTTCTCTTTAATTAATAATGTCTTGGGGTATGGCACCACATTACAGGGGACACAAGAAAAGTTTCCATAGCATTTCATGGTGCCACCTCATATTAGACTTCTAAATTAAACTAAATTGTTTTTGGTTCGCTCATGTGATAACTGTAAGTGTGGAAATGTTCTATTTTAGCTCACAGTGCTAGTTTAACTTGCAACCAGAGCAATGCAGGAGTGTAATGTCAGTAAAAACAAGTAGGAAGCCTTTATGTTTAGCTAGTCTGTGCAATAAATGCTCCTGTATCATATGCATCAATGCTGTTTCTACGAACAGCAGGTTACGGTTTATTCAGTTTATTCAGTCTTGCATGCTCTCGCTGCCTCCCTGATAAGATACCACTTGACACTTATAATCAGACAATTAGACAATAATTATAGACAATGAAGGATTGGCTCCTCCACTGGCTGTGAGGATATTCTTATGCTTTAATCAGGAAGTTTCTTTTAACCGTGGTGAGCAGATTTGTTAACACACAGCTGGTCAAACACGCCCTTCAAGAGAGTTCTGGAAATGTAAATATAAGAAATCACTCTGGGTGAGAAACTGCGTGCATGAACTTGGTATTTGACAATGGAAAAATTTGGATCTAGGATTATGCTGATGGGGTCATAGCACTCAGTATGTCCCAGCCAGAGTCATCTGGTTAAGAGATCCTGTTCTCTTGTCAAATGCCAGAAAGAAAAAAGATGAATGTTTAGGACACACCCAATATTTTTCTGTAGAGAAATAAGGGCTGAAATATTTGGAAAAAAAGAAAGCACTTCATTGTGTGTTGACACATGCTATCTGATACTGCTGAAATTAGAAATCTCAGATGCAATCTTTCTACATTTTTTTTTGTCACAGCATACATATTCAGTGGTATGTTGCAGTAAAAGTACACATTATATTAAAATTCAAATGGATTTTATGAAGTCTGTCAAACAAAACATGACATTTCTTGTCATTGTCTCATTAAAATTGGCTGAAAAAATAGCTTCAACATACTGAAAAAAACAAAATTATGATACAGTATGTGTGTATGTCGGTGCATACTAACCAAAACATAGACATTATGTGTTCTTTGAACATACTGATATGATTCAAATACCCTTTTCATTCTTTTTAAATACACACAAGCTGATGAATGCATCCTTACTGTAGCACTCCCCATATCCTTTTATATGGTGGATGTGTGATTCAGACCTTTTGTTTTTTTTAAATACTTGTTACTCAAAACCATGACTGATTGTCTCAAGCAGGTTTTGTGTTAGTTGAAGGTTGTCACTATGAATCCTGTGACTTTTTACAGCTGAATGTGAACCCACCTAAACACAGTTGATGTCACTTTGAGAGGCCTAAAAACAAAGCATTTCAAATACTTTTACTCAAAGAAAAATCCAACCCTACACTCTCCATCTAAACATTAAAACAAATACTACTGTGTACCCTGGTCAGGATAGTCTAAATGTGAGTGCTTAATGGAATGTGAGAATGTATTTTCAATGCATCTTTCTCCTCAGCTGCACCCAGTGTGCCCTTGAATAAGGGAGGGATTTCATCTTGAAAACACGCCCTTCTTTTCCCAAATATGGAAGCTACATCAGCTCTTAAAGGGACACAGCTTTGCAAGAGTTTGCATGTTTGTTTTTGCTGAAAACAGAATCTTGCACACAACGCTGCTCAGGGACAGAAATTTCCCAAATAAGAATCCTTTTTTAACAAGTTTTGTTCTCAGAAGGCGCGTTTGAGCCTTTTTGGCTGCAGGAACTTTGTTTAATCAGGTTTTCTTGCTCTGTCTCTCAGTTCTTGCTCCACCTTCTACATCCTCCCTCCTCTCACTCTTCGCCCTGCATCTCTATATTTGGAACTACGCAGCTGAAGACATGTCTTGTTTTTCAAACCTCTTTACTGCTCACCTGTACTGTTCACATACTGAAAATAAAAGCAAGCTGACTGAATACATCTGTGAGTATGTCCATATGAAGTTGGCAAGTCCAACCCTTAGCCATAAATGCTACCGAGACCGATACATTTCCTATAAATTATTTGATAGTTTCATATTATGAACTGCTCCATACTGAACTGTTTAGATGGAAATCTTAAATGTTACCAGCTATAGGTGGCTACAAATAGCTTCAAATCCTGCAAATACATCAAACATATAAATAGCTATTTTAGAGGTTCTGAATGTTTTTTTCCTAAAATATATACCATTTTATTTTCAAATAATATTTTTTGTAATGCCCTCTGCCTTTTGTTTAACAGGGTTAATATCTCAACCAGATAGCAACATACAAGAGTAGAATTTCCTCATGTGACGCAGTATGTCACAGTTGGAAACACAGCAGGAGACAGATGTAGATCAGGAGTCGTAGCAAGACGGTGATGGAAACATGAGGAGACAGACAGGTTTCTTTAGGTTTGTCTCGCATGTCTCAACCAGCACACATCAGATAACAAGTAAGACCTTGCCTCTTAGATAAAAATAATGCTACACCAGGTAGGTGTTTGTTTGTGTCTGTAACCAGAGAACAGGGCAAAATAGGATGCTAAATATGTACTCGACAGTGTCAAGTGTGTGTTGAGCACAGCTCACTGTGTGTTTGTTGGTATGAGCTTGAGGTAAGAAAGCACACAAAATTGTGGGATGCACAGTGATTACTTTAACCACACCACTTTGAAATAGTTATTGCATAGCCAACATGCTGTTCCTTATTAGCTCACAGATGCCAAAATGCTTGCACAGATACACGCACACACACACACACACACACAGCTAAAGGCTGCTCCTGGTGCGCAGCTGATAAACTTTTTCTCATGCACTTGATTCTTTATCTGTACTCCAGCTGCTGCTTCTCTGCATTTGCTTATGTAGGCTGTAGGTGCTGTGTACATATCGTATCCAACAGTGTGTGTTTGAGAGAGAGAGAGAGAGAGAGAGAGAGAGAGGGGAGAGAGTAAGAAAACAAGACAAAAAAAGAAAGGGGGAGGGTGAAACATATACATGCATGCATCTTTTAATCCCAGAAGCATTAAGTTTGTTATTAGCTGTCATTCTTCAGCAGATAACCACACACAGCCACACATATGGCTGGCATGCTGAGGGGAGGAGATTACAGAGCACAAACTGTACACAGAACATGCTTAACGCTAACACACATGTAACTTTAACACACACTTTGGGGGGAAAATGCTGTCTTTTCTTGTACATTTGCAGAACAGGCCAAGCAGGAGCAGGTGGGTGGGCTTTAGGATCTTCACACCTCCTCCCCTTCTTTCCTTATAGCCAATCAGGACCTCAGCCACTACAGCTGACCCCCCTTTTCTCTACCCAATCAGTATGCTGCATCTACCCCCCCCCCCCCCCCCCCCCCCCCCCCCATCTCTCTTTCTCTTCCCCTGTATGCCTTCACTGCTGAGTGAGCAAAGCATGCCTCACTCTATCAGCTGAGAGGAAAGCAACAGAAAGAAAACACACATCGAGACAGAGGGGTAAGACAGCGAGACAGTGTCGAAAAGAGACGGAGAAGGAAAGACGGGAGGGTAAGGAAGACAAAAAATGGCAGAGCAGAGAGGACATGACAGCATGTGAAGTTGCTTTTGTTGTCAAGATACTTTGGAGGAGCGTGTATATGAGAGAAAAGAGGAAAGGGGGGTGGCCTGAAAGAGAACCAGAGAAGGAGGGTGCAGTCGAGACAAATGGGGGCTGGGAGTTGTTGATGGGTTTTTGATTTGTGCATGTGTGTGAATGAGGGTGGAGGGAGGTAGACAGGAAGAAAACATACAGAGAGAGAGAGAGAGAGAGAGAGCTGTAGTGCAGGTTATTAGACATCCTGACATAACAAGCAGAGGGAGGCAGATCGACTTGACTTGTCTTTGCTTTTTTTGCTTTTTTTTTACTGTGACCTGTTCAGGAGGAAGGAAGCAAAGAGAGACGAGAAGGCAGCCTGACCCAGTGGAAGACAGCAGTGTCACCTATCCAGCCACCAGGCGAAACAGAGGAAGGAAGGAGAGAGACAGAGTGAGACGGGGAGTTAAACTTCATCTTTCTGACAGGGTGAGCGAGACAAGTTTTCCTGCTATCAAGTCAAGGGTTTTGAAAGTTGCTCCCGTTGATCGCTGTCATATTGTCAGCTGGACTCAGATGACTTGGCGTCTCCAAAAATGGCCACATGAAAGGCAGACAGACAGATAGGCAGGCAAACATACAGAGAGAGGGAGCGAGGAGGGAGGGAGAGACAAAAAGGGACCCTGTGTCAAACAGCATTCTCAGCAACTATGTCACTGCGCCAGCTTAGTTTAGACTGCCATGACTCCCCAGCCTGAGAGCGCTGTGTTTGGAGTAATATTGTCTTGCTCAGAGGTTTATCACTGTCAGTCAACTTTACCTCTCTCCTGTCACCGTCTGTCTTTTCTTTGCTACTTCCTGTTTCATGTCTTTGTTCAACACTCACAGATGCAGTCAGCTGTCTTTCCACCCATCCTTTGTTGACAGAGGTTCCTGTAATCTAATCAACAGCTGATTGTTTGCAAAAGCACTGAGCAACTTTTCATGTCTGAGAATGTCCACATGAGTGTTTCTTCTTCTTCTTTTTTTTTTTTATCAGCCTTCAGGCACAGAACAGGCTTGGGAGTAGTTGGGGTGGGGATCTGCTAAAACTTGATGAGACAATCGGGGCATTTGGGAGGCTGCTGACTTCATGCTGCTGTTATCATGCTTCTGTTATGGGCTGCGTGTGAAGGGTGGACACAGAACACAAGGAGGGCAGAGTGCAGCTGAGCAGCCAGGGATGAGAGTTTTTTTCTTTTTTCTTTTACAAAAGACTCATTCAAGCAGACCGTTTAAATCACAGACTGAAAATAAATCATTGTGGATGTATAAGCGAGTGTAAAATTAACCCCATCAAAACCCAAACTCAGCAAATGCCTCCACTTTGATTACAAGTGAGTAGTTATCAAGATGGCAATCTAGTAAGATACATTTAATAATTCATTTAGATAAATGATTTATGGAGCGATTGTTGCAGACTATTAGGAAAAGGTCCTCTAAGTTTGTACAGGATGAAAAATACAAATCCCAGTTAACATTATGGAAGATGTTTAAAGTTTTTTTTTTTTTTTTTTTTTTTACATATTTCTGAAATATACCATAACACAATCTGTTAAAAGCATCTGCCTAGTTTGAAATCCAGACAGTGGTAATCACAGCAGCTGTGTTCCTCCCAGATACAGTTTCTTTAAGGTGGAATGCAGTAATTGCCAAACAGCATGCAGTAAAAAAGATTCAGTTATGCTGTTTTGTATTTCTTTAACACCTAAAAGAAAGTAGGTGATGGTGCTATGATTGCCAGCTTGCGTTTCTGTGCAGACATGCATGTGCCATATGGGTGTTGGCGATGAATATACCCGGGCCAAATGTCAGGCTATTTTCTGAGGATAGATGCTGGCTGTGAACTCTGCCCCTGTCACCTACACAGATTTCTACTGAGAGCCGGTTTCTGGTTCGGAGCCATGAGCATACTCCACTAATGACATGTTTTTGTGTACTTTCGTGAGCGTGTACTTATGTGAGTGTTTTACTTAACTCTGTGTGCAGTTTTCAAAGTATGCTGGGAGCCACAGGTAGTTAAGCGTGCTGCCTGTTTTACAGATGTTTCTGCTTAACATGCAGATGCTCCAGTTGCAACTCAAATGACTGACTGTGTTTACATGAACAACAATCCACCTTAGACAATATTGCTACCACGGTGTTGCATTAAAATATGTTCCTGCCATTTCTTGTCTTTGAGAACTTAATCTGGTTATTGACTCATTCCCACATCACGGCTCTCTGAACCAGCATGATGTTGCCCTCATTACATGCTTTACCCCTCAAAGTTGAGGCATAAGGACAGAATGAGTCAGCTCATACTTTACCTTTTACCACCATCCCTCTTCTTGATGATGAAATGAAACACCTCTGGGCCTCCTGATGTGCTCAGTCATCTGACCCTGGTCTGCTGGCCTTTGACCTCATGACCACAGTCTCTCTTAGCCTCAACTCACAATGGTAGCTATGTATAGATTATGTTATCCATCCCTGTCAGCAAGCATGCACATTTCAACACACGTCTGCACAACTGACGATCCTCAGTAAAGGCTGCTGTCTGAACAATATTCTACAGTCGTTCTTCAACGGTTTGTTGCTTTGGTTTTTAGAAATAATTGGTGGTGAGAGTTTTTATTAAAATCTATTTCCTGAAAAGTTACCTCTAAAAAGTATCATTTGAAATATATTTATAATACCTAGTATAATTCATGCTGGGACCCAGCAGTTAATGAATTCAATTAATTTTGTTTGCGTTGTGTTTACAAGAAAAGCAATCTCAAGGTGCTTTACAGAGAAAATAACCACCCATAAAATTCCTCTTAAGAGGCCCTTCTAATTTTCTTCCTTATGTCCTGAAATTACTTTCTGTACAAAGTCATTTCCCTGGTTTGATAATAGGCCACTATTATCTAATGTTTTTCTAGGCTCCATTCTTAATTCAGATTTTGAGGTCATCCAAGCAAACTTTCCCTTTTTAAAATCCCTTTTCTTCTCCTCCACACCACTTTATCGTCATCTAACTTGGTTTGCGTACATCACTCTTGTCAATTATTAATGATTTTTCTTTATTTTATCTCCTTATTATGAAACAGACTTTGACCAAGTAAGACACAGTTGTCTTGTTCATTAAGATTTAGCAGTGAATGTAGGTTTCCTTTTTATCATGTTTGGAAAACTGCAACTATTTCTACAATGTGGTGGTTTCACATTTAAGAGTATATTAAAGAAGTGAGTTGCTAAGTGAAGAGTTTAAAGAAGAATTAACAAGTATTTTTTTTAAGGATTTGTATTCTGGGTTTCCAGTGTGCCAAGCTCCAATTTCAAGTAAACTAATAAGTCTTATGATGACTGGGTTATGTGCTATAGCCATGAACTCTTTGTGTCCTTCCTCTATTTTTACCATCTTTAAAAGTCCTTGACTGGGCTGTAGGCTTTCTGTAGCCCCCTCATCTCCTATCTCATCTCTATCTCTGTGTGGCTGTTGGTTGCTGTTGGCGATTCCTGTTCTTTGTCTCTCAGTTTACCTTTTTTAATCTTCCTCTGGTACCCCTCTTAATGAATATTTAACAGTTTAATGGAGATGAGTTGTTTGCTTTTTATTCACCAATTAAATAAAGCTTTCCATTGGCACAGAGAAAGGAGTATTTACACATTTATTTTGCAAATTTATGGTAAATATCCCTATTTTGCTGTTTGCTTTTTTACAGATAAACAAACTAATGATAGGGCTAAAGCATATCAACATGCTAATAAACAGTATATTTATCAGACTATTTCTGCTGCCATTACTGTTATTGTACATACAGATATTACTTTGGTTTTTGGTGCTTGCAGTCAAGACTGAGTGTAAATATGCACAGGTTGTTTACATTTGACACAGATTATGCTATACAAATAGATAAAAGGTGACTATGAGACTGTAGACATGAAGGCGGTGCGAGTGTGAGCAGATTAGAACCAATACAGGGTTCAGCGATGCAGTCACAAATTTCCTTGGTTCTCAAGTTTGGATTTGCACGTTCACCCAGAAACCTGAAGCTTTTCTTGGGATGAAGCCAGACTGTTTCCTCCCTGCTGTTGGCTGTTGGATCGAGCCTGAGAAGGGCTGGGCAGCTTCTACCAGTCTTCCTTTCAGCTAGTTCAAAATAAGGTCAGAAAGCAAGTGGGACCTAGATCAGAAGCTTTGGGTGCTCGGTTACTATAAATACTCCTGCTGACTTTTCTCCCTCCCTCCCTGTAGTGGGCTGATTGAACTTGCATATGGAAGTCATGTTGCCTATCTTTTGTCATTTTGTTTGATATTGACGTTAACCAGATATTCCTGTTTGACTTTAACAAGTCTGGTTTAGCTCTCTCGCACCCCAATAAGTTTCATGTCATCTAACTGGACTTGAAATGCAAATGTTCTCACTTTGTCAGCTGTTGATATGGAGCTCAAATGCTTTAGAACTTTAACAGATGTTGTCATGTTTTTATTCATACAGTATTTGCCTCATTCCAGTAGAAGAGTAGTGATATGCCTGACTTGGGTCAATAGTAGCTATACTCATTTAAATCAAGGATGCAAAATTAAAAATATTTTCCTCTTGTGTTGCATTTTAAACTTGCACATTGTATGGTTGCAAGTAATCAGTTATTTCATGTTTACATGTGCCATACTGTGAGTTGTTTTCCTTTGTGCCTGGGAGAGGTACTTGTGTGTTTGTGCTAAATCTGTACAGCCCAGGTTTTCCCAAAGGTGGTGTTGTGTGACTGCAAAGAGACCATCTGTTAGGTGGCTAATTACAGGTGACAAAGGCTTCTCCCTGATCGTGGGATTCCTGGTATGCAGTGGTCAAAAAACACGGTTACCTCATGAAAAACCATTTCATCAGTAATTACATTCATTCGGGTATAGTGTATGTGGAAGAACAGAGGTTCGATACTCCTTTTATATCATTCATCCTTGATTTCTCTCATTCATGTTGAAGACATTTATTGTCCTGACCGAATGGAGAATTTTGTTTGTGAACGACATGAGATGTAAGACATGTCTCATGACGTGACTTGTATAAACATCATTTTTCAGCCAAGCAGTTCAAATACCAGCTGCAGGTCACCTAGAGTGCAGCTAGTCTGATCAACATGTTCAAGTATAGCAATTTGGGGATGGGGACAAATTACAATACCGTTTCAGTGTACAGGAAAATGCATGTTAAGGTTTCATTGTACATGTTGCTTTTCTCAAAAGCTCTTTGTTGCTTCATCTTCAGGATTATGCCATCACTTCTGCATAGGAAACTGATCTCTTCATGCATCAAAATGTGTCACTGTGACGCTTTAAAGGGCAAAAAGAGAAGTAATTGGTTTCAGTAATGGTGGTTTGAATAGGAAATTATTGTATTTCTTTTCTTGATGCAAGTTGGAGCCAGCAGAGTGTTAGATTAACTGTCTTTAATATCAAGCCTTGGATGAAATGGCTAACCACTTCACTCAATCAGAATCAAAGCTTTATTGCAGTGTTCACATTTTTCTCTTGCAGTAAATGTCCCATGGAGAACAGCCATTTGTTGTGGGTGTGTGTGTGTGTGTATAGATATTTTTTTCTTTAATGGAGAAGCTCCTTTGCAGCCCCTGCCCCCCTCAGCACCCCCCGCCATCAACCCTCTCAAACACTCTCTGTAGCTCTGCTTCTTTTTTTCCCTCTTTGTGGCCCAGTACAAAGGAGTAGTTATCCTTGGGCTACTGGTTGCCACGGAGACAGCTCATGGCAATCCCCTCCTGCCCCCTATCCAACCAAACATTCCCAAATTCAGGTCCAAGTAGGTTGGGAAACAGCAAAACAATCCACTTCTTTTGGCTTATAACTCGTATAGGCTCACTTTATGTCAAACATTAGCTCCTCAAGTGATTCCTCCATGTTTGAACATCAACATGTTGGCTGGATTTTTTTTCTGAAAACAGGGTATTTGGTTAAAACAGAAAAAGAAAAGACAGATATCTTTCCCAGCTGATTTCTGAGTGATCATTTGATTAATTAAGTTATTATGTTACTGAGTTTGTTCACTGCAGTAATGGTCACTATTTAATTTCTTTGACCAGCGGATGTTTCTTCAAATGGAAACCGTAATTTAAACTAAATGAGTTTCTTTGACATGCTTTTGATTTAAACCTACAGTAAGTGTATCTGCTATAATTTGTGTGCTACCTTTTAGGAAAATGGTATCTCAGTTTAAATGATTGCAATGACCTCCAATTTGACTTGTCTTGGTGCATTTCTGCCTCCTCAGGGGTTCTGGGTGGAATGATCCAATCATGATGCCACAGCCGTGTCCCATCTCATGCCCAGGTGACCAAGGAGGGAGTACCTGGCCATCAGCCAATCTTAGGGGGAGTGCCAACAGAATTGTTACCAACTTGGATTCAGAGGTGTTTCCTCTCAGGAGTCTCGTGCATTACTGACACTCCGCCCCTGTTGGTAAGCTTTAGCTGTCAGTATCTTTATTTGATCATCATCACTTTATCAATATCAGTTTGTATAGACAACATGTCATTTAAAAAAATTGTGATTAAAATATTGCATACTTGTCCAGTACTATAAAACATTTCAAGCTCAAACACCCCAAACCTTTTTATTGCTCCTCAGGGTTACCGTCTCTGCCTACCTCCTTTGGTTTTGCTCCCTCTGGAGCCCTTCCTGTTTCCTTATTACCTGTGGTGGGATGTTTTATGGCAGCTGCCATGGAGATGGATGAGTTCCTTTAGTCGGCCGATTATACACAGCATTCAGATGTTGCAGCAGAGACAGCTTATGTTAGACAAGGACGTGCACAAAGGTGAGATCTTGCCATTGTCTTCATTGCATTATTCCAATGCACAGATAAAGAAAGGTTAAGAGTAGTGACAAGATTTTTTTTTTTATTTATATCAATTGTTTCTTGAAACTTCTGCATCTGATATCCTCTGGTTCCTGTGGCAGTAGTAATGTGCTCAGGCTATTGTTTTGCTTCCTACAACTAGATAACACAATAGCATAGTCATGAGAACTTACCTCGCAAAATGTCAAACCCATCAATCAGTCATGCCATATACTGTATTTGAGGTCACAGTAAAAAAAAAAACAAATGCAGTATGACAGTTTTTTCATGAATGTGTTATCATTTAGCAGAATATATTCAAAGTTCTGCTTCTACTTTTACATAAGCGAAATGGGTGTTGCAACACCCATGAATGATGTGTGTAGACAAATTTGTATTAAGTAATTTGTTAATCTCCTTAATGTTCACTTATTCTATCTGTGGTAATCAGTCAATGTTCCACTATCTTTAAAATATTGGAGAATATGCAGTGAGACAAACAGCAACAACAAAAATAAAAGCTGGTTAAAGCAACTTTATAGACCTTAAATTGCAGAAAGTTAAATAGGATTCCCGTTAAAAGGCCATAAAAAGTCTTAAAAGTCTTAGATTTACAAATCTGCATTTAATACCTTAAAAAGTCCTTAAATTTGACAGTTGTCCAATATCTTAAATTTGACATGGTAAATTATCTTACGCTCCGACACATTTCCGTCAATTAGGAAAATGACAGCAAAAACAAAACAAACAAACAAACAAACAAAAAACAAATCCACGTGTTTTTCCCAGCCAATAAAACTTGACAGAGCCTTTATATTAGCCAATCAGGAAAGGATCAGAGGAGGTCATTGCATAGCCGTCAACTGTCAGCCTGAGGTTTGCGTGTTTACGGAAATATCTTGTTTATCTTTTGGAATAAAATTTCAAACCAAGTACCAATGATAAACGTTGGTAATGATGGCTGAAAGTTGTTGTTCAGTCTATCTTTTTTTGACAATATCTTTGTAAATGTAGAGGGATCTGTGTTTTTGCCAGTGTGGCTGTGAAATGGGCATTAAATTCTGTTCCAAGTGGTCTCAAAAAGCTCTTAAAAAGTCCTAAATTTAACTTGTTAAAATGTGTAGGAACCTTTGTTAAATATTTTTACATTATCGTCTCCTTGAAAATCTAAATTCATACCTTCAAGTTCTTCACATATGATCCATTTATTTTGATCTTTTTCGCCACTCTTGGTGCCTACAGGTATTGATTTCTCAAATGAAATACTAACGCTGTATTCTGCTCCTCTCAGGTGGTGTGTGGTTCAGCTTGTTGGTTCACACGCTTTGATGACATCACATCACAGCAGGATCTATAGGACGTCCTCTTCCTGTGGAACAGCTTGATCTGCCTGCTGGCATTTGTGAGGACCTACTTGACAAAAATACATTCAGACTCAAATCCTGCAGCAGAAAAACGATGCGGCACATTCACGTGGAGTTGGCTCACAAAAAGCCTCCACTAGAGCTTCCAGCACAGGAGGGGGATCTGCCTCCTTCTGCTCCCCCATCACAGGGCCTAGATCCAGCGGTCAGGGCAGGGACACCCAGGCACTTTGGCCAAGAGGAGTTGCGACTCCAAAAGGTCTACCAGCTCTCCATTTTCTCCCAGATGGGGGGATTTTCTACCTCCACAGGTTCCCACACTGATGCCCAGCAGAGGCCGGTTCGTATAGGTGTGAAGAGGGGGTTAGAGGAGCCTCAGTTGACTCACAAGCGCTCCCACATTGAGGACTCCTCAGACAGTGATGTGCTGGAGGGAGGGGTGTTATGTGGACCAGCCCAAGCTCAAGGAGTTGGGTTGGGGTCAGCAGCCAGGCCCTGTGAGCCTGGTTCCCCATATTCTTGCATGCAGTTGGAGCACAGAGACTGCGAGGGGGGACTGTCCCCAAGGTCTCCACCCCTCTCCCCAAGCCACAACCCCTCCCGACGCCCAGCGCAGCACAATCACGATAGGCCCATTCCTGATGCATTTGCTCCGCTCTCACCTAAATCCTCTCCAATGTACGACCATATCTCCGACCAGGGTCATGCCCTCGGAAGTTCAGCCAGAACAGAGACAACTAACGGGGGTCGTACACCAACCCACTCACTCGGTAGCCCTGGACATGAAGGCTGTAGCAATGGCTCATCTGGAGGCCAGCCCAGCCCCCACTTATATGAACTGTCAACATATGAAAGTCCTAACCCCGCAAGCCCCACTAGTCCGCCAGGTCCTTTCTCCCCCCCACACCACACCGAGTTGCAGGAACCAGGGGAGGCCACCGAATGGGACATTGGACTTGAGTCTTCTCCACCTGTGCGAAGTGCCACCCAGGCTGCCACCTCTTCTAATGGTCTGGCCTCCTGGGAGAAAACTCCCACCAGTAATGGCCACCGTCTATTCTCTGGAGGCCACTGGCCAGCCAAAAAGAGGCTGCTGTCTCCGAGTGATGCAGGGGAGTCATGTTCAGAGGATGAAGGACCTTCCACATCTAAGAGAAGCAGGCTGTCATTGCTGACTTCAGGACTTGGCCCAGCTTCATGTCGTAGCACTGACGCTAAAGCTGCCCCATACTGGAACCACCTGCTGCCTACATCTCGGGACAGACCTAAGGTTAGCAGTCACACACATTTCACTCAAGTTGCATTTCATTCCAGCTTCTAATTGCTGCATTAATACAACTGAAAGAAGAGAGAGTTCAGGGCACACACAGTTTTAACATTAGTCAATGAGAAACCTCAGTTTCCTTTGTCCTCTGTGCTCCCTGGCAACAGGATTTCCATCACGTTGATTTAGCCATGATTTGTTTCCCTTGTTTGAAGTTTAATTTCGTCTGGGTGGAGAGTCAACCCTTCCTGCCACTTATCACAACTAAAAGCCCAAAAAATGGCTAAAATTGTTGCCATACATAGATGGAAACAGATCACATATTTACTTTGAATAATAATGTAGTTTACCAGAGACCCGTGTATAAGTTTAAATCCAAACTTTCAACTTTCCCTGTAATAAAAACACCCCCAATGCTACACTATTTTGTTATTTTTGCTCATAATGGAGAGGGTAAACTTATCAGTTGCAGTAAAAGTGGCAGAATTTAAACCATGTGTAGCTCCTTTAGATGACAGAAATACAGTCAGCTGATTGGAACAAGAAAAAACATCCAACTTAGACCCTAAATTTGTCCATGTACCAAAATATTCCAAGGTCTTAATGTTATTTGTGTCACAAAGTAGTTGAAAGACTGAAAATTAGATCAAGGAAAATGTTTTCCAACCAAAATAACTACCACTATCCAGAGTCTTATGGTGGCTATATTTTAAAAAGCAATGTGGGCACATTTCTATGTCGGCAACATGCTACCGACGGAGGCTTCTAAAATATTAAATCTGTAATAAGGAATTGTATTTCTGTCAGTGGTGACAAGACATCTGTTTGCCTTCACAATCCTTTAAAAAAAAGAAGAAGAAAAGGAAGATGTAAATAAAGACACAGACCAAGAAAATGAGTAGAAGTGAAAGAATGAAGTGATGGCTGGCTCATTATCACCGCGCTGGAACAGGCAGAGCAGCTCCAGAATAAAACCCATTGAGGGAGGGTCCATTGTTCCCTGACATGAGTGTGCTGTGTCTGTCATACACATGCTCGGACACGCCACACACACACACACACACACACACACACACACACACACACACATATACGTACATGCTGCTTAAAATGTTTCTGGAAGTGAATTGACCATTTTTGAACACCGGGAGGCCAGAAAGAGCTTTGAGTGTGTGGGTTTGTGTGATAGGGGGTGTTCATGGTGACAGTAGGGTTCACTGGTTGGTTTTCATCCTTCGGTGGGATCATTGCGGCTAGAAGTGTTCAGCGTATGCCAGGAAAAAGCAGGGAGGAACAGATAAGTATAAGAAATTTGGCAAAAGAGGAAAGAAGTGACTTATGAGTGACAGAGAGGGCAGCAAAACAAGGATGGATTAAAGGAACAAAAGAAAAGCAGTAGAGTTTGTTTTATTTTTTGGTATATTCAGGCTAGGTATTTGGATAAGATTTCAAAATGCTGCTTGGGGATTTAAAATCAAGTGAGGACGAGGCGACAAGCTGACAAAGATCTCAATGCTCTGTAGAGAGCTACTGTCAAAGAGGGTTAAGTGATATAGATATGGTAATCATGAGTGAGAGGTTTGGTGAGTATGAATGGCCAGGAGGTGGCATGGGCTCGGCTAGCGACAAGTCATCTGAGCGATGGGTGGCCTTTACAATGAACGGATGCCTGGAAATGGGAAATGTTTGTGGGAGTGACACAACATCTTATAGTCAGGGCTCAGTAAGTACAAAAAACATTTAAAAAAAAATAAAATAAAGAGAAACACAACTACAATTCACATTTACTCTTATAAGAGCATAGAAACTCACATAAGCACCCTTTTTTATCTTCATTTTGTAAGTGGATACTGATTTTATTTAAACACTTTTCAAACTTTTTTTTTTTTTTTTACAACACGAGCTAGCTAAGTGATTGACAAGAAGAAAAAATAATTTCCCTTTTTGTGATATCTTGTTTTCAGACTGCCACAGACTGCACAAGAACAGGGAGACGACTAAAGAATGGGCTGCGGTTGAAAAGGTGAGTCATCCATCATATTGGTAATCATACAATCTTCACAATTACAAAAGAAAAGACTGACTGAAATCGGATTAAGAGATCAAAATATGGACTTCAACAGGGGTGCAGTGTTAAGACTGTATATTAGTAATTGCACATGTGGCTGGATGAGAACAGCTCAGTGTCAGTCAAGTCAACACAGGGAACGGAGGTGGGAGTTACAGTAGGTTTCCTGTTATGCTAAATGAAGGGGTTTTGTGTCTGGACTTGAATTCTCAGACACACTCAGAGGCATGTGACATATTGGTTTAGAAAAAAATTAGTATAATCTTCACCGCTAACCACCGGCCTGTCTTGTGTATGTTTGTGGTCACACTCAGCCGGCAGCTGCGCAGCAGCAGGCAGACCGACACCGGCCGCTCCACGCGTTCCAGCTGGCCCTCGTCTTCCATCAGCAGATCGCTGCTTGGCAACTTTGAGGTATGCATTTTTAAAAATTATTGCCACAAACCCAAAACCCAACCAATGCAAACACATACCAGTTGGAGCCGAGGGACGTTGTGGTTCTTTCTTTACAACAAACACTTTGTTGACACTTTTTTATGTAGAACCACTTGTTCTTTCAAATGCAGGAGCTTTTTAAAGAAGGAGGTAGGGTCTTTTGGGGGGCATGCCTCATTTGGGGACTCTTAAAAGTTTCAGGTGATTTCCAGAAAATAGGTGAAGAAATATCACATTAGTTATCATGCTGGAATACATCATTAGGCCCATTAACAATCAATTGACCCACCCTGCAGTCTTTGAGCTGCATACAAGTGGGTAGGGCTGAACAGTTAACCTAAACCACATCGGTATTGAGGTTTTAACTTCTGCGATAACCTATCATCATAATGTAAGCCTGAGTTTTTTTTTTTTTCTCATGTCTCTGACATTTGAATGACAAACTTATTCACCAATCAAAATGGTTGCGCCCTGCATTTCTGGCTCACTGGCCAATCAGAAATGGTGATGAAAACGAGCTTGAATGCACTACACCGGCTCCAGTCAGCAACTAACAAACACTGCACGTGTACTTCACGTAGTGCAGTAAGTGAAATGTCTTCATGGTGACTGATTAACTTCATAAAAATGGCTGAAGGAACTTCTTCGGTAACGAGAGAGGAGCAGTTGGTAACGGTGATGGAATAATGGCGTTAAAAGAAACGGCACTAGAGGAGGCGGAGTGATCCGTTACACCTGGACACACTCGTCATGCACTCCTGAGTTGCGATCTTTATGTGATAACTGTTGTTCGTGTGGAGCCTCTGTCGACCTGCAGGGCAGCGGCGTCGCCATCCTGACACAGACGTTGCACAAGTATAATCCAGTTAATAAAACAGCATTAAACATGTGATGACGATGACTGACTGATGAAGATGAACTGTCAACAAGCATGACTCGAAGTGCGCAGCTGAACACGCACGCCCACAACCACACACATACTAGAGATGTAGCAACGGTGACTCCAGAGAAAGCAGGAAGAATTATAAACTGGAATCTCAAATGTAAGTTTTTTTCTCAGAGATCAAAGACGTGAACAACGTGAAATGTTCATTAAAACTACGTGTTTCTACATGTTGGCTGCAACCACGTAGACCTGAAGCTCCTCTCAGACATCCATCAGTCTGACTGTCCAAGAATTTCTGTTAGTAATTTATTCTGTTAAGTTTTCATTTTATTCATTAGTGAGATATAATATTTATTTTTATCAGGAATAATTCAACACAGAGATTAAAGTTAAGATAATGGGAATATAGAAAAAGTGACTGAATGATTACTTTCCCAAGTAATTGTTTATTTTTACAAAGCTGAAACTCCGTTATAAACACTGTTACTTTTTGGAGAAGGAATTAGTAACTATAATTAATCACCTTTGTAGTAATCCCAAAACACTAAAAAACCTCAGTCACTGTGTAGTTTTTATTAGAGATTTCTCAGGTTCAACATCACACAGAAGCCATGAGAGGATGCTGGCCACATAAATAGTTTTTAAAGTAGATTATTGTATATTGTTCTCATGTGTCAACATGTGCAAGACTGTTTTGTAAAAGTCATTCATAATTTTAGTTTCATGCATTTTAAACTATCAAATGTAGAAATTTCAAATTGAATCGCAATTGCAGTATTTGTCAGAATAAACTTGCAATTAGATTTTTTGTCAAAATCGTGCAGGCCTACAAGTGGGATAACAGGATATCAATCATGTCAAAATGTCTGTTCAAAACTTAAATTTTAAATTCCCTACCTTAATTCGCTGTCCTTTATTTGGTTTTAACTTAGATGAATAACTATTTTTTAAAGATCTAGCAGTCAAAGTGTTCCTCTGTGAGTGCAGCAGGATACGCCATCCCCAATGAGCCCTACGTTTTTCCTGACCCAGGCCATGACTACAAACTTTTTTCTTGTTCATCCCAGGAGTCCATACTGAAGGGCCGATTCTCCCCGTCAGGACAGATTGAAGGCTTCACGGCGGAGATCGGTGCCAGCGGCTCCTACTGCCCACAGCACGCCACCCTGCCGGTGCAGGTTACATACTACGACATCTCAGAGCACAGCGCACCTTCACCCTTTTTGGTCAGTTTGCATGTGTGTGTTTGTGTGTCATTGTGTATCTGCTTAAACTTACTTGCATGAGAAAATTTAAACACTGAAGAATAGAAAATAAATAGTACAAAACAGTACAATTTAGGGTTGTCTCTATCTAATACCAGTATCGTATATCGGGCCAATATTGATTGGATCAGATTAAGTCAGATTGGAATGCATCAAAATTTGCTGATCCAGGAAATCCATTCTAGCTTTTCTTTTAAGCACTTTTTCCTGACTGGGTCTTGATTTATTTTAAATTACTTTATATATCATTATATTTGTAATTTTAAAATTCATCCTACCCATTAGTAAATAATAATTGGGTCAGTTTTTCCTCACGCTTGCTGTTATGAATTTATTCAATAAACCTGTTAAACCAGGGATTTTAGAGGTGAGGTTCCACAAAACAGACATACCTAACATAAAACAAGAATAAAATCAATTATCACAACAGCATGCATAATCTTTGGCCCAAAACACAGCTAAGTATCTATATCGGGCATCGGCTGATACTTGACCTGTGGTATTGGTATCACTATCGGAAGTAAAAAAGTGGGGTCAGGGCAGCCCAAGTACAGATAAGGAGTTTTCCTCAGAGTTTGATGTGAAACTATTTTAAATGATTTTCCTCTCAACATTTTATACCAGTGTAATTTAATGAGTATGTAATGAAAAAGGGCTCAAATTAATGTTTAAACAGCTTTAATCCTGCTTATCAGAAACCATGTACACAGGGCCATTTGGACACCATCTGTTTTTACTCTGATTCATGACTCATGCTGACTTTGAACTGTTACAAGGCCTCTTTTGATTGAATTGGCATTTTACATATTATGACTCACTGTAGCTGCCTTTTATGTGTACAACATGGTGCGATTATTATAGCCTGAATATGTCTTCATTTAAGATTTTGTTTAGACTGTTTTTTTTTTTAATTCTTATTATTATTTTCCTTTTTTGTGTTAGGATCACAAATCAGTTGTAGATGTTATGGATGATTTTATCACTTGATTAATCTAGAGGTGGAAATTACTCTGTAATACTGCTGGCTTACTGCTGCTGCTGCTCTCTGAAAGTATCACTTCAGTGCACATAAATAGACGCACTGATCCCGTCCACAGTGACTGAAATGCACCAAAGAATAAGAGTTCTTTTATCACTGTAGTGACGGAGGAAGTTTAATCAGTGCCACATCTGTCTCTCTCCTCCACAGGGGGTGATATCCCTCGAGCCTCTTGGAAAGAAAGGATACAGCATACCCAAAGCAGGGACCATTCAAGTGGTGAGTTTGTCCTCTTTGTCAAGAAAAACCTTAGTTTTTTTTTCTTTTTTTGTTAAGATTTCGTCTGTACCATTTTAATATCTCTTTGTGGTCCTGTACTTGTCATTTGTAGAGTTTAAAAATGAGTTGCATGATTTAAAAAAAAAAAATTCTTTCAATAGCAACTTCGCATTTAATAGAAAAAACAACAAAAACAATCTTTTAATCAGAGGTGTTGCTTGGTTTGTCATTTGTGAGGTGTTATTTTGATCTGTCTCCTCAGACCTTATTTAATCCCAATAAAACTGTGGTGAAGATGTTCCTGGTGACTTACAACTTTGGTGATATGCCCATCAATCACATGACCTTCCTACGCCACCGCATCTTCCTGGTGCCAGTAGAAGAGAGTGTTGAGGGAAAAAGCGAGACGTCTCCTGGGACTGGAGCACTAGATAGGAAGAAGATTCTTTGCTACCTGATACATCTCAGGTACTCTGGTTTAATTTGCTTTGAGTTTTACATGTTTTAGGAAAGGCTGACAGATTTCTTAAAAAAGTTAACACTAATCATTTTAATAAACCTCTGCAAACTATTATTTAGATATTAGCCGTGTATGATTTTGAAAACATTCTATTTACCTCTTTTTTTTATGACTTTGCCAGATTCCAGAGCTCCAAATCTGGGAAGATCTACTTGCACAACGATATCCGGCTGCTATTCTCCCGAAAATCCACTGAGGTGGACACGGGGATCCCATATGAGCTGAAATCTTTCACCGAGGTGCCAAGAAACCCTAAATATTCCCCCCTGTGTGTGACTCGGGCCTGACCTTTTAAAGCTCCCCAATGCCAATGCAGCCCCCACCCCCCATGCTTCCTGAAGAGGAGGGAGGGAGGGGAAACAAACGGACTGCAAGAATGATGGACACAAAACTTGATAAGACTTGATGAGACGCGCTACAAGCACACAATACACATACAGTGTTGGTCATTGGAAAAGTCCCCCTTTTTTTATGCATTAACTCTCCACCAGAGATTAAGATGCAAATGGAAAATGTGCATCTTAAACCCAAACGTCAAAGTTCTGCTGTCATCTGCTAACTTTAAAATATATGTAAAACATAGTAAATTTGGAATTGGGACTGTCAAGCGTGCACGCAATCAAAAGCAGGACTTTTTCAAAGCCTTCATCTGTACAAGGAAAGAAATGCACAAATGCTGACACACACCAAAACAGACAAGACTCATGCACATCACATTCTGCAAGTGTCGAAGCAGGGACACTGTTGATGGCGACTCTCTGAGTTCAGTGTTAACATGCATGCCTTGTGACTTAAAACACCTGAATTTTCCTCTAGTGCCGTATCACACTGTCCTTCACTCTGCCTGCAGCGTCAACTGCCTCATTGGACCAAAAATTGCCGCTCTGAAACTTTCAATTTCATTTAGAAGAAATAAAAAATTATACAGTATATGTACCCCTCACTGAGGGATGTTAGGCACTAATACAACCCTCTAATGAGAACTGATGAGCAGAGACACAAACACTAGTGGGAAAAAAATGGCCGAACAGAATCGGCCAACTTGACTGGATGTGTTAACATAAAATAATTAAAAAAAAAAAAAAGAAACACTGATAATTTGACCAAACTCAGGATATCTGATGAAAAATTCACTTGACATGATTTTACCTGTCATGGTACAGACCACTGTGGTAATCCAGTTCATTTTATGTAGCCAGACTGAGGGACACTGTGTGTTTTCTTTTTTTTCTTTTAGATTCTGTTCAGAGCAGTCCGACGTCGGAGCAGAAATATTGGAAAAAAAAAAAAAAAAAAGTCGAGCTGTAGTATTTTTTTAATTTATGTTTTCGCAAATGTCTTAAAAAGCAATATGCTGCACAAAGTAGAGTGTGTTTTTCAGCTTGGACAAGCTTTCTTTTGAGGGAAGGGGTGCGGAAAAAGAAAGCGAAAAAATGAGATTGAGGGAGGGGGGGGAGGAGGGAGGGAAGGGTGATGGGGTATTTAATATGGATGGGAAAAGTCTATGTATATTTAAAAGAATAAACTCTGCGACTGGCGAGTTCAGCATGTGGTTCTTGTTGTTTTTGACTGACAGCTGTTCTACCAGGTCTTTGCTCACTGTGGCTCACACACTGGCCCTGTAACCTCAATGACAGACCACATGACTTTGGAAAATAACTTTATTAATTTGGTTTTGTTTTGAGATAGAAACTTCTAATACAGTCTGAATTTCACAAGTAAAAATAAATACAATCAACTTTTATTAGGGTTTAATTTTAGTCAGGTTAAATTATTATATTGTTAGGAAACAGATAAAACATTAATCAGCCATGACATTATGATCACTTGCCTAATATTAAATTGTTCCTTAACATGTCTCCAGAAGAGCTCTGATTAGTAAGAACATCTGAGGTTTATGGGGCATGTAGTACCACAACATTAGCGATGGGTCCTTTGTGGTCTGGATTGTGGGGTTGGGTCTCATGGATTAAAGCTTGCTTCTCACAGATGGCACCAGATCCCATCGGATTTGAGTTAGAGGTCAAACAAACACCTCAGACACTTGGTTGTGTCCTTTGAGGCCCTCCTAAGCAGTTTTTTCCCCATGTCCTGCTGGAGAGGCTGTTACTTATGTTACCTTTGGTTGTTTCACTCTGTTTTAACTTACATACTTGCTATTATCAGGTAGAATTTAATGCTATTGTTGAAATACTTGCCAGCTTATTTTAGCTGAAGCTGGGGTGGCTTGAGGGTAAGATACCTCTATCAATCCATTGTCTATAACCTCTGATTCCAATGCAGGGTCATGGAATGGCTGGAGCCCATCTTTGCTGCGACTAGGTGAGAGGCAGGGAACACCCTGGATAGGTCACGAGTCCATCACAGGGCCAACGCAGAGACAAACAACCATTCATGCCCATAATCACTCCAAGGGAAAGTTTGGAAATGCGATTAACCTAACATGCATGTTTTTGGAGAACATGCAAAGCCCACAAAGAAAGTTACTAATCAGGAATCTTCTTGCTGTGCAGCGTTTGAGGGTTAGATTTGAAATAAAGTTAACATTTGCATTCAAATAACATTTACTAAGGTTTCTAGTCAAAACTAGATTACATGGGGTTGTAGTGAAAGAGAATAACATTGGCAAGAAAAAGAACAGACCTGGATGTTCTGCTGCACTACAACAACAACTTACAAAGAAGTTTTGGGTCCATTAGGACTTTTTATTCACGCCGTATCCAGGAATAGCTCCTTTTGTGTGTACATGAGTACTAAAGTGAACAAATCTGTCACCGTAGCTGTGCTGGTGTTAATTACAAAGGATACAACCTTGGAACAATACTAAGACAAATATATTACAAATCTGAATGAAATGGACAGTGAACAGATGTTTCCATACTTTAAAACACCTGGCTGAAATGAATGGCTCAATAACAGGCTTGCAAAGAACTTGATGAGGAGGTCCAGTAATCTGAACCAGGTGTGTGGTAGTGGGATAAAATCTAAAACATGCAGGGAAGTGGGTCCTGAGGACCATGATTGAGAAGATCATCTAGTGATCATTGTAATGTTACAGAAACCACTTTGAGATGATTTGAAGTTTATGATGTTGTCTAGCTGATAATATTGTGTCGGAAGTGACCAAGCAGATACAAGGGAGGGTGGATCCACACTTTTGTGTTGTTTGCACCAAAATCTGACCAAATCATCTGAATGTGGCAGCTGAAATGGAGAATCATCATACCAAGCAGCGTTTCCTCAATCTTCTATTGTCCAGTCTTGGTGAGTCTGTGTGAATTGTAGCCTCAGTTTCCTGTTCTTACCCAACAAAGACACCTAGTGTGGTCCTCTGCTGCTGGAGCCCATCTGCTTCAAGATTCAGATAGACCTGGTCAGTCTGTTCCTGAAATCCTCTGGTTGAGGTGTCAGCAGAACAGGCACTGATCCTGAACTTAAAAAACATTTTCTGTTTCACCATTAATGTCATTACACACTGTGCCCATCCAAACAATGGCACAAGAAGGTCAATGAAAATATGAAAAAGCAGCATCTTTCCTTCAAGTATCATTGAAACCTCTCAGTGCAGCTGAATGACACCTACTGGTAACTTTATGACCCACAATCTCAGATGTTCTGTGATTTAAGAATTTTAAAAAAAAGAAAAAAAGCTGAAGGTTTTTGCCAAAACCAACCAACACAAACACGGAGTTATTCATTTACACTGCACTGCTGTCCCCAAGATGTGTGTCACTGTCCACAGCTGCTCAGAAACATCTGAGTTTGTTTAACATCAAACTTTAACCAGAATAGAGGAGGCCAGCCTAAAGTTTGCCCCATTATCTTATCCTCAGGTATAAATAAGTTTCAATAGAACTGTTGGGTGCATTTAAGGCAGATTTATATATAATCTTTCACAGATGATGAAACTGAATTGGTTTTTAGTTCAACTTACATCATGACAGAAACCAATTCTGACTTTGTCTGAAAGCTTTTTCTGACCCCTGGAGGCAGGCAGCGGTACTGCAGCTCCATCTCCAGGCCTGAGTACAGAAGTGAGTACAGGTTTCCAGACTGGCTTTAATCCCTGTTCACCAGACTACACCGTCTTCTCACAAAATAATCAAGCATTTCTTTTTAGCATGTGTCAATGACATCTTTACACTTTTGAACATAGACGTCCTTGATATCTTGCGTCTTCTGCTGGATGGTTGTCTGCTTTCCATAGTTGAAGAATTTAGGGATGAATGATTAACGGGCCGGGGATTATATGATTTTAGTCCATATTTTATCCCCATTTTAAATATTATTCAAACTGATTCTTTTTAAACCCATAAATGTAAAAAAAAAAAATGGCACCATGCTTTTGTTCAGGACTTAAAACTGTCCTTTTTTGTTTCTTTAGTTACTTTCTGCTACTTTTAGAAACTTTGTCTCAATATATTCAGCTCATTTTCACATGTTTAGTTTTAGTAAAGAGAGTAAATAAATCAGCCATCACAACAAAACAGTCATGAGTCACCACTGACTCAGTAATATTTGTCCTCCAGTCTTCATTTGTCCACCTCCATTTAATGTTGATTCAATCCAGAAAACGTCCAACAGAGAAGATACTTCAACTTTTAGGTAAAAATAAGTTAAAGAGACAAAAAGATGAAAGTGAACTTAATATAAATACCATTTCATTAGAATATTTTTAATTCTACAACAGAAGACCACATCATTCATGTTACAGTTTGTAAATACTCCCTAAATCTTCTTACACAACATGAGTGTGTGCAGCTCATTGCTCCTCGGTTGTGCCTATATGACATCAGCCAGTATGTTGGCGGCACCTTCAATGGCTTGGCTCAACACTGACAAGTGGTAGTGCACTTTTTCCCAGTCGCGGGACTGTCCCGATGACTCAGCGTTGGCAAAAGCATCTGCCAGACCTGGGAAGGTTGGCTTGCCAGCACTACTTGAAGCCCAAATAACATGCCTGTGTGACATCAAACATAAAAACAGGTCATAATGATGCATAAAGGAGCAGAAAATCATAATTGCTGTTAAAATTCATAAGACCAAATAATAATTGTTGATTTCCCTTCAAACAATAATGATATAATTCTCCTTATGTCTCCCCTGAAGCAAGAAGCCACCTTGGTGCTTCTTTAAAATTGGAAATGTACTGTAATACCAACTTCCACTTTCTCTCTCTCTTTAAGTATTTACAATACTTTACCATTTGAATATTTATCATTTATGATAGTTAACCATTCTTATTTTCAATATTTTACCTTGCATTTGCTTTTACACCTTTTTACACCTATAAAACCAGTTTATGCTCCCTGTACCAGCACGGATGTGTCATCTTCTCACCTGAATCCATATTTATCCGGGAAGGCAAGAGGATTCAGGAAAGCTCGGTCCATCAACATGAGCTGGTCATTGATTTTTCGGACCTTCAGTGGCCTGAGAGAACAGAGAAGGAGGGAGAGAAGAGGATAACACTGCTTCCTCTGCAGATGATGATGAAATGTCTTTATGTGTGAGTGAGCACCTACGTTTCATTTGCCAGGTCGGAGCTGTGGATCACCTGGTTCAGATGATCAGCTGCTTTGCGAAAGTTTGCGACTGCATTTTTAAGTGGTTCTGAAAGAAAACACGAATCACTGCAGTGCAGCCTCTTTATGAAAATGTGATGCTCTGATTCTCTGTGACTGCAAAGATTCTGCAACAAGCAACTGGTTTATACTGGTATTATAATCAGTGCGACCACAGATGGAGTTAATACTTTTAGCTGAAGTTCAGAGACATGTTTCAAGTATACAAAGGTCCAAAAATAACAGAAAATCTAATCCATAAAAATGCCTGGCCCCAAGTGGGATGTGAAACTGACAAGAGGACAAAACATAAGATAAAATATTATTCTGCAAAATGTTTATTGCTATATCCTGTAATATTTTACATACCCATGGAGATTTTCTTAGCTTGAAGTTCATCCTGGTAAGAAGTCACTGCTGTTTTTAGGTAGTCCTCCAGACTCTCAGCATAGTCACCGCAGCTGAACGGCAACACCAGACTGTCAGCCAATCGGATCAGGATATTTCCTGCCGTCCTGGCAACAGCTTGATGACTGAAAAATCCTAATAAAAAGAAGAAGTGTGACTGCATCATTAAAAATAAATTTAGAAAAAAATCTATTTTCCATTTGACAGAGAAATAACGCTTTTCAATAAGATAAACATTTCCAGTCAGGTAAAGTATTGCATGCATCATAATGAGGACCTAAAACTGTATTCACTACAAAGACAGAAACATTTTTAATAACGCTTACCAGGGTCAATGAATTTGGATGCATAGTCAAAAGTGTCATATGCTGTGTGGTAAGCAGGGTAAATCCGAGCATTTGTTTTACTCTGCATGAAGAGCAACAGTTCATGATTAAATGGGAATAAATATTAATTAACTCACAACAGGTGGCAGTTTTTTTTCATTTAAACATGGCACATCAAATGAAACTCCACTTAAGCAATTAAACAGGTGAGTATAATTAATATCTGCTTGTGTTTGTGACGTTTGTCTTCAATGGCATGAATATCTGACTACAGCAAAAGAATATTCACATACATGTCACACAGAAGAAATTATGAGAACATTTGTAAAAAAAAAAAAAAAGTAATAAAAAAATACCCTGTCATATGTGTATGACATATCCATGGAAGTAATTCCCAGGTAATGGACAAAGGCAGCATAATCACTTCCTGCTCCTGTTAGATACCCAACACTGGTGAAGTGAGAAGAAAACATGAAGTAGTTTTTACTGGAAGCATGAAAAACTGGTCGCTGTATGATTAAATATTAACACTTTTACAATGTAAATAACCCTAAACAATCCCATTTATGATTTCCCATGGGGAAATGAACCCTTCAATGGGCAAGCACAGACAAAAACTTTGGAAAAATAATCAATGGCTATTTTCTAATGTATAGGCTAAAATAACACAATCTTGTGATTTTTTTCTTTATTTTTCTTTTTTAATTTTTTTCAAAATATGACTTTTATTTTCTATTTTTCAGACTGTATCTCCCAGAATACATTTCCCATTTTGGTCATAAAGTTCAGATTTTACAATAATAACTATGTCGCTGTAAACAATCACTTGCTATATGGTTAATGCAACTTAGCTCAATTTATTTTAATACAGTTGTGCGAGAAAGTTTACATACCCTCCAATTAAAGACAGGAAAAAATCATCTGCCAGTGAAATAAGTTGAAGTTGACAAAAGTTATGATAAATGAAAAAACTATGAACATCATGACATTGATTTTATATTGTGGGGCAACAGAAATATTAAAAACAAACAAACAAACAAGTAAACAAGCATGATGAGGCTCCTGAGATAAAATTTTGTTGGGCAACACTTTGAGGAAATCACTGCAATCAGGTGTTTTCTTTAATTTTGAATAAGACTTCTGCACCTGTTGACAGGTAAAGTATTTTGGTCCACTGTTCATGGGAAAGGTGCTTAAATTTGTCTGGGAGTTTTGTTTGTTTGTCTGTTTGAATTATTTTTAAATAAGAATTCTAAATCAATTTTATTTTACTAAAATTTAGTAAATATTATAATTTACTTAATTTACTAAATGTAATATTATTACATTTTTCAGTTTCTTGTTATTTGAATTACTATTGTGAATTTAGCCATTTAGCCTTTTCTTTAATGGGAGGGTATGTAAATTTTCAAGCACAGCTGTATTTTGCAGAATCTTATATTTGAAATAAATCTGTCTATTTAGTACCAATATCATATCATATCATATCATATCATATCATATCATATCATATCATATCATATCATATCATATCATATCATATCATATCATATCATATCATATCATATCATATCATATCATATCATATCATACCATACCATACACACACACACACACACACACACACATATATAGCTATTGTAGCTTTTCATTTTTCTTTGATATATTGCCTAATTTGATCCCAAAAATTTTAGGAGAAAACTAGTTCACTTTGTACAGTATATTAAAGTAATGGTGTTGTATTCCAATACCTAGGAATGGTGCCATGGGTTGGGCTGGTCCTGTTGTTGTAACGAATCCAGTTGTCGTACACTGATGTTGAGCCCAGTCCTGGAGCACTGACCTGTTGGAAAAACACACCTCTATGTGAAACATTCTTCACATTAAATGATCAGTTTTGTTGAAACAAAAGTTCAAAATTTTCAAAATTCTTTCCTGTTTTGTGGCTTTGAAGATGACATTCTGCAATGATGGCATTCCTGATGCTCTGAGGGTAGCATTGGCTGAGGAGTGAAAAAGTAGGATAGTTTAGCATCACAATCGTCATGCAAATATCTGAGACAGAACAATCATCCTGCATGAGTTACTACAATCCATACAGATAAACATGATAGAAACTTTTTATTTCTTGTGATATCAAGAATAATATTGATGAAGATTTTTCTAAAATCCCTGCAGCCAAATATAGGATTTCCAAAATTATCCATAGATTTGCACAACTGAGAGTGTTACAAGAAAGCACGTATGATTAAGAAACAGGGCCACTTAATGTGAATAAATGTGGTACCTGAAATCACATTGTGGTGATGAGCACATACTCATTAACACTCCTTACTATTAAGTGCTCAACACACACACTTCCTTGTAGATTAAGGTAGTATCTATCTGAGATGAAATACCCTTGTATTTGTCATGATTTTGACTTTCATTAAAAGCATCACCAATTCCCTTCACTTTCTTTTTGTCTGATGAAGATGTAGGAGGTGATAGTTACCACTCTGTTAAGTTTCCAGTAGCTACACAAACAATATCACTGACCATGCCATTCTAGTACTTTAAAAACTTATCATTAAGGCAATTAGTGATTGTCATGTTTCTGTCATGCATTACGTCTTCATTGCAATTTAATTACTACAATCCAGCCACGCCCACAGGCCAAAATGTTATTGTACCTATCACAAACTAAAATTTTGTATCACATGTTATGTTGCGGCCATTAATAAGAAATAATGGTTACCCTAGAAGTTATCAATTATTCTTCTCTGTGAACTTTATGTGCTGTTTGGCTAAATGAAGGACATTTCCAGACATACTACTTGGATGAACCTTCTTACCAAAAACAGCTATGTCCACATTGATGTAAGCAACTGTGCGTTCGCTTAGCTTGGTGAAATATTCCTAATGGAGAGAAAAAAAAATCAGTTATTTATGTTCCCTTTGACACACAGACATGCAATATTTGTATGCTGAAAAATTAAACTACAACTAGATAAGACTTTTCACTTGTGAGTGGTTGCATCTCCAAAAGTAGTGGTGCATGTTGTCCCCCTTCAATTTTCTAATTTGTTAAAATACAGCACTGTGTCCGTTTCTTTAAACCACACATGACCATTATGGAAACAACTGTTGTGTTCAGATCAAATTAACTGGAAATCACCTCTGTGTATTCTGCAGATCCAATAAGGCCAAACTCTTCTGCCCCCCAGCTTCCAAAGATAATGGACCTGCGAGGCCTCCATTTGCCTGAAACAGAAAAGATCACATATGAATTTTTAATATCTAAAAGACTGACTCATGGAGTCCTTCCAGCTATGACTCCTCACCTTGCTTGACCATCCTGCCAAGCACTCTGGTCATTTCCAGCATCACTGATGTCCCACTGCTTGGATCGATGGCACCATGAACCCAGCTATCCCTGTGGTTCCCATAGATCACATACCTATCTATAAACACAAACACAGAGCAGTCGCAGCAGCATTACAAGCTGAAAACAGCTGATGTTGTATTGATGAATTCATTTAGTCAGTATTTACCTGGCTCAACACTTCCTCTGATAACTCCCATCACGTTGGAGGAGTTCACCTGTGTTTCATGATTGTAGATGTCCATTTTGACGTCACTGAAGAATGAGATCAAATTCAGAAGAGTGAAGCAACAGAGAAAAGAGGCGAATATGGTCAATGTAGCAATAACATGCATCTTTGGTAACAAATGGACATTTCTGAATCCAGGTGTAAACAAAAAAAGGACACACAGAGGACAGACTGTAGCTACTTTCTATAGTAGTGAGCTTACTACGGCCATAATGAAAGACCAGCAGTCTGAATGCGTTGGATGTATTAATCACAAAAGTCCTTATACTTGTGTTCTTTTGTTGTTGTTGCTGCAACAATGAGAAAAGCTGATCTAAATGTTGAGCCACAACTGATTTCCAGTGCTTCAAACTGGTGTGTTAGTGACTTTTAAAACTTAAAATTGTAAGAAAGAGGAATGTGTTGCTACCTGTTGTACAGTGATGGATGTCTTACAGGAGAAAAAAAGCTACTGCTGACACTGAGCTGAACAGTTTCCAGTGTTTCAGGCTTTTATTCAGTTTCCATCTCAGCAGAATACACACACCTTTCCAGCATCAGAAATTTTTATTGAATCTGTGGAAATTTTCATGCCATTAAAGTGCCACTGGACGCCATGCTGTCGGTTTGTTGTTGAAGATCTCGGAGGAAGGAACTTGGAGAGTGTAGTTCAGGGGAGGGAGATAAGTGGCTGGAAGTCAATGACGTAATATGCTGAACTATGTGTAATATGCCGAACTGCAAATCAGTCTATTTGTGAATGCTAATTGCACTATGTAGGCAGACACACCCAGGGAAAAAAGGAAACATTATCAATAATTAAACCCCTAAAGAGACATAGGCAGGCTGGAGAAACTAAAACATACGATCAAAAAACTAAAAAAAACGCAAATTTCATGCCGGTGGCTTTAAATGTAATTTGGAACTTTGCACATACTGTTGTTTTTCTCACTAGTAATTATTGTGTTATGTTGAGAAAAATCCAGCATTTCCTGCAGATAAAAGCTAATCATAAAATGTGACCAGTTTTGTGACCATATGTGAATATGAATTCATAGTTTTGTCCATATTTAATCATCCAAGTCTTAACTTAATATTAATTGTAAACAGGGACAAAAATGCATCCTGTTAAAACAGTGACAGCGACATTTTATCTAGACTCAAAAATCTGTCTAAAAAATGTAGCAATGATTTGAGATGTTAAAAGACAACCTGTTTGTTGAATAAAAGAAAAAAGAGAATCTGAAAGCAGATTACACCTGTTCATCCAGGACAAGATCTGTTGCAATGATCACATTTCCAGCGATGAGCTGATATTGAAAGTTTTATACCTGTTGTTGAAAGCAGATGTAAGTTTGAAACCTGGACCACCATAATTGTAGGTACAGTTGAATCCCCCCTGCCATTCACTCAGAGCTGCTTCTCCGCCCAACTCACTAAATTAACCAGAGAGGTAAAAAATTACTTGGTTTGAAGCAATAAACAATTAATTTCAGCTCCAATCTGTCCACAAGCAAATGTTCACAAACCAGATTAATATGTAGGCATCCTCAAACCCTATTGGTTGAATTGGAATGGGAGGGATCCCAGTAATATTCGAGGCTGGGATTCTGTAGGTGTCCTCTGCAAAAATATCAGTTATTTAGAAAAGTTTGAGGTTGTACATGAAAACTCTTCGCTTCTGAGGTGGAGCAAACATGAAACCATTTTTACACGAATCAGTGATTACCTTTGGCAGCCAGGTAGGGTGTGAGCAGGTCTCCAAAGTCGCTGCCAAAGGAACCTCTCTCCACACCAGAGGGCGGGAGGTACCAGGAGTGAGGATACGTCTCGCTGCTGTCTGACATGAGACCATCGTTGATGTCCCGAGGATCTGTGTAAACAAGCACTCCAACGACACCGTAGGGTGCTGCGTTGATGGCCTGGATGGGACACATAACACCAGGTAAACATCAGTTTTACTAATGTAACTTACTGATTTACTCCTGAAGCATTTCCAGACATTTTCATTTAGAGGTGTGATGGTATAAGAGGTGGCTTTCTTTACATTTCCTGTTCTTAATCTGACGTCTGTGTTCGTCATTTGTGGTGTACACCAACTTTCACTGTTATTGAGTTTCATGTTAGTGCATCCTGTACTGTAGGTATCTTCACAGATTAATGAGCGGTTAAACTTCTTCATAATACTAACATACAGATATTTTGAGTTCAGGAATTCCAGTTGTTTTGATTTTTTTTTTAAGTCTTTGAAGCTGTTATGTTCATAATGAGTATCAAATCTGAAATAATCATACCTTTTTTACAAAGTTTTTTAAGAATTATTTTGTTTTCTTCTAATTCTAAGTGAATAGATTTTTAAATCTGGATTTAAAATTCACTGATGTCAAATAAACACGAGGAGGACTGTGTATGTTTATGTAGATTGGAATATACTGTATATGTGCCACTCTCTGAAGTACCTAAAGTGCAAATTACTATAACTATTGAAACAGATGTTAAGTACCTTTTTGAAAAAAAAAAAAAAAGCCACTCACTTTAGCTCCTCTTCCTGCGCCACCATATCTGGTAATAGCAATGGTTCCTCTGAGGTCCACTGTCTGGTTCAGATGTTGATAGTCACTTGGTTTCCCCTGATTGGCGTAAACCAGTTTCCCCTAAAACCATCAGAAACATCAACATTCATCAAAGGCAGCAGCTCCAGAACTAAACGGGTGAACTAAACCTTCACATCTGGCTCGTTTAGATTTACGATGACAGTTTTCTCACTTGAATTTTACAACAAAGTTGCTTTTATCTCCATTATATTCTTTATGGCACATTCTTCTTTCATAATCATTTTATTACAGGGTTACATCTTCTTGAAAGTGGATACACATCCCGATAAAAAGACTGATTAACTATATCTCCTATATCTCTATTACCTACACCTCTTCTTCATGGCTAACTAACTCAGTCTTCATAATAATGTTATTGGTAATCAGATCAGAAGATAGTGATTAGATAGATTTATGGTTAGATAAAAGCTTTTAGCCCTGAAGATGCACTTGCTTTGATGAAATAGTTTTTAAGGCACCAGTAAACCAGCAGATATCTCTCACCAAAGGCTGGAGCTGTCAATAGTTAATCAGTGTCGGCCTTGTTTTGTTTTTTTTTTTTCCCCCGCTGATGTTCATGGTTTCACATTGGATTAAAACACCTTTACTTTATTTCTTTATTGTGACAAGCAACTTTTTGCTTTTTTTTCTCTTTTCATTAATTATTTCAAAACAAGGAGGTAAATATTCCAGCAAAATTGAAAAAATGAGACGTTCAAAGTTAACTACAATACTGCAATGCCACCAATGTGGAAACACTAGAGAGCAGGGATCTGAAACTGGTCCTCAAGGTCCAGCAGGTTTCATGTGTTACCATACTCCAACATACCTGATTCTCCTGAATCAGAGCTCTGCTGAGTGTGTAATGATGTTAAGAAGATATGAAAGGTTAGGGTTGGGCGTCAAAGTTTATGACAGGTACGTTCATTCTGTTTGCCATTAAGTCAGAGATGTGACCATCATGTGATTTTTCATAATTCCTGTAAACTACCTTTCACAATTTGTATTTATGGACAAATGTGCTATAACACTAACTGTATCTGTGTGAAAACATTCTGATCATTTTTATTATAAAATTTTAACTGTCAATCTTAGCAGGCTTTAGTCTCTGCTTATATAATAATGATAAAAAAAGTTAAGTTTGACATTTTGACCTAATCTGACCTACAGTCTATAAAAAAATTAAAATATTCACTAATTACACTTTCTGACTTGCATATAACATTATTTAAGAATGTTTTTGTGGTCATTTTTTACCCTTGGGTGTCCTGCAGGAGAATATGCAGCATATGGCTGAACCACGGCAGGATCTTCCTGGTCTGGAGTGTATGGCTTCTCTTTTTTCTCTCACGGTGTGTAGTACAGTCTCAGATGGATTCACTGAAAATGACAAACCACGCGGACTGGCTTATATGGAAGAAAGGGAAGCTTACAGGCCGCTTATAGAATTACAGACTTATCAGTGTGAGAAAACTTAGCAGTTTGTCAACTGGACATCAGTGCAGTAAATCATACAAGAAAACCAACTGACTCACTCCCCAATTTAATAATTTGATGGTTTATCTCAACACTCCTGCAATCTTTGTGTTAAACTTGTTTTTCTATTCACGCATCTTTCCATGAACTCCTTAAACTGTATTTAAATGATGATTTAAAAGCAGGTAACCGTCCCCTCCTCTTCATTACACTTACCTACAGTTACCTTATTGGGTTTATTGGGGTCAGGGAAGGAAAGGTAGACCTTATATTCCTCTCTCCAGGCCTGATCCAGACCAGTTTTAGAGTCCTGCCATCTCTTTAGCATAAATTGCACAGTTTTTTCATCTCCTTCTGTGGTGGCCATATGGGGCACTTTAGTCAACTCCCTATGAAGAGAGATAGGGTTTTATTCAATAATCTGTTGACGGGGAAACTATAATACTGTAGGTTGCATTAGTACAGCTGAAAACCAGATTAACTAATAAAACGTCTGCAGCTAAGTTGAGAGCTATCAACCTAAATTTGAATTAGACAATACTGCTTCCTACTTTTACATCTCCTCAGTAATCTTTGCTCTCACATCTTTTCTCAACTTCTTAAAACTAAAAACTCAAAGCAAACAACCAAAGAAATCTGACCTTTACTCTTCAACTCACCTCAGGTTTTCCTGAATGTTGACATTATCCACCTCAGACAAGAACTGTTGGATAAGGCTCTCATCCACATCCTTGGCCACCTCCTTCACCCAGGACGGTGCGGAGTCGCCGCTCTTTTCGATGCCATAGTGGCCGATTAGGATGCCTACTGTGAAAACGGCAGCTCCACACACAATCCCCAGCAACAATTTCTTTATCATTGTCCGTGTTAAGATGAGCAACTCAGTGAAACAGCTCAACTTCTCTTTGGACCTGGTGCTGTGAGTGATTGTGAGCTTTGACCAAAGGTAAGAAGTTGACTTTTTAGGCTTGAGAGCTGCTTATGTATCCAGGATTATGCTTCCATCTGATACAATTCCAGCCCAGCTGCTGAAGCACCTCGACAGTCATTGTAAAGTTTACTCATTAATGTTTGGAGATGGGATGGACTTTATCCCTGTCTGTGTGTCTATGAGTGAGTTTATATGGGGAGGGGTCAATCCATTCTGTTTGCAGCTGTGACTTTAAGCAGCTCCTAAAACCAGTTTATGATTTCAAAAGTGATTTCTGAAGAGAAAGTTTAGGTCACAGAAGCAATAGATCACATAAACAGCTATAAGGCCATTTGGACATTATCTGCCAGAGCAAATGTCTTTTTCCATAATTCTAATAAAAGTGGACATAATTCTTTTTTGACACCATGCTCCACCTTTCCATTGTGTATCATGAAATTCTGTGTCATAGTTTTTGTGTAATTCTGCTGAAGAAAAGTCTCTGAAAGCAAAATCCACCTCAAAACTGCTGAATATTTTCACTTGGAAGTTTTGTAATGTGATCATGGCCAAGTCTGACATGATAGAGACTTTTTTCTATCAATAACTCCTTTTTCATTTATTAAGAGTTGATCAAATGAACTCTAAATGTCAAGACCACCAGTACAGCAATGGGAGACAAATGGTTTAATGTGCAAAAAGATTTTCCTGTCTGTGTCAATAAAAACTAAACTAAACCAATTTATTTTAACCCATTTTACCCCACTGGCAACAATCGTTGCCAAAGTGTATCACTGTCATTTTCTACTCACAAGAAAAAAAAAAAAAAAAGAAAAGAAAAAATCAAGGTACTAGTGCAATTTTTTCCACTTAATATGCTAGTAGACAAGTTAGACAAAGGTTTTGGCTTATGAAAAATGGGTTCCAAATGTTTCCTGTCATGTGACGTCATTTGCTTTCTTCTCCGTCTGGTGGAAAACATGGAATGCAAGTCCTCCTGGAAAAAGCTCATTTTCATAAATTTCTTATGATCTGTAAGATCTTATGATCAATTTCTAAATGGCTGAATTACCTCATGTGCTGTCATTGAGCTCTGCAGAGGCCTGGTAACGAGCCATTCATTTGATTCAGGTGTGTTGGAGAAGGGATACATCTAAAAGTTGCAGGATAGCAGCTCTCGAGGACTGGATGTGTCCAGTAAATATAATTCTCAGAAATTTCTTTACTTTATGGATTTAGTAAATATGTTTGGCACCTAGATGAGATAGCTTGAATCAAAAAATGTGTGCTGACTGATGCCCAAAGAATACCTTCAGGAGGAGCATTTTGTGAATTCAGCAATAGATCTAAGTATTGCAAAGGAATGATGGACATTTCAGACAACAAATATCATTTTTGATAACTGTGTTTCACAAAAACACAAATCAATAACTGGCTTTAAACATGTGCACAGAAGCTGGACAGAATGACATATTTCAAGATCATTAACATTATAGAACATAAATACATGCTCATGGGTGGGGAGGTGATAGTTAAGGAATGAAAACTGTTTTTATTTTGTTTGTTTGCATTTTTAAAACTAAACAGGAGCTGCAAAGACAATGTGTCCAGGAATGAAAATCCAAATATGATAAGCAGATGCAAAAACCAAATTTTTCGTAAATACTGGAGAAGTACTGACACGCGACTGAGCAGTGGCATAATTAGCAGAATGCAAAGCAGGTGTGGAGCAGATAAACATCTGAGGCAAAACTAAAAGAACAGATAAAATATATATATAATGAATGATGAGGAGGTTGTTAATGGACTAAAAACAGAACATTTAAGAAATAAAACAAAATAAAAAACTTCTCAAATTTCAGTTTTTTTTTTATTGTTATGTTCACCATTCTAAAAGTTTAGCAGTGAAATATTTATATGGCTTTAATTACAATAAAATGTAATCACACACCCAAACATATTGGGAACATATTAAGAACCATGGCAATATACATTCAGTGGTTATTAGTAAGCTATCTTTCTTGTACTGGATTGGACCCCCTTTTGCCTTCAGAACTGCTTTAATTCTAAATTATGCATATTTAACAAGGTGGTAAAACATTCAGATTTTGATCCATATTGACGTGATATTATCACACGGTTGCTGTGGATTCATGCTGAGAATGCCCAATTCCACCACATTTCTCTATTGGATTAAGATCTGGTGGCCATCTGGTGGAATACAGTGAACTCACGTACATGTTCAAGAAACCAGTTGGAGATGGTTTAAGCTTATGACATGGTGCATTACCCAGAAGGTAGCAACACTATGGTTATAAAATAAAATAAAATAAATGTGTTGGGCATTTAGAGATGGTAGTTTGCATAATGGAACCAGTGGTTATTTGCAAATATTAACATTTTCGGGGGGTGGGCGTTAATTGTATCTATGGCGCCATCTGGTGGCCGATATTATTATCGCCGTCACAGGGAACTTCCTGTTTACTTCCCATAACTCTAATGTGTCTCTACGCTTAATTTATAGTCGTACTAGCTTAAGAATCTCTTCTGCACTGGCACTCGATGTTGTAGCGTTGCCTTTGTTACATGTTTCGTGGACGTTTAATGCTTGTGGGCGGATGTTTTCCAACCACAGACTGTAAACTCCTTGCATTAGCTCCTGACATGAGAAAGCAGTTCACAACATATGATGTGATAGTAAGACAGCTTAAGGTAAGAGTCGTGTCGCACACCTGATATTGATGGCATGAAGTGCTGACAGCGGACGTTTCCCTATGTTTTCTCCCGGCATGCAATTTTGCTTTGTCTTTGGTTTCACTTTCACTCCTAACTGACTTTACTTGAAACTGCGTGCTGAGGACAAAACGGTAACGTGAACATTTGAATATGTTGTGGATAAATTAGGCTGGTAATATGAATGAAAGGTTACAGAGTGCGTTTCTGTTGAGCAGCTTTTCTGTTGCGACCGTGAATTAATCGAAATTTTGAAATCGAAAGTGTGATATACTGCTGCTCTTTCATTCTCTATCACTGTTTGCTCCTGTTTCATTATCCATACTGTAGGACAGTGGTGTGATGCTGAGATAATAAATGCTGTTATTTCATCAGTATTGCAGGTGAGAGGATTTCCTGCTGTCATTGCCACCATGTTTCCTCCCCTGCTGGTGCTGGCTGTTCTCTTTACTTCCTCTTCTGGAGCTCAGATACCAAGTCAAGGCCAAACCAAAGAGCCCCCAATAGCCACCAATGGCGAGGTGTTCCCCTGGGACCGCATGAGGCTCCCTACAACCATCGCTCCCCTCCACTATGACATGACCATCCACCCCAACCTCACCTCCCTTGACTTCACTGGTGTAGTTCGTATCGAACTGGATGTGAAGGAAGACACCAACACCATCATTATACATGCCAAGCAAATGCACATATCCAATGTGCTGCTCCTGGCTCCTGAAGGCGTGAGGCCACTGAAGGTGTTGGAGTATCCTCGTTTTCATCAGCTCGCCCTGCTGTCAGACTCTGTGTTGACCAAAGGTAGGAAGTATGAGGTCCAGCTGGAGTTTGCCGCCAACTTGTCTGACAGCTTCCATGGTTTCTACAAGAGCAGCTACCGCACCAGCACCGGAGAAGTCCGGTAAGACCACTAAACTTCTTTGGGCATCATTTTGGCTCAAAGATAGAATTTTGAGAAAAATAATATCAAACATTGTGTAAGTGATTTTTTGTTTTATACAGGGTCTTGGCATCTACGCAGTTTGAAGCAACCTTTGCTCGAGGAGCCTTCCCCTGTTTTGATGAGCCTGCATTCAAAGCCAAGTTCACCATACGGATCATACGAGAGCCACGCCACATTGCCATTTCCAACATGCCCAAGGTACATAAGGAATAATAATATGGAAAGTAAAGAAACATGATCTGCTTGTGTTTTAGTTTTTATTCAGTTTTAGATGTGTGGACCTCGTGTACTGCCATCAGTTCAACTTGTCCTCACCTCTCCTCTTTCAATTTCTTTAATTTCTTACACATCTCAGGTTAAAACAGTGGAGCTGCCTGGTGGCTTGCTTGAAGATCACTTTGACACGACTGTGAAAATGAGCACTTATTTGGTTGCCTACATTGTGTCTGACTTCCTGTCAGTGAGCAAGACCACCCAGCATGGTGTCAAGGTGAGATATACAACTGGATGAGTTATTGCTTTATTCTCCTTGTCGCATACTGTTTGGGAGGAAAAGTCTTTAAATTTATTTGGTAAAATTAAACATCTTTCTTCATCCTTCTTCCTATCAGATCTCCATCTATGCTGTCCCTGAGAAGATTGACCAGACAGCTTTTGCTCTGGAGGCTGCGGTCAAGCTGTTGGACTTCTATGATGATTATTTTGATATTCCGTACCCGCTTCCTAAGCAGGGTAAGTGTGAATACATTTTATTGCCCTTATGATATGGCAAGTATACCAGCAGCAGATAACAAATTACTCTTGGCCATTTAGTATGAAGTGTTTTAGATGAAGAAGGCACAGCAGTGACCTCATTTCCTGCTGGTAATCAGAATCAACAGCTGAAGCATGTAGCTGCTGGTGTCCTTCTATAGATGGTCTGTGGAAAGTGTGTTAACATGCTGCATGTCAGTGTGGTTTTCCAGCTGCACCATGCAGAAAAGAACCAGGCTCTTTTGTTACCTTCTCCTCTCTCTGGAGGAGCTGTTTAGGTCCCATTGCCTCAACAGAGCCTGCAGCACTCTGAAGATAAATCCCATCCAGCACACCACCTATTACAAATGTTACCCTCAGGCAGGCGGTAGTGGCCTATCAAAGCCACAACAATCAGACTGCACATATCCCAAAGCTGTAGCATTAATGAATACTGAATTACACTCCTTTCCTTAACTAACATATGAATATAATGTGCAACATTACAAATCCCACATACTGCTACTTACTCACTGGTCTGGAATATTGTTCTACTCATGCCACTTTAATATTTTTTATATTTATACTTTTATATACATGTATTTATTGCTGTCTGCTTGAATCTTTTTGAGCTATTTTATCATTTACAGATATGATTTTGTTCCAAATCGGACCTGCACTTTAATTTGTTAAACTTTTAGTAAAAAATGGTTTTGATCTGGTAAAGAATCTTTTTCTGATTTGTAAAAGACTGACTGATATAGTCAGTGTTTTAGCTGTTGACACAAATGTGCTACATTTAGTTGTTTGTGTGTTTTCTGTTACTCCCTGCAGACCTGGCTGCTATCCCCGACTTCCAGTCAGGTGCGATGGAAAACTGGGGGCTGACCACCTACAGGGAAACTGGCCTCCTCTTTGACCCTGAAAAATCCTCTGCCTCTGACAAACTGGGCATCACCAAAGTCATTGCCCATGAACTTGCACACCAGGTAACTGTTCAGTTACAGCCGAAAATAAATTTAGCACATTTATTGTTATGCTCACAGTGTCCAAAATTACAGACAGAGCAAAACATAGACGACCTGCCCAGGTGGAGGTGAGGATACTGAGAGGACTCAAACATGTTCCATTCAGAGTTTGATACAGTTTAAGCAAGTTAAAGTTAGATATGCAGTTGTATAATCAGTGGCTGGGTTTCCAATACACCTGGAATTGAGCAAAACCTAAATATAGCAAATTAAAAACCACAAATGGAAGCACCTACATTTTGAAGACTGTCAAATGCCACCCAAAAGTTTTTACAACTTTCATGAGACGTAAATTCAGATGTTTTGATAAAGCAGGTTTTCACATAAGTGTAATGGAAACACTTTTTTCACAATTACACGCCGTCAAGCATGAGGTGTGTGTGTGTGTGTGTGTGGGGGGGGGGGTTAAAATCCAGTTATTCCTTTTTAATTATGATGAATATGATCATTTACGAGCATTAACTGTGAAATCGGAGTGATGGGGAAAGTTTTATCAGTCACATATATGAAAAATCCTGGATGTCACCACGAGTGTTTTTCCCTGCTGATGTGATCAGAGGCTCCGTACATGTGGCAGCAGCTCTAACACAACATGTTTATATCTCCATCCTCCTCAAAGTGGAGTCTCACGGGACGGGATTTTACCAGAATTATGGCTTATGCCATTCAATGGAAACTCCTACATATCGCTATTGTACTTTTTCTAAATTTAAGAAAGATCGATTTTATTTTTCGAAAAAGTGTAATGGAAACCCAGCTAGTGTTGTAGTTTTTTGTTGTTGTTGTTGTTTTTTAACATTCTTTCCTATCTCTCAGTGGTTTGGAAATCTGGTGACGATGGAGTGGTGGAATGACTTGTGGCTTAATGAGGGTTTTGCCAAGTTTATGGAGTTTATTTCTGTGGACGTCACCTACCCAGAACTTCATGTGGTGAGATCTAAAATCTCAAAACCAATATCTTTATTTCTTTCCCAGTAACATAACACAGAAATGACTTTCTTAGAAAACAAACATGGTAATGCTGTAGCTTTATAAACTGCTGCATTTCAAATAAATGAGTTATGTTGCCAAAATTAGTTACATTACAAAAGTCACACAAAACCCCCTTCTCTCTCTCTCTCTCTCTCTGCTGTGTTTGTCTCAGGATGACTTTTTCTTGGGTAAATGCTTTGAAGCTATGGAGGTTGACTCCCTCAGCTCCTCCCATCCAGTCTCCACTCCTGTGGAAAACCCCACTCAGATCCAGGAGATGTTTGATGATGTGTCATATGACAAGGTCAGTTTAATTTAGCATCTAGCCATTTATTGATGCTCTTCAAGTACACAGGATATTGTAAATTTACAAACAAATCTCATTGGAATAGTATTTAAGTATTAAACTAGGCCAGTTTGATTTTCAGCATATCTATTTTTGTTTGTATTTTTTAGGGAGCATGTATTCTGAATATGCTGCGGGATTTCATCACTCCTGAGGCATTTGAGATTGGCATCGTCCGATACCTGAAGCGCTACAGCTACCAAAACACTGTGAACAGCCATCTGTGGGAGAGCCTAACTAATGTGAGTATGGGAAGGTGGAACTTTTCTCAGAGGTTGGGAACCTTTTGGGAGGACCTACTAAAATTGATCTTTTACTTCTAAGAGTGGCAGAACTGTCACTTAATATCTTGTTTTAGTGGTTTGGGGAAGTTTCTACTTTTCATCTCAGTGATCTTATAGTCTATGCTATGATTTTCTTTTAAGAATTGTAATTTGTACAACTGGAATCAGTCTCGGTGTTAGCAACCACAACATTTAGACCTTCCATTTATGTCTCAACCAACACACTGATAGGAAGTGATGCACAAATTGGGGATGTAAATTCCAAGTTTCTTCAAGTTTTCTGGATTTATTGAACAAGCTGATACGCCTTCTCTTTTGGTCAGTGATGATAAGCTTTAAAAGCAGCACACCAGTCAACATGCAGTTGTTGGTAAAATATGCCTATTAACTTTCTGACCTCAGGTGTAAACTTGCTGCAGTATTTCTATGTTTTTTGTCTAGAGTGTAAGAAGGAGGGTGTGGAAGATAGTCAGGGTTCAGATGGATTTTACTTCCATACATCGAGCCAGTACTGCAGGAGTCCCCTCTGTTACCACCACTGCCACCATCACTTCGCTCATTCCAGAGGGCCAAGGCCCAGTCCTGCATGGGTGTGTCCTTACACACCCATGCAGGACTGGGCCGCATGTTTGACATGTGTGAATTATGAGTATTAACAAAGATATCACTTTTCCCAATCAGATTTAACTGATATGAGAAATGGGCAAGTGAGGGAAGCCTTTTCACATTTGCCATCTGACTCTTTCCTCAGCTTTATGGGACTTCAGCTACAGTGAAAATTCAAGCAGACATGATCATCTGAATTTGACATTTTAATGGTTGTTAACCAAAGGTTTCCATCTTTAAATAAACAAGTCAGGTTATAATTAATTGTTAGCCAGGACTGATCTGCATGATGGCGGTCTTATCAATCTTACTACTTTGGATGGACGATGCCAGGTGTGTCCTCAGATTACTACTGCACTTGGTTTTATTCTTAGAGATAAACATGCTTCTTTTTTTTTTATAAATTTTTATAAATGTTTCAGTTAGGGATGTTTGATATTGACTTTTTTACCGATATCCGATATGGTCCAACTCTTAAATTCCGATATCCAATATCAACCGATACCAATATATGCAGACAACTGTGAGGTTGCATCTCTCATATTTTGAGAAATATGACTATATTCTGCTCTGAGAGCAAAGATCCCAAAATAGCCATAACTCATCCAGAGGGGTTCGTCATGGACATCTGGCTGCCATATATCAGATACTAGCTGGTATTAGCCAACATGTGGCTAATTCTAATGTTTCTGGCAACTTGGTAACTTAACCAACAACTTAAAACCAGACATATAATAAACAGCTTCGTCTGTCTGTAGCAACAGCAGCTGCACCGTAGTCACATGACTCTTACAGGAATGCTGGGATATGAAGTTCTCCCAGAATAACAGGGACTTTTCTACATGCTGGACCGCTGCTAATGGTAAAGTCTCACGAGATTTCGTTTTTGAAAATATCGGTGCAAAAAACTGATACTGATATTTTCCGATATCACATTTTAATCCCAATATTGCCCAATAATATTGGGCATCCCTAGTTTCAATACATTTTTAAAGGAAACAAATGTGTTCATAAATCATTTTTCATGATTATGTAACTGCAGTTATCAGCTTGTGTGTGTTTTGAAAGCATCACTTTGTGTGTGTGTGTTTATAATTTAGCAAAATTTGTGCTTCTTGCCACCAGATCTGCAGCTCGGATGACTTGGACGAAGGCCGAATGAAACATACTGAATTCTGCTCTAAACGTAAACAACAGTCGGGAGCCTCAGTAAGTTTTCTTGCTTGGTTCATCAGAGCATGCTGAATGAATAAACTCAAAATAATAAATAAATAAATAATAAGAGCAGTTAATAAATAAGGAATTCTTTTATAGAAATGTTTATTTTTTAATATTTTACAATGCCTCAGGTTATTAGAATATACATTACAGGTTAGGATATGAAGTCATTTGCTCATGTGCAGAAGTGGTACTCTGGTGATGAGCTGGATGTGAGGACCATTATGGACACCTGGACGCTACAGGAGGGCTTCCCACTGGTCACTGTGGAGGTCAGAGGTCGGGAGGTGAGGCTCAGTCAGGAGCGCTACCTGAGGACAGATGATCCCTCCCTCACTGAAGGGTAAGTAAGAGGTTACATTTGTTAAAATAAATAATGAATTTTTAGATATTCCACATCCTGTTGTGACTCTAATGCTAACTTTTTTATTGCCCTAAAACTTCTTTATTGTCTTGAATAATTTTATCATTTAGGTTTTAAATAAATTCTAAACTGTCTTTGTGTGTTGATAGATTCCTGTGGCAGATTCCTCTGACCTACATGACAAGCACCTCGAACACCATCCACCGTTTTCTGCTCAAGACTAAGACTGGTGAGAGTTTTGCTCACAGATGTAGTTACTTTCTATATTAGTAGATTTCATGTTGACATTTGAGACTAAAGTTAATAAAGTTTCTTCAGAGATTGTCTGTACTCTTTGTGTTTCAGATGTCCTGTACCTGCCAGAGGAGGTAGACTGGGTGAAGTTCAATGTGAACATGAGCGGCTACTACATGGTGCACTATGCAGGCGAGGGGTGGAACTCCATCATCAAACTGCTGCATCATAACCACACCGCTCTGTCCGGCAACGACCGAGCCAGCCTCATCAACAACATCTTCCAGCTGGTCAGGTCTGTTTCCTGTTGGAATGGTTGAAGCAGTTATTTTTCTTTTTTGTCAGGGAATTTAAGCTTTATTTTAATCCCATAAAGAGCACTTTTCTTTTTTTTTCTCACTTTTGCTTCTGGAAGTGGTGCTGATAAGAAAGTTGTCCTGTGTTTTGCAGTGTGGGGAAGGTGAGGCTGGACACTGCTCTGGAACTGTCCCTTTATCTGTCCAAAGAGACTCAGATCATGGCCGTGACTCAGGGTTTCGGAGAGCTTGTGCCTCTCTACAAGCTGATGGAGAAGAGAGACATGCCTGTGCTGGAGAACCAGATGAAGGTCAGTGGAGATGCCATTAGGGAACATGAAAATCTAAATACAGTAACTAGATACAGCTCTGCGTAGATGTTTATAAGCACTCAGATGTAAATATTGAGCAATGTTATTGTAATTCCTTTGTTTCTGATTGTTTTCTTACTTTTACTTACATCAAACCAATAATGACTTTTTTTTTTTTCAATTATATAAAACTACTCTTTCGTAATTGAAAAAACCCCAAAACTAACACATTATTGTTGAGGAACTCTAATATGAATTAGAGGTGGGCGATACTGGGAATTTTGGTATCGATCTGATACCAAGTAAATGCAGGGCTAGTATTGCTGATATCCTTACTGATACTTTTTCATATTTAAGCTTCATAGATCCAAAGGATCCAAAAGACCTAGGATAGAATTTCGCCAAACATTGTAGTGACAACAAAATACTACACTATCACAATCAACATTTTTGTTTAGAAAGAATGGAACAGTAACAAAACAAAGTTTCCCTTGACATTCGGAAAATAAATATTTTTTGAGGTAGAAAAGGATAAACCACAATACAAAAATGAAATAAAAATTCTCCCCTCACTTGACATCTTTACTAGTTCTTTCTTTGTTTATTTTTTCAAATAGAATTGGAAGAACAACAAAAAAAATAAGGAAGTTTCTTCGTTTCAGTGCAATTCTGTTTTTTCTAAGAATAAAAAAATATCACACAACACAACTTAAAAAAAACCTGTTACACTCTATACAGCTTGCTGTAGTTTTCTGCAATGACATAAAGTCAAACAGCGCTGTTCTTCCTCTCTGGCATTTCGATACTCCGGTGTCTCTCTGTAGTGTGACGTGTCGACTCGAGGAGAGTGCTGAGTGGGCAGGCCAGGCTGAGCCTACCTGCATGGATGTTTGGCTGGCGCTGCTGAGCCATGTGACGGTGCAACAACAAAAGACGAGAGGGGGTAGGGTGCGCTGCTCCATGCTGTGACACAGTGGATAAATGGATAGCTTTAATAAACAGCTGATTGAGGTGGTGAGAAAGTACAAAAAAACACATGGCATTTCAATACACAGACACCACCGCGTGCGCAACTTCAGAAGGTTATTGCAAATGTATAATCGTTAGTAGTACACCGTCGTTCCTCCCCCCGATCGCCCAGTCGCAGAGCTTATACTGGAGTATTTATTTACTTGACGAAAACTAACTTTTTTTCTTCTTGCAACCTCGAGGGCAAGAACAAAGTTCATGCTTCTCGTGGATGGAACAAGCTTTACAGACAAAGAGTAGTAGACTTTGATGAATCTGCGTGTGCAGCGGTCAGTGCGTGTGGGAGAGAAAAAAAACTTGAGTACCGATCTTTTACACGAGTATCGTTCAACAGATATTATCAGTATTAGGATGGATCCGCCCACCTCTAACATGAATGGTTCTACATGTTAGCCAACAGCACCATCCATCCAAACTTCATATAATGACCATTTATGTTCCTCAGAGCTACATAGTGGATCTGTTCCGGGAGCTGATTGACCGGCAGGAATGGACCGACTCTGGTTCAGTGTCTGAGCGAATGATGAGAAGTTACCTGCTGTTGTTCGGCAGCGTCAGGAACTACGCCCCCTGTCTGACCAAAGCCACGCAGCTCTTTAACCAGTGGAAGGATTCTGATGGCACCATGAGGTCGGATCAACAAACTTTCAGTGAACTTGAGCACACATTAAAACTTTTACATTTTCAGATTGTGTTCTGAAGTGAAACTTTTCTCTGTTTTTAGCCTCCCCGTTGACGTCACAATGGCTGCGTTTATAATTGGAGCTCGTACTCCTGAGGGGTGGGACTTCCTGTTTGAGAAGTACCGCACTTCTCTGCAGATGTCCGTCAGGAGTCGCATGAAGTCCGCCATGGCTTTCAGTCCTCTGCAGGACAAGCTCCAGTGGTGAGTGGTAGATTGGAGAAACTGGAACACATCAGACTTATTAAAGAAAGAAATTAAATGTTGTTGGACTTATTTATCTCTCGTTAGTAATGATTTAACTTGGTTGGTTTAGTTTAGCTTATTCATTTTTATTTCATTGTTGTTTTGGGAACATGAGAACATTTACTTGTTTAGATATGACCAGTTTGTGGGGACTAAATTGATAAATATGGTGTCAGGTAGAGGTAAGGATGGTGAAAACGAAGCCTTATGAGACAATGAGACATTTTGACACAGCTGCCAAGAGATCGACACAAAGTCTTGAGACATTTGAGACAGTCAGCATGAGCTCCATCTGCTGGCTGTGGGTGTGTACTGCAGCTGAGGGCACCGCTGCCTGGAGCTGTCTTGTCTCTGACTCGGTGTATAATAAAATTTACATTGTCAACCTTCTGTGAATGTTTCCTTTATGCTTAATATCTTGGAATTATCATCTGTGATTTAAAAAAAAAAAAAGTATTTTTCAATAAATTCCCAAGCGATTGAAACCCGTATTAAGTATTGACAGATTAATAAACCCAGTCCCTTCAAGATTTCGGCCTTGCCACTCACGGACGACGTAACGAGGCCTCGGTTAGTGTGGTCACGTGGCTTTCGGCATGCTGAGACTTCCACCAAAACAGCAACTAGCAAGACTTCCGGTTAATAAGATCGAGGCGGAGTCGAGCAGACAGGCTCGAGCATAACGTCCCTAGGTAGAGGACCAGCATGCAATGGGGTGGGCTTTTGTTTTTGCTTGATTATGTTTGCTTGCAATGGAGAAATAAACCATTAAACCTTTAGGATTTCAGTTTGGAAAATGGATTTCTTTTTGCATGTGTGAAGACATTGTTTACGGTGCATCTGTCACTCCTTTGGAGTATGTCTTTTACTGAAGAACAGCCACATCATTTTCTTCTCTCCTTGTTTTCTCTCTCTGCATTCTGCAGGATGATGGACCAGAGTCTCCATGGTGAGGTGATGAAGACTCAGGACCTCCCTGATGTGGTTGTCTCTGTCGGCAGGAACCCCCATGGCTACAAACTGGCGTGGGATTTCCTCCGAGCCCACTGGCACACCCTGATAAAGAAGTCAGAAAGCTCATCACACAATACATTTTACTTAACACTATGCCTGGTTGGACCTTAACTTCATCCTTGATTCCAAAATAGAGCTAAGCTGATATTTGCGATCCAACAAGTTTTAGAAATATTAAACTAATCATGCATGCTGATGCTTTGCTTGCTAGTCAGGTTGAAAGCAGGAATGAATAACATTTTATCTTTGTTTGCTTTGATGTGACAGATTTGACCTCGGTTCCCACACCATATCATACATGGTGGCTGGGGTGACCAACCAGTACTCTACCAGGGAGATGCTTCATGAGGTCTGTGAAGCTTTCTTTACTTTTCGATAGAAATATGGAAAGTGAACTGACTGCTAGAAGACTCTCATTTTAATGTTTATAGCACTCTAGCCTTAAATATAGAAACAGAAACTGACAGAAAAGCATTTTCTCTTCCAAATTTCTTTTAAGATTTGAAGTTTAACCAGCTTTAATCAGCTTTATTATTATAAGTATTATCAGCGTTACATTCACACAGCTGCACCGGACGCTACAGTTCAATGATGGCTCCAAGAATGTACATAATAAATATCAGTGTGCTATTAAGTGTGCAAGTCAGAAGCACGTTTCAAAGCGTTTCAAGGGCAGAAACTTGTGTAGCATTTTTTTTTTAACTATGAAAAACCTGAGCATCTTAGCATCGGCGACACTAAGATAAAAAAAAGTCCTGTTATGTGTTCTTCAAAGAACGTAGGACATCTGTGACTGAGAGTGTATGCAGTCATTTTCAATGTTTTCATTTATTTATTAGCACTTCTACAAACCAAAGTTAAGTGATTGCTACTAACTCCTAGCCTGGTACACCAGCCTGACCAACACCATGTATGAGATACACGGCAAGTCAACCTGGGATTCCCTCCACTGGAGACTGATTTCCAATGTGAGATGAAAGGCGGGACTAACAGGAGGAAAGTGAACCAGTGAACCGGAGAGAACCAATCAGAGAAACACGGAAGTGACTGTAGCTGGCGTAGTTCGGCACCCTGTTGCTGTGTTGCTATGGCAACGCTGAAAGTCAGCGTTTACATGTTAGTTTTCCCTCTCTATTTAATGTAATTTTCTTGTGTATATTAACATAGAATGTTTGGTTTTATTATTATAAATACTCTGTTACATGTAACTAAGCATTGTTTATTGCTGAACTACAGATATGAGAACGCGTTTGTGTCGCACGTCATGTGACTATGACCCGGAAGCTGTTAGTTAAGCACCAAAACAGAGCAGAAACGGTGGTGGAGACGTCGGAGGAGTTTTACGTTCCTGTTAGTCATTCGACTGCTGCGCTGAGATTGGTCCAGTCAATTTTTTTTTTTACCAGAGTGGAAATCATTTCCCAATGGAGGGAACCCAGACTGACTTGCCGTGTATCTCATACATGGCGTTAGTCAGGCTGGTGTACCAGGCTAACTAACTCCTTGTAACTTTGGGGAAAATATGGCCATAGGTTCAAATACTTTTTCCAGTGTTTACTGTGACAGTTTGTTCTCTAAAGTCATGAAAAGGAAAAGATTCTAACTATTTTTTGTGTTATATCAATATGACAAATTATGATTGTCTATTGTCTAATTAATTTTTTTCCACAAAGATGAGACTGTATTTGATTATCAAATCACAAGTTTTGGTTATTTCAACCTGTTCACAACTTTTTATCTTGACTCTTTAAATATATATACATATATATAAATATAAATGTATTTTAAATTCATTAAGAGGATAAATGTAATGTGGATCTCATGTCAAATAGATTTATGTTTTCCTCCTTTTCCTGGTTCTCAGATACAAAGCTTCTTTGGCTCCCTGACTGAGGAGACGGGCTCAAAGATGAGGTGCATCCAGCAGACCTACGAGACCATTGAAGATAACATCCGCTGGATGGACAAAAACCTCCCTCTGCTGCAGGCGTGGCTAAACAAACGCAACAAAAGAGTGCCTCATGATGATTTGTAAGTACACAGGAGAATAAATGCCCAGAGGGGATAATGGAGATGGAAATAGAAGCGTGGACTCCAGTTAGATGGTTTTATGCTGGTCACAATCAAACATGTTTAACTTTGAAACCTTTGACTTAAAAAAAAAAAACGCAACTCTTTGCCTTATTTTGAATGTAAATTTTATATCAGAATACACTTTATCATTAGATCGTTGGCTGTATAACAAAACATGTTTCATAATTTATTAAACACTTTAAAACTGACCATTAATTTATTTTCACTCCGCTTCAAACCCCATCCTAAAAGTGAGCAAAGAAGAGTTTGTCTGGCATCTGATTGAGAAAAATAAATGTCTGTTTTTTTTTTGTTTGTTTTTTTTTAAGAAACTGTCCAGGTTGCTTTGTTTTCATGTTTGTTTCTGAATATTTTTACTCAGACTTGTGGTTAAGTGTGTTTGTGCAAGCGTGTTTTTAATGTGAAGGAAAAAATGATAAATTTTCACTGCTGTAAAGTTCTTGAGTTTAGGAAAGAATTAAGATTTATGTTTGTGTTACTCCAGGAGAACACATACTGTAAACATTTTACTGCTTTTTAAAAAGTTTATATTGCAAAGAAAACATGCACTGCACAGCAGGTACTCTGTGAAGACAGACGGATGTTGGCTGCCTTCGGCCTTGAATAAAAAGGTTCAAATGTAATTAACATCAGCAAAACGATGTACTTTTGATTTGTACTGTTAATTAAACGTGTGCAAAATTTGAAAATTCATGTTTACACTGCTGTAACACACATCACATTCTGTGGACTGATGACGTAATTAAGAACTTTGTCTCCACTGTAAACATTTTTATTTCAGACAAAATTGACAAGTTTGTTAAAAAAAAAAAAAGAAAGAAGAAAGTTTGAATTAATTATTGGACCAATAAACTATATTTGTCATAATTTTCATATGTATTTCTGTTACTGCACTGCAGCCTGTCACTGTCAGTGATTTGACCAACCCTCCAATCCCCTGGCAGTAATAAGGATGTAACCTTTGTATCCTTACTCTCTTCTGAGCAGGCCAGAAGCTTTTCCGGTCGAAGAGACTGATTTCCGGGTTTTTGTTGTCATTTTGTACATTATAGCTCTGTTTTTTCTGTCTCTCACTGATGCACATTTGCCCACTTCTTAGCTTTTGTAGATTATGGCTGCTTGGCTTCAGAGTTGTTGCATCAAACAGCTGGAATAACCATTTCAACCTGAGCACCTGTGAAAAGAAATTCATTAAGTCGGAGTCCCTTCATTTATTGATAGTCCTTCAATTTCACACTTTGGCTAAACTCTACCCACACTTCTAAATAAGTTATTGTCTCTTTACACGGCACCAGTTAATAGGAAACCTGTTTCTATGTAAACATTTATTTCACTGATCTTCAGCTGTATTTGTTTCTAAGGTGACTTGACTACCAGCTTATGGAAAAAGGTTGCTGTTTCTTTAAAGCTGCCATAAATTCTTTTGATGGACCTTTATGACAAACTAATAAAACACATTTAGCAACAAACAAAATGCACGCAATTTCATACAGTGTGTGAGATCATTAGTCATATACCTGTTATTCAGGTGAAGGCTGAGCACAAATAGCATTTCAAAAGGAAAAAAGAAGAAAACTGAATACATTTCTGTGACAGATGAACATTCTTGGCTTTGCCCTGACTCCCATGCATGAACACACACAACACACACCCCCCTTCATCAGCACACCCACAATAAAAACTGCACTCTGCTCCACTGAGTTTGCCCTCCCAGCTACACACCTGAGAAGAGACGTCGCCGGACTGAAGGTAGGAGGCTTAAAAATTCAGCTTTGCGCTTCAGTTTTCTGTTTAGTTGCAGATCAGATTCAAGCTTATGAAATCTGATTACATACAACTTTTTAGAAGCAGCTTTATTTTCTTGGTACTTTCAAGCTGGGAAAACTGACCTCACCTACTTATGTCTTAATGTAATTGTGATCATTTGTATTCCTGCTTTCCCCCCCACACACACACACATACACTATGTAGATCTGATCCACGTGTTTATTCATAATATTCTTGCAATTTAGATGCTTATCGTTTTAGCAAACAGTATAACTGATGAACACCTATGATACATCTCAGCCACAGAGCTAACTCCCAGCCTTTAATGAGGACTTGCCGGTGATTTCAAGTTCTTGCTTCTGTACTGTGATCAGATTTTTAGTTTTATTCTTTTTACCTGATCAGTGTTACATTACTGCTGTGAAAAATACAATAATCTCCAAAACTTAGGATTTAATGAACCAAGAATAGCTTTCATTTAAGCCAAGAGTCATTGCAGTTTTTATGATAATCAAACAGGTATAAAGGTCGTACATCACACAAATGAATGCAGTGCTTTCACTAGACGGCAACGATTTGTAAACAGATTATTAGTCAACAAAATGTAGACTAAAGAGATGAAGTGTAATAATAAGCAAAGCATGTAATCACATCTTATAGAGTATCGACTGGTTTAGACAGATGTAGCGCGTCATGATTACATGTCTCTTTCTGTCTAATTGTCTTCTGTTTCAGTCATTGTCAAATATCACTCCTTTACTCTCCTTACTTTCCATCTCACTTACTCGTTTTGCTATTTTTGGTTTATATTCTGTCTTACAGTATTTTGCCCCATTGTTTTCTCTAGTCATGCTGTGTTTATTTAGGTCAAACGAATGGCTCTTTTGCATACTCTATGAAGGCCTTGATGTGCTTCCAAAGATATAGCTAAGAGAGGAGTAAAATCAGCCCCTGTTAATGGGGTTTATAACCTCAGGTTCAATCTCAGACTTTGAACAGCATCACTTGAGTCCTCATTAATTACAAGTGCATGCCAGTTTGCTCAGTTTATAGTCTGGATACATATATTGGGTAATAATGCTACAGTTGGTTGATGCTCCATTTGAAATTCAGAGAATTGTGACTGTCCACAAACTCCTTATGTGATACCTAATGAGCTTATGTAATGCATTTTACCCCCAAAAAAGTTTTAAAAGTGACTGAGGCAGACCGAGGCAGCGTATCATCATTATTCACTCCATCGTACATGATCATGACCCATCAGTGGTCAGATTGAGCAAATCCTCCACAACCCCTGATTTTATCAGGGATTTATATTGAGACCTCTTGACTTTCTTGGAATCTCTTGCATCAGTCTTCGTGCTGATCATGTGACAGACTTACAATCAAAGTGGAATACATTTTATCACCGACTTGTTGCGCAACAGCACCAGCCAGTACAGCTCAACAGCATGATCTGACTGTATAAGGTTACTGCAGTACAGGTTTGCGTCTTGTGATAATAAAACTCTTCTATCACAGCGTCTAGGGAAAAATGTTTATGAGCTGTGAGTACAAAGTGTATTTTCTGCTGGAGCCAGGAGGATATAAATCTGTTTTGTGTTAGAGGGCAGCAGCATGCGCCCAATTAAAGAAGCCTAATGAACAAGTATGTTCAAACCAATATTCTCAAGCAGCAGAACAGTGATAGTATTTTTAAATGATTGAATATTCAGCCTTTTAATGTTTGCATTCCAGGTTCTTTCTGAGGTCTGTGGTTCCCCCTCCTTTCAATCCATCAAGTGCGGTCCCTCCATCTTAAGGATGGCATTCAGTACTTTTCCTTTTTTAGAGTAAGACATCTCTTTTCATCTGCGTGTTTCGATTTTACCATGTGTTTTTGTTGATGATCACTTTACCAAACAGCCACATGTATTTTGTGTTTTTCTTTAATTCTTTAACAGTCAGCTGTTGTTGGAATAGTAAAGGGTTAGGATGGTTATGAAGTCTTATCCAAAATGGAGCTTGTATGATATATAGTCACATAAAAAAGAGAGAGTACACCCATTAGTTCAACCTTACTGTTCAGAAGAGAAGTAAGCCATGAAGAGAGCACCAGAGTAATTGATCATGATTAGTGTGAGAGGTTTTGGTATAGCTGCTGGTCTGTAGGATTCAGGTGTGTGTCAGCCCAAAATAGGAAGTAAGACCTCCACAGTGAGCTTAAAGAAGCCATAGTTGCTGCCTTTCAATCTAGGAAGGATTATAAGCCGTTTCAAATGATTTAGAGTCCATCTTTCTACAGTGAGTTCAATTATTCACAAGAGAAAAACATTTAAGACAGCTGTCAATCTTCCCAGGAGAGGACATCCAAGCAGGTTCACCTCAAAGCCGGATTCAGTGCAGAGAAACTGACAAAAGAAAAAAGAATCAAGTGCTATATCAACTGTACAGGTCCTAGTTTGCATCTTAAATGGTAATGTTCATGACAGTACAATTAAATACTGACTTAACAAGTTTAGCTTATTTGGAAGGTTTCAGAGAGCCTTACTGTACCTCTGGGAAAAATGTGGCAGCATGGCTTTAATATGAAGTTACTTCGCTACAAACTACAAGATTTCTGTCCTTTGGAAAGAAGGCTATAATAGATGTTTGGCTGTGATGCACAGCTTCATATTTTAGTGAAACCCAAGCATACTGGTCAGCACAAACCCCTTATACCTAAACTGAAGAGGGCAAGCTGGTTTTCAAAGCTGTGGGACATCTTTCAGTCAAAGCGCTGACCAAGAACATGCCTGTATACGGTATTTTAATCCTCTGATGATGAATTTATGAAAACTGCCACATTTTTTTTACATAACTATATAACTTCGACAGATTTTTACAGTTGTACTTTTTTTAGTTTTGATTAGATTTTTTTTTTATTCCATTAAATTTATCTGTTCTATGAAAATATTTATCTAAAACATTTGGTAGCTTTTTCTTATCACAGTCATAACTGAGGCAAACTTGGTAATTGTTGTTTGTATATACTGTATCAAAATAAATATTTCTCTTTCAGTTCAAGTCCACTGAAGTGGCTAATTTGCAAAATTATCATTCCCAACCATACATATACTAGTAAAATAGATCTTAAAACGTGTCCATTGTCATGGACACCATGCATGAGAATGCTGGCGTGAAGTCACAAGGCAAGTTTATTTTTACTGTAGGTTATATCACATTTCATATACAAGACAATTCAAAGTGCTTTACAGAAAACAAGCATTATGCTGGAGTTCAGGTGAAGCAAAAAGAAAGAGATATGATAAGAAGCATTATTTAAATTAGAAAAATAGCAAAACAGAATACAAAAGAAATTTAAAAACAGCTAACACAAGTAAGACTTGGCTGAAATGGTTCATACAACAGGACAATGATCCAAAGCATATCAGCGAATCGAAAACAGAAGCAGTGAAAAAGAAATAAATCATGTTGTTTTGGTGTTCTATGATGCTCCAGTCCTCAATCTGTCTAAAATGAGGTGGAAGAGGGCTGTGCTTAAGCAAACAGGCTCCAATCTCAACCAACTGAAGCAATGCTGTGAAACGTACTGGGCCAAAATTCCTCCACAATTATGCCAGTGCTGAACTACATCATACAGAAAACATAGTGGTTTTAGAAGTTATTGAATCATGGGCTGTATCAAGTGTTTCACACACTGCTTCAATACTATCAGTACAAAATATATGCAACAAAAGCAACCTAAATCCCTTTTCTACCTCTTTTTACGTCTTCATCTTTCTCCAAGGGTCTTCCTGGGCATCCTGGGCTTCGGTCTTGGCATTATGTTCTGCACCACTTTCTGCAAAATGTGCTCTCGCTTAAGGGACGAGCAGATCGAAAGGGAAGCACAAAGACGCTTGGACCGGGACAATCACCTGCGATCCATTTATTTCATCCCCTTTCCTAGAAGCAGGTCACAAAGGGACAGTGACGAGCTCAGTGGGGAGATCATCCCACCACCACCTTTTCACAACTCTGTCTATTATGGGCCTCCTCCTTCATATAATGAGGTAATTCTAACGTTGCTTCAGTTCATGACCCTGTTCAAGTTTTTCTTCAGGACTTAATTGAATTTACTTTCTAAATCTGATTTTTGTTTTCCCTTCTGACTCTTTTAGCTGGGAATTAAGCCCGACGATCTTCCTCCTCCCTACACAGAAAATAATTTACCGGTGTATCCCACAACGCCGCCTCCAACTCACACTGAAGCAGTACAGATGCAAACACAGTCGCAACCATAAGTAAGGACCATCACGCTGTGATTTTGTTCATATGGACAGTCCTGCACTGCCTCAAGGAGCTGAATAAAACGGAGCTTCTAACGTTTTTAACAATTTTTTCCTTTGTTGTAATGAATGCATTGATGGCACAAAACCAGAGCTGATGAGACAAGATGCACAAGCCTATGAATGTGTTAATGTGTGTTCAGTATGATTGTTAAAATGTGATACTTTATTTTATAAATACTTTATGTTAGTTCTGTGTTAGGTGTCTTCATAGGCACTTAAAAGGTATTAACGATGCCTAATTAGGAGAACGGAGGTTGTGTTCTACATCCGGAGACAGATGCATTCATTTCACCCCTTCTTTTTTTACATCATTCTGTAGTTAAAGCCTTGTGGCTTATTTAAATAAACTGACATAATGAAATTTTGCCCAAATGTAGATGACTGAAGTGCACTTCTACAAACTTTGATGGCACTTTGCTTGTATGTAGCGCCATATTGTGATAAATGAAGATGAATGTAATTCACTGTTTATAAATCTATTTGGGAAAGAAGAGAATTGTGTTTAGTAGCTGGTCTACTCAGTTTCTGGGGGGTACGATGAAGCTTTTTTGTCTATCTGCTATAATATTTTTGTAATATCACACAAGAAATAGAGATTCCTCATCATTCTTTTGGTCTTATATTATTATTAGTCTTTTAACAAATAAAAAATGTACTGTAATCAAAACTAATGTATAGCTCACCAAAGGAGGAATAAAAGTTGATGTTTTTTATATGTGTCAGATCTAATGAACTTTGAGCTTAACTTTAAGCACTGAATGTTATAGAGAGACACAGAAATTTAATGCTGGTTGGCTTTATGACTGCAGACAGAGCCATTTGGAAAACCTAATATTGCACAACTGACTTTGCACTTTGTCAGTCTGCTCAAAGTCACAATGCTTTTTTATCATGTGAGATATTTAAGTTGGACTCAAGCTATCAGCAATGACGGTTGGACTGCTTAGTAAAATAGATATGTAACTGTCCCCTTTTAAAACTGAATAAAGGGGGGATTATGTTTTGTGCAGCATGTAGTTAACTTTGTCTTTATTTGTTCATTTGTAAGGCAGCAGAGAAAATTGTCACTGAGTGGAGGTTTGCCTGATCTGCGCTGGACCTTATATGCTTCCTCTACATTTTTTATAGATAAATGTCTGGCCCATCAACACAGGTGAAACAACAATATGTAAATGTGTGGAGAAGGAAATGTAAAAGCTGCAGACGGCTGTGCAAACTAAACACAAGAGGGCAGCACAAGCACAGCAATTCAGAATGACAAGGAAAACTATTGGTTTAGCTTTTAATCCTACTAATTAATCCTTTTCAGTATGATAAATACAAAATACTGATTAAAAAACATCCATTTGATTCAGGCTAGTGACACTGTGAGACATTCAAACATGCTCAGTAGACATGAACTGGTGCAGCTGGCAGACCCTTAATTTGCTCCTCAAAGCCCCAGTACACTAGAAATAAAATGTTTAACCTTCTAGTTTTTTTTTGTCTTATGCATTTTACAACACATAATAAAATCAGCCATCAATTCAATGGCTAGTATCATTACAGTATACTGTATGTACCACCTACAGCAGGATCTACTGTCCTCCAACTTTTAGTTGCTTCCCTTCCCCAACACACCTGAATCAAATGAATGGCTCGTTACCAGGCCTCTGTGAAGCTGAATGACACGCACGTGAGGGAATTCAGCTATACTGGAGAAGGAATGCATGTTAAAGTTGCAGGTTAGCTCTCGAGGACAGGACTTGGGTAAAGTGAACTTGCAGTAGCAGAAAGGTGATGTCAGACCGCCCAAATGTTCATTGTAAAATACTGAAAGAACCAATCCTGACAACTTTCTGGGTGGGGCATTTTTCCTCTTTCCTCTTTTTTTTTTTTTTTTCATTGTGCTGTTAGAAGCAGATAAAATTGAGAAATTAGTGTAAACTGGGTAATAAGACAGGCTTTAGTGTAATATAACATTTATTTGTTGGCTTATTAGTTTATTTTCATGAAAAAGTAAAGAGAATTGCATGTAAAGTATGGACACAGAATACAGAAAAAGTGCATTTAAGTCACAATTAATCATTCAAGCAAACAAACAGCAAAAATGTATTTTTAACGATCAATAATAATGACAAAAGAAAAGACGAGAACAAAAGACTAGTGTTAGGGTATGTTTGTCATGGTCTGTGGGTTTTTGGGTTCAGCATTTGGTGATGAATACTGGTTTTTGGTGTCATGTTCTGCCTTCTTATTGAAGTTTTTATTAACTAATTTAAGTTCTGAGTTAATTTACGGTAGGTTTTGTCCTGTTTTGTTTTCGCATTATGCAACTTTCTGTTGTATTTTGTGGTGCCTGTTTTTTATTCCTGCCGTCACACCTGGTTTCTGTTTCCTGATTATCACACCTGCTCCTCGTTAGCTATTTTCTCCCTCTGTATAAATACTCTGTTGTTTTGCTCCTAACCAGTTCCTTGTTAGTTCTGTCCTAGCTCTCTGTCATTGTCTTCATCATCAACACCATCATCACTGTTAAGCACATGTGTGAGAAGATATATTCAAACAGAAGGATGAACTGTAGAGAAAGAACTTCATGATGAGGTGGCACCACTCAAATTCAGACCAATAACCTCTAAAACCAGAAACTTCTGCTCCCCCGCTCGGCTGTTCAGCATGCCTCAGATTTTGTCCCCCTCCTCCAACAGCCTCTTCCTCCACTCCGACTCTTACTGTGTCCTTTTCTCTCATTTCTCTTTGCTTGTTCCCTTTATAGCTTTTTCTAATTTATGTCACCCTCTCTTCACTGCTTTATCCTAAGATCCCTACACCCATCCTCCCCCTCTGGCCTCACTCAGTCTCCTTATGGGACTCTATAGGTTGACCCAGCCTGAAATAATTTCCATGGACTCTTTTTTTTTTCCTTCCTTCTTCTTCTATGTAACATTTCATCCAGCTCACTGGACTTTTGAGTTGCTTGCTACAGGGTATTTTGAGAAAACATACTATGTATATGTTTTTCTTCTCTTTGATTGCTATACAGAAGATCTGCAATGATAATTAACTGTTTGTACATATTGTGCATATTTAAGTACTTATTTTTCTAAAATAATGTGCATGAGTTCTCTTCCTTATATTTTTTTCATTATTTTTGAAAATATCAAAATCTCTCCCACCAAATCTTAATTCTGAGCTGTCTATAAATTGCCCAGAATGGTAACCTTTCCTCCTTCTTAACTCACAGCAGAGGCTGTTATTCTGCTCATGAATGGATGCAAAGTTATCCGTTTGCTCCCTCCTATGAATCCTCTGTGTATTCAGGTCTTTGCATTACTGTGTGAAACAGTCAAAGCAGACCACTTTTATAATGTTGCATCTTATAAACAGGATCTATTTGGGTCCACATTTTTGCAAACTAGAACACAATTTAAGACATTGTTTCACCAGTTTGAGTGACGCTTAGCCTCCTTGTGCCTGCATTAATGACTCACATGTGGGCAGTTTAAGAAGTCATTGTGTCGACCAGACTATAAGGAAATCTCATTACCATGTAGGAGACCCTGCCTGCTGGCAGATAAACAAGTCAACAATGCAAGAGAGTAGGAGCAGGCCAGTTTAGCTGATGGAAAGGGATAACGGTTATTTTTTAATCATCTCGTTGGTAGATAATTGTTTGTTTTCTGATGCTGAGTCTTTTTAATTATATATGTTTTTGGTGCTGTTGGGTTTCTTTGGAAGTCTGAGAGAAACATTTTGGATTCTGGAATAGATTCAGTTGAGGAAACCTGCCTGAGGCAGAACTGACAGAGAGGACACAATATAAAAAGGAATGGAGGGGATGTTGCTCATACCGAGCAAATCTGACCAATGTTAGTGTGTGTCAGTCTTTTCTTTCATAAATGACAGCTGTGCGCACTTAATTCACCTCAAAATGCTTTTAAAAATCAGCTGATCAAGTTCTGGTTTGTTTTTCACATTCCTTTCCAGCAAAAACAATATATTTGTGCAATAATTTTAAAAAGAATTTCTAAAATTAATTCTAATCATATGAAAAAACAAACATTTAAAATCACAAAGGAAGCTAAACGAAGCACCAAAAGAGGTTTTTCTTGCTGGTACACACTCTCAAAACTTTCTGGGAAAGTAATAAATGCCATCAACTAATTGAGTTGGTATGCTGATCATTTTTGATTGGGCCAGGCTAGTTTAGCTGATTATATTTGCTCAGTCATGCTAAAACTGTATTATGCGACTCCAATCATTATGCAAACAGCTGGTGACACTTGATTCAGCATTGGGCTGGCTCTGCTACAAGTCAGAACAGCCTCTTTCTTGTTAAGTGCAGCACACAGACCTGTCAATATGAGCTGTAGCACGTCTACACTGGCATCATTATTATGTTCAAAATACATCCGTTTGTGTTTAACCACTTCATGGCTGACTTTATCTACAATTATATAAAAACAAACAAGGTTAAAATTCTGGGGAGAAAAATGACAAACAGGAACTAAATAGAATACAACTGAACATGAAATATACTAATAATATCCCAGCCAGCATTTCCATGAGGGGCCTGTATGGGTTAAATTTGGCTGCATATGAGGGACCCAATTGGGTTTGTCCACGGTTTTCATGGTGGCCCCACCTGTGTTTTCCCATGTGGGCTTCCACATATGGGGCCCATGTAATCTCAACTATGAGATCTGCAAATTTGCCCAGTTCAAGCCCATGCCTATAGGCTAGATGGGCAAACACAGGTGGAGCCACCATGGAAACCATGGACAATCCCACTTGGGTCTCTCATATGCAGCAAAATTTGAACCCAAATAGGCCCCACATGAAAATGCTGGGAGATCAATTATAACTAGATAATATGAAAATAGACTCATAAATGAGACTGAATGATAAACAAATAACATAAATGAATGTGATAAAAAGAAATGACATAAACTACTGTAAAGGCCACAGAAGTGGTTTGTTGCAAATTTCAGCAGGCTCGAGGGGTTTTATAGTTAATGCTCTGGTATCGCTCCCTCAAAAAAAAAAAAAAAAAAAAGAAAGAAAGAAAGAAAACATATTCAACCTGCTTCAGTCATGCGTGTATTTTTTCCAGCCTCCAATGATTTTAGCTTCCATATGTTTATAGTTACCAGTTCCTGGAAATTCTGCTGGTCAGCTCGACCACAGCTAAGCTGCAACCACCCACCACTTTGCATAATGACTGCTGGTGGTCTTTACTGTTTAATGGGGGAGGGATAAAAATATCTATCTATCCATCCATCCGCTTCTCCTGACAGATTGCAAGGCCTGCTCCATGACCACCTGGGATGGATCTGGCGCCTCCTCTCAGCAGGAGGCTTTCTTATCCTTTATTTCCTAAATCCTCACCAAATCTCAGTGAGATGAGAGGAGCCTCCCCATGAAGGAAATACATTTTAGACTTGCATTTATAATTTCTCTCAATTGGTCATTACCCAAAGTTTATGGGCGTGTGTGAGGGTGGGTAAACTGAGAGTTTTGGCCTTCAGCACAGCTCCATCATCATCACTATAAGTTCACATCACTGCAGGAGCTTCACAAAACCTGTTGTTGATGTCCTTTTTTTTTCCATTATATGCAAAGAAGAAGCCAAAATGGTTTAAGTCCTCAGCCTAAGATACTGCAGATTATCTTCCTCCATCTGAGGGGACCGAGCTACTATACCCTTTTCTTGAGAGTAAAAGTGAGCTACATCAATCCCGTCTGTGACAATCCCAAAGTCCGGCCCATCCACCAAACAGGCCTGACTCACTGCAGGACATGTCAGCACAGTTGTCAGGTCACCTCAAAATCAGCATGCACCCCCAAGAAAAGGATGATGACTCATCAATCTTTGTGAACTGATGGGACTCAAATGCTTTTTGTCATAAGAAAGGCTATATAGGAAGTTAAAGGGTTCTAGTGGGCACAAATCTATTCAGATCTTTGTAAAATTAAGTCCATTCTTGGACTACTTATATTTTAATTTTGAACTTTAAAAAAATATATTGAATTGTACTGTATTTTATCTTGTTTTTAAACTGTTCTTTTATATTTTAATTCCTTTATCTTCTGACATGTACAGCAGCTTGAGTTTTCTGAAAAGCGCTGTACAAATAAAATGTGTTTATTATTCAAACAGAACACCTATCTGCATAATGTACAGTATATAAACATCTCTGTAGTGTACAGTAAGTTAAGCTATTGTTGGATCATTAGTATAAAACCTCTCAATCCTAAAATCGCATTTGTGCCGTTTTACTTTGTTTCAGAGTGTGTTTACACAGATTGAACAGAGGTGGTGAACACGGAGGAGTGTGAGTTGACTGACAACATTCCTGTGTGTGCCTCTGGTGGAGAGGCAAACTTTGTGAATGTATTTAAAGGGGACTCTGTTTGACCAGCTGTTGTGTGGCAAATAATCTGGAACTTTGGGGTCTTTCTTTCTAACTACTACAATTTTACATTTGCTTATATATACATATATAATATATATATATATATATATGTGTGTGTGTGTGTGTGTATATACATACATAAATACATACATTTTAAGCTCCATTAATTTTGACTGCATTTTCTACGCTTTACTCATCAGTCTGAGACTCAACTGCAATGTTTTTTATGCAGGATTTGGCCAAATTTCCCAGTCGTGTTCGTACTCTGAACATTAGGTAGTCTATACACTGCTCTGGCTAATGTGACAACAAAAACAAGCAGCAGCCTTTTTTTCTTTTACCATACATTTTGTACACTATGTTTTGAAATGACTTTTTTTTTCAAAGATGACATTGATTTTACTGGTCTGGAAATACATCCATTCTCTTCTGTCTCCTAATTATCCAGCTAGCTGTGATCCAGGCAGCCAAAATGACAAATGCAGTTGACATTTAGGAGCTGTCCACTAATGGACATGGTCACTGAACCTTAGCAGCAACAAACAACTAAACAATGCTGAAAACGTCCTTTGGTTTTATACCTCTAACACTAATTGCTCTTCTCTGAAATATAATTATTCTTCTGTTTTATAATGACCTCAGCTTCCTTGTGTCTTCATAAATCTTTGTATCTACTTTTGAGTTGAAAAGTGATTATGATATCTGTTCCCTCTTTTTTAAAGCTCTGCTAGAAAAACATTATGCTGCTTCCACGGTTTGAAACAGCAGCATTTAACCCTTCAGGCATATAACCTGACAAACCAGCTGAACTTACTCTGTTCATATACATGCACTCTCACGAGCTTATGTGCAAAGGCATGAGCATGTGCATGAGCAAACTCAGACTTGACTTACTGTAGGGCTATGGAAAGTTCCTTGAAGGTTTAGTTTGAAATCTTTTAAAACAGACCGAATCAAGCTGACTAAGCCAAAGTACAGCTGTACTTTGCGGCATCATGTAACTAATCCAGACATGCTGACTTTTCTGCTCAGGCAGATTACTTGTTTAGTAAATTAATCCCTTTCAGAGCAAAAATGACTACTGACTAAATACTGTATATAGTCATATCAACAATAGGAAGGAAAAGATGCATTAGTCCATGATTACATCAGAAAACTCCAACTGGTCAAAGTAAACATTACCTCTTTGTACCGTACTGTATCCTTCAGCTTATCTGGGATTGGGTCGCGGGGGCAGCTGCCTAAGCAGGGAAGCCCAGACTTCCTTCTCCCTGGCCACAGCTGCCACCTCATCTGGGGAGGATCTCAAGGTGTTCCAGCTGGGAGATGTAGTCCCTCCAGCGTGTCCTGGGCCTCCCCCGGGATCTCGTCCCTGTGGGACGTGCCTGGAACATTTCACCAGGGAGGGGTCCAGGAGGCATCCTGACCAGATGCCCGAACCACCTCATCTGGCTCCTCTCGATGCGAAGAAGCAGTGGCTCCTCTTTGAGCCCCTCTAGTGGACCGAGCTCCTCACCGTATCTCTAAGGCAGACCCCGGCCAGTCTGCAGCGCAACTCATTTCAGCTATTTGTACCTGCAATCTTGTTCTTTTGGTAACAACCCACAGTTCATGGCCATAAGTGAGGGTAGGAACATAGATCGACCGGTAAAACGAGAGCTTCGCCTTCTGGCTCAGCTCCTTCTTCACCATGATGCAGAGTCTACATCACGGCAGACGCCACCGATCCGTCTGTTGATCTCCCGCTCTATTTTTCCCTCAATCGTGAACTAGACTCCGAGATACTTGAACTCCTCCAAGACCTCACCCCCGACCCGGAGAGCACACTCCATCCTTTTCTGGCTGAGGACCATGGTCTCGGATTTGGAGGTTCTGATTTTCATCCCAGCTGCTTCACACTCAGCTGCAAATCGCTTCAGCGAGAGTTGGAGATCATGACTTGATGAAGCCAACAGAACCACATCATCTGCAAAAAGCAGACCCAATCCTGAGACCGCCAAACCAGATCCCCTCAACACCTCGGCTGTGCCTAGAAATCCTGCCTATAAATGTTATGAACAGGATCAGTGACAAAGGGCAGCCTTGGTGGAGTCCAACCCTCACCGGAAATGGATTTGACCTACAGCCGGAAATGTGGACCAAGCTCTGGCACTGGTCATACAGGGACCACATGCACAAGGGGCCCGGTGCTCCATACTCCCAGAGCACTTCCCACAGAAGTCCCGAGCGAACACAATCAAACACCTTCTCCAAGTCCACAAAGCACATGGAGACTGGATGGGCAAACTCCCATGCCCCCTCCAGGACCCTGAAGTGGGTGTAGAGCTGGTCCACTGTTCCACGACCAGGATGAAAACAACACTTCTCCTCCTCAATCAGAGATTCAACCATCCGGCGGGATTTCCTCTCCAGGAACCCTGAACAGACTTCACCGGGAAGGCTGATAAGTGTGATCCACCTGAAGTTGGAGCACACCCTCCGATCCCCCTTTTTGAAGGGGGGACCACCATCCCAGTCTGCCAATCCAAAGGCACTGCTTCCAATGTCCACGCGATGCTGCAGAGCCGTGTCACCCCCACAGCTGAAAACTAATTTGTGGTGGCCACATGAGTCAGAGAGTAAAAGAAGACAAGAAGAATACATGACAGCTGTGACGGTGATAGAAAATGACTGTTATTCCACCTGTAGATGAGAGCTGAAGCTGAGGTATGTGATCGTTTTAGTTCTCTTGTTTGTTTTTCTGTCCCGTCAGCAAGATTATGTAAAGACTTTGAATTAGAATTCCGTAACTTGCTTGAGGACAAGAAAGAACCCATTTGGTGTAAATTCAGCTCACCCTCTGTGAAATCTGAGCTAAATAACTGATGACAGACAAAATACGGCCTTTTTTAGCTTCATAAAAAAATAAAAAAATAAATAACGATGCATGTGTAACTGGGTTAGATGCACAAGGTAGAAATAATTTCTTTGTCCATATGAGTAGAACTTCTTCAACTGACTCAATAGCTGGTGGACATCTCTTTGAAACTTGGCATAAATGTTCAATGTCTTGTGAATCTTTATTTTCATAATGAATTTTACTTAGTTGTCTTATTTCTTATTCCGCTCAACATCAACATGATCTTTCTCCTTAAATAAAGTTGACCATTGTGACCAACTTTTTTTGCCAAACAATATCAAAGCCAATGAGGTAACAACAGTAGCAAGGAGCACACAAAGAGTGTTTTCATCTTTATGTTGCTGCCTTATTGACAACCTGGAGTATCAAACCTTCATGTTCTTTAATAAAATGTTGCAGTATATTATGCCTTACAAATTAGCAGAAAAATTACTGGTCTGCTGTTTGCAATTTCTTACTTCTCCAGCAATATAATGCAGCATCCCTGTTGACAAGTGATGAAAAAACTCTCATTAATGTGCTAACTTCAGCATGCTAGCTAAGATGAGTTAACAGCATGTATTGTTCTGCAACTTAACCACTTACATTGCACTATTAGGTGCTTTTGTTCTAAACTATAGGACACTGTAACTTGTAATTATGAGCTAAATATAGCACAACTGTATGGGCTTGAACATTTCATTCATATAACTTTTCATGCCAAATTGGCAGTTGTGAAAAATGTTTAATACTCACACACAAATTCATTCATAAGCACAGGATACACATGCAGATCTGTCATTTACAAAGCTGTCAAGGCTATAAGCCTCACTAATATTTCATGTCAGAATAGCTGTGAAAAAGGTCTGCCGTAAGGTGTAAAATCACCATGCTCAACGTGAAAGCATTAGTGGCATGTAAAGGCTCTGGTTTTTGAGGAGCCAAGCTGCAAGCCTTCAAGCAAGACTGAGATGTTGTATAACGTTAAATCACTCTGTGTGCAACGGCATCGCTGAACAATGAAATCAGTATTCAAAAATTAAAACTGTTCTTACATCTTCCCGTTTCTGTAGATCATATCTGATGTTTCTCCTTACCAAAAAGAAATATTCCTTAAGTACATGTCATTAAGTATATTCAAGTATACTAAAGTATATCCCCCAAATGTACTTTTATTTACCAAGTACACTGCTATCAGTGTACTACCAGTATACTAACAAGTGTACGTCTTGGGACTAAATTGGCCCAATTTAAGTATTTGAAAAGTATACTTGTAAGTATACTTAAAGTAATCTTCTGGTATACTGTTAGTGTACTTGTACTAAAACTTCAAGCTTACTTTTACTTTTGAAAAGTACACTTTAAAGTATACTGAAAGTATACTTCTAGGCATACTGTTAGTTTACTCGTACTAAAACTTTAAGCTTACTTTTTTCTTACAAAGTACACTTTTAAGTATACTAAAAGTATTCTTCTATGTATACTGTTAGTTTTTTAGCAGTAAACTTCTCAATGCCCTTTTAGTTTAAGAAAGTAGACTTTTAAGTACACAGAAAGTGACCTTTTAGGTTTGCTATGAGTTTGCTGATATATACTTATAGTCCACTGTTTAGTGCTTAAAAATACATTTTCAAATATACTGAAAATTGCTTTATTATACTTCTACTCCACCTTTAATGCTGAGCAAAAAAAAAAAAAAAAAAAAATTGCAAAATTTATGTCAAAAATAGATTCAGGTGTTTTATTTTACTCCATCAAATGGTCCAGTAACATTTAAACTCTTAGTATCAAAGAAACCAGTATGTTTGAAAATGCACTATGATTGTACTACTATTAAAGTATATTGTTCAAAAGTTTAAATATAAGTATAGGCTAAATATGTTAAACGTCAAGTATACTTATAAGTAAGGGCCAAGTAAACTTTGTTAAGTATATTTCTGATAAGTATATAAATAGTAAACTTAAAGTAAACTGTCTTATTTAAAGTTTAAAATTAGTATAGCTACTTAAAGCATACAGTACTTGCATAATACTACTTTTTGGTAAGGGGAGAAATAATTGTGTGCAAACAGGAGAGGAAAACATTTTTTCCCTCTTAATTATGCATGTACTGTACTGCTCCTCAAGAAGTTGGAGACAATGGGTTCTTACAGTCGATGCAGTCCAGGGGTGGTGGGTAGACACGTGTGCATTATTGTGTGTTCTCTGCGTGACACATGCACAAACACAATGGCAACTATTCTGTGGCTTTGTGTTTTTAATGAATTCAAAAACAGTTGACAGAGGCACTTTATGCGAGACTGGCTGTATTTGTTAATCTTTTTTTTTTTTTTTTCCAGTGAAGGGTTTTCAGTGAATGTTTGCATGCAGCTAACATTATAAAAATGTTAGCTTTTATTTTATTCTTAAAGAGGAAAACAAAGTAGAGAAAGTAACACTTGAACATGACGTGTTGGTGCCATGTGTTTCATGAAGTATTCAAGACAGTTAAATGTGGCACACTGTAATCCCACATACCCCTCTGTCTTTCTCTCTCTCTCTGCTTTGATGGAGTGGTTACATAACGTCCACCATACACTGTACAGGAGCTTCCCTACGGCTGATACGCCTCTGACAGAGCTGTCGTGCGCATGCAGGAGTCCCTCACTGTCGCTCTCTGCCTACCCACGCCCCCATTTCTCATCCCAGTCCTCCCATAGGTTCGATGCAAAGGTAACAGAAAGTCAGAGGGCTTTATAAACATCCACTTCCCTCGTTCTGTCTTGCTGCCTGTTTCTCTCCTTCGCTCATCCGTGTTCCCAGCAGTGCGCACCAAAATGCCCAGCAAGAGGAAGAAGAATAAGCGTCGCATGAGGAGGGTGGTAAGTAATAGCGAAAATGATTTTTTCCCTCCCTTTTTTTTTTTTTTTAAAGTAGATGTTTGTTTTAACGCCACTAAAAGTGCATCTCTTCATTCATACTCTAGGGAGATATAGGAATTCTACCAAAATACAATAATAGAAAGTGCTGATAATGTTGATTTATGTTGAAGGAAAGTCTTATGTTTGCATCAGTGATGCATTTAAAATGTAGACAAACAAAAAGGAGTCGAAATTGAAGTGAGTGTTCATAGGTTTTGCTATTATGTCGCTTGGTTGCGCACACGCACACGTTGCCTGTGCGTAAAGTGGCTTTATGAATAAAATACACCCGCTGTTTGGAATTTATACAACCAAATCTGAGCTTCACACTTTGCTTTTGTGCAAAATAAAGATTTATTTATTTGTTTGTTTAATAAATTCTTTGTTTACAATTCTGGTTGGAGACGTCAGGGTTATATTTTTTGTAAAAAGTAAAGAGTGCCGCTTTCTAAGGCCCTCCTAACCAAACTGTTTTTGTTTTGTTTTTTGTTATTGTTTTGTTGGCAAACAAAGATAAAATACACGGTGCATCACATCACATTATAGTGTCTTAATACTGCAGTTATGCTTAAGCATGATTCAATATGTTGAAGCACCATCGCCAGTTGCACGGTGATTTACGCGACTCCTGTCTCATTCCCACTCTTAGGCAAAGGGAAATTTCACTTTTGAACATTGAGTGCCCAAAGAGGAGAGGTGGGTGTGGCAAAGAGGGGAGGGGTATGTGCTGAGTGAAAAAAGTCACACAGAAGCTCCATTTTCTCAGAGGGCAAAGGTTACCCCATCACCCAACACCTCTCACTATGTTCTTTCGTCATCTCCAAATAATCAATTCCATTAATGTTATTTTTTTTATTTCAGCTTATTTCACTTAAGCATCAACTGAATCTCTCCAGCCACGTGGAAACTTCTCAGTATAGACCTGTCTCTTGTGGCATTTTTTTTTCTCTGTTCCCCCCCTCCCCGATCCTTTAAGCCTCGAGCCAATCAGTCTTTGACACTCAACACCATACAACTGTATTTGGTAAGGTGTTGACTGGAGGAATGTCTTGCATTCACTAGAGTGGAATCTGCACAAACTGTTTTATTCTCTCAGAGACTGAAAGTGACACTTAGATTAGAAAGGGTCCTGAGGTCATTTGCAGCTTCATGTTATCACCAGTTCCTCCACAGATATCAGACCAGTGCAAGACAAGGAGTGACAATGACACCGAGCTGAGTGCTGCTCTTTGAGTGTCTTTCTCCTTCATTCAGTCTGAGGAAGACAGTCACCAACTTTGATTGATTTTAAATGTTGCATTAGTCTGATGTCAGGTTTACATTGCAAGATATCAAGCTTTGTGTTGATATAGATAAAAGAGGGGTTGTTTTGACGGTGGCTAGCTGGACAGCCATTGACGTATGCTCTTATACACAAGCACTTTTGGCTTACAGCCTTGGTCTAGCAATGCCTAACTGGCTGTCGGCCTAACAAAAGCATTTTTGGGGAGTGATTGTAACCTGATTATAACCTGATTATGAAGTGATTAGGCCCACTGTCTGGCCCGCGGGGCACCCATCAGTGCTGCTGACTCGCACGGTTTCCATTCCCGCTTCACCAGACCTGTCAGAACCGCTCTGGTTCAACTAATTAGCTCCCATTATCTAACTAGCTTTGCAGGGCCCACTCCCAGTTACCCCCTCCCTCCAGTGGTCTGCTCTCCTAAAACCTCCCTGAAAGCCTGAGGGGGTTTTGTCCAGAGTTGAAAAACATGTTGGACCTGGCTGGGATGGCATGCCCGGTATTCCTGTAGAGAGGAGTGTGCTAGAATGAACCACAGTGACAACACCAGCCGTATCTGCAAATGATAAGGGCCTCAGTCAATTTTAAACCTCTTAAAACTCCCATTTAAACCTGTCTTTGTATTTAACCATCATCAGATAGCAGTGAGTCTTTAATACTCACATATTTCAGCTCCAGAATATCCTTAAGAAAGATGAAGTTTCACATACTTATTACCTTTAAGACTTTAGAGCTGAGGTGCAATATAGAAATTAGAAATTAAATGAACTGTACCGATTAATGTGTTAGAATTAGTCACAAATGTAGGATTAATGCATTAAAAAGAAGCTTGAAAAATGTGTTCCACTATAATGACAATACTATAATCATTAATCCTTGTGTTTTTTGTGTTTTTCCATCTTGCAGCTAGCCCAAAGGATAGCATATGAGGAACAAAATGCAGCCAACCCACCTATCAAAGCCAGCCCAGGGATTGCAGTCAGCGCACCCCCATCAGCAACCCCCAAGAAAACAGCTAAAACCGCAGCACGAGTTCAAGAAAAGATCCCACAGGCTGTACCAGTCCCCATTAAAGACACCCCAAAAGTGGAACCAAAGCCTATTGTCAAAGAACCTGTTGTAGAAGCCATCCCAGCTGAGGTAAAGACACCAAAACCAGAAGCTGCGTTGGTGGAACAGTCTCGCGCAGAGGTTGAAATTGTTCTGACACCAAAGCCAGAAGTTGTGTTGGTGGAAGAGCCTCAAGAAGAGGTTGAGATTGTTCTGGCTCCAAAACCAGAAGCTGTGTTGGTGGAAAAGTCTCATGAAGAGGTTGAAGAGATTGAAGCCCACGTGGAGGTTGAGCCCCCAGCACCTGTTAGTGAAGAGGCACCAGTCATTGAGACTCCACCAGTGGAGCCCCCTACAGTTGCTGAAGAACAGGAAACCAAATTTATCCTTCCTGAAACAGAACCAGTCATTGAGGTAAGAGTGTTTCTATATACTGATGTGAACGTTGACTGAAGGGCAAAAGTGTTTGGTCAATCTCCTGCAGACTTTCTCAAATGACTGGGATTCTTTGGTGTCCAAATTATTTTTAGGAATCACCTTTGACCTTTTATAACATCCATCAAGCTGTTCCCTTCTCAGAGACAATGAAGGCTTTATAGATTTTGTTATTTCACAAGGATTTTGTCTAAACTTTACCAGGTTCCATATCGTGCAAGGTTAGCATGAATTAGACAATTTAATAGTTGTGTCTTTGTCTAACTTGTTAAGAGTTTGTTTTTCTGGATGACAGTCTTGGGTCTAATGTGCTGTGCCAGGGTTCTTCTGGGAGAAGGGAGGTAGAACTAGTGGAGGCTGTGAAGCAGAGGGAACAACATGTTCCATTTAGCAAAGAGGTGGAAAAAGGGGAGAGGTTGAAGGCTGCACCAGTGGGAGACTGGGAACAGCATTTTAGCAGTCTTTTTTTTTTATTATCAACAACTTTACAAAACTGTTGTGCTTCCAAGCACGTGTCCGGGTTTATTTGTTCCTTTTTAAATAGACTCATTATAAAGACAAATGGGGAGTCTGGATTGTCCGGATTTTGATTGCTATGTCATAAATGCACCTTTTTCTAATGAGCAGTAATGATCATGTCCAAATAAAAATTTTATCTGACAATAACATGGGTTTTAATCATCAATCTAAGATGGTGGTCCTATAACACTGGCCACTTAGCCATCATGCACCCATTTTAGGAACAGAATGTCCTGTTTCATCCAGTCACCTACACCAGAACATCAATCTTTGTATTTAAAGGCTGGGCACATGCACACCACAGCCATGCTCTTTTCTCCCAGTAACTGAGCCATGATCACATATGTCGCACATGTATAAGCTCACATGTCCATGAGAGTGCATGTGCATATGTTGCCCAATCCTGTCATAAGAAACTTCACTCAGTGCTGCATTACCTCGACAGCATTCCTTTGGCCATTTCATCCGGTAAACTTACGTGTCATTTAGTTTAGAGGTTTGGACTGCAAACCTTTAACCACTAAGCTATAGTTTCTGTAGGAGATGGACTTCCCATCATTATGTAGTTTATGCCCCCCCCCCCCCCCCCCCATCCCTTTCCCTCTGCCTCCCTCCTTCCTTCTCTTGCTCTCTCCCTCCCATCTACCACACCACCCATTACTCTTTTTCCTGCTTTCTTTCCTTCCTTTTCCCCCTGCTCCTTCACTGCTTGCAGATGTGCCACATTCAGCTCAGATTCACAGGAACTAACAGCTCAGACACTCACCTTTGCAAACAAAACTAACAAGAAAAAACGCTAGTCAGCTTTAACTGCAAAGCATATTTGCTTTATGAAGTTTTCCCAGTTTGAGAAGCTTTGCCAGCTCGTCTGTTGAGCTTTGTAACACTTTGCTCTCAGAGATCTTGTACTCTTGTGGAAACAGTTTTGCAAGTGAGCTTAGTATCAGATCAGATATAAATGGGGCTTGTATTTAGCTGGCTTTTGGGCCAAAGGCGGGCCCAACCCCCTCCGGATGTTGCCACGGAGACTCAGGTGAGTATAATCCACTGGCCATTCTGCACACCTGCTATGTGTCTTCAGTTTTTCTGCGGCTCGAAGCGGTGGTGGGTGCGGCTCTTGGTGAGGCTGAACATTTTGTACCGCTTACGCCCCCCATGCTCCTGCCCTTAACTCCTCCTCCATCCTGTCACTCACCCCTCTACCCCCCATCAGCCATCCTTCTCTTCCACCTCTTCCACCGCCATCTCTTTTCTATTGCGTGTGCACATGTTCTTCTATATATCATCCTTTTGTCAATGGTTCTTTGCTTAGGGTTCGGGGGGGGGGGGGGGGGGTTAGTAAGGCAGGGGAGGATGGTATAATTTATTGTGAGCTGAGTGGCGAGGGGGTACATCTGCCTGTTGAAGTGATTGTGTGTAGTTTAAGCCTGCTGTATCCGAACAATAAAGAAACGCTTCCGCAGATTGTTGTCACAACCTTGATGATGAAATTTGTGCTAAAGGGACGTCCAAGGGTTCATTTGTCACGTTCAAAATGCTAATTACAGCACGCTTCTGAGTTGTTGTGGGGCATATTTTACTTTATTGCACTTGACAGAATGGCTGCAAAGTCTAAATGTTTTTGCAGGGGTCAGAGATGTGCACGTTTTTGGACTTGGCTGGAAAAGTTAACACCTTGTGGCACAGCACGTGTAGACTCCGCATTCTTCCTCAGACCTCCAGCTTTCCTCACATGTATGCAGCCTTCCCTGGCAACTTTTATAGGCTTTTTTTCAGTGATGCTGCAGAGCTTTGTGAACTCAATAATTTACTTTAGCTTAGAAAATCAGACAAATGCCCCCTTCTTTGTATGACTGGTTTCTGCTTTGATGTTCTTTCTTTTACGTCTTATTTTTTTTCAACAAGTAGTCAGAGATCCTTAAAAACCCAAAGTAAAGACGTGTGACTACAAAGCTGATGTACAGCATCTCAGTGTACTGTCTCTTTGGGATAAAAGATCTTTTTAAAAGGTTTGTCGTGTGCTGAGTTTGTCTGAAGCCGTCTGTGTGCAAATACAGTAAGTACACAGTGTTCTTCAGCTTGGACAAACTGGAGGGGGTGCATATAGTGTGTGTGGGTACGTGTGTGTGTGTGTGTGCATTTTACGGCAGAGTAAAGCAGATTTATAGCTCACCTCACCCCCTCTTTCCCTCCGTCCTGTTTCCTTTCCCTTATATCCCCTATAACATCCCTCGAAGGCTTCATCTGGAGATTATGTTTACTCATCTTCCCTATATGAGCATTTCTGCACACTTGGCCTTTGTTCGGCAGCAGCCGTTCTTAAAGGCTGAAGATGGGGTTAGATGACTTTAGCCATGAATGTCTGGCCTGTTCGTGACAAGCAGTGTCTGCACACTCTGTAGTCGTCCTACAATGGAGAAGAACTGGCACAAGACTGGCTAAATAATTTAGTCGGACTATGAAGATTTACAATATTTATGTGACGCTCCCTGTGATTCCACTACGGTTCAACACACACGTGGCTGCAGAGTTGGTGCCGCCCCAGTGTCCAATTAGGCTGCTGCAATCAGGAAATCGAAATGCATGGTTGCAGTATACGTAAATGAGGATGACATCATCATGTCTAAATCATTATTTAGAATGAAGTAAGTCAGCAAGTAACTCTGATAAATGTTTTAAAGTAGAAACCTTCCTCATATTCTGGTAAAAGTGCAGTGACTTGCTCAAAAACCTTCCAGCAAGGTCTTTTTTTTTTATCAATCTAAACTGTCAATGAAATATGTAATAAACAGTATTAGGGTTTTGTGGAGGAAAGACTGGAGGGCAAAACAGAATCAAATACGTGGATTTTGCGGAGGGGGTGAAAAGAGGGTGTAGTAGTGTTCCATTATCCAATTGGTTGTAAGATTCCTGTAAGAAGTAGAAAGCTCCTCCTTCTTCCCAACAACAGTTTTGCACACACACCAAGTGTGCATTTGCCTTTTTGTGTTTGTATAGAACTACCAGGCCAAATTCAGGGTCTAATTTTGGCACACATTTCCCTTTATGGACAGAAAACGTGCTGAAACTCTCACCAGGGTTTCTCTCCTGAGGCCTTAACAGCTACAGTTTGGCTGACAAACTGTTTTGTAGAGGCTTGTTTTGCTCTGGGCACATTTTTAGGACTCCTGTGTGTGCCTCTCCCAAAGCTTGACCTTTACAAAATCACAGAACAGGATATCTGTAGTGCATAAGGCACTTAATGTTTAACAGGAAGATTTGCTTATTAATATGTTCCAGAGTGCCTTTGAAAGAAAAAAGAGAAGAAACATACTTATTGCCCATTCTGTTCTGTTAGAATAGATGCATTGTTTTTGCTGACTTTAGAATAAACTCCTCTCCCTCTTTTTTTCATAGGCAATACCCCCAGTTGAGGCTCTAGTGGTGGTTCCTACTGAATCGGAGGTAAGAAAAACAACTGTAGGTATATTTTTTGCTCTCAAAGACACTTTTTGGTCCCATTCACTCTCCTCATAAATTGACAGTTAGAAGCCAGAGGCAGATTAAGCAGGTGGGAACGAGTATGAGTGAAACATTACTCAACGTGACACTGTGAAATTAAAACCAGCTTGAATTTTTGAGCAGCTTGCAACAGAGACAAGTTCAAAAGCCTTGAAGAGGCATTTTCATTCTTCTGCAAAGACAGATCGGCAAAACAGCAGTAAGCAATCTGTGCTATGAAATATGGAGGGGAACTCATCACAAGATGGGCATTTTATGGCATCAGACTCTCCTTTTTTATTTTAAGCAAGTCATAAATAGATAACTTGTCAATGTAGCAGTCAAATCTCATCAAAGATGCCTTGAAAATGTAAAAAAAAACATGATTTGATTAAGTAGAGGGACATACTGTATAACTATATAATTGGGGGGGGGGGCTTTGACAAAAGCATACATTTTGATTAAACGTCTGTACTTAAATATTTGTAACAAAAGTACAATTTTTGACATGTAAATTAAGAATAAAATGAAAAAGTTAACCTTTAAAATGCAATTTCACTGGCTTCTTCAATGTGATGCTGACTGATTTTCACTTTATCAAACAATTTGATGAATATAAAACCCACTAAAACAGTTGCAGGTGACAACTTTAAACAGCTCACTCCTAAAATCTGCTTTCTACAGTGCTGTCTGCTTCAGTTTTAGCCATGCTGCTAGTTGTTTTTTCTTGTCACAGATGTTACATTTAAGCCTCCAGAGGAAGCACTCACTCTCCCATCAATGTTAGACAAAAAGGAAAAACACCCAAAACTCAAGAAACAAAGTAGAAAATAAATAAATAAAAAAAAATACAGATTTTTGTGTTGAATGAGAGGAAGAACAGATGTGAACAAAATGGGAATGAAGAAGTGCTCATGACTCTCCCAAACCAGTTAGCAATGCAGCGTCTCAGTCTTAGCAGCACAAACAAGAGAGAAAATTGCTTCTGTTAGATTTTTTAAATTGATTTTCTTTATTTATTCATTCTTATTGAGGTTTTACATTTGTGAGTAGCTACTTACTGCTACTTAAATGTGTTTTAACCCACTTAGCAGTAAGTAGCTACTTACTGCTACTTAGAGACAGACAAGCCTATAAAGCTGTGTGTCGGTCATAACAGACAGTAGAACAACCTTTAAAAGCTTCAGTTTTGCATTTGTAATTGACAAAATGTTTTTAGGTCCTGTTGTCATCTGAAATATAAAGAAATATTTACATGATGACATGTTAAATGAGATAACTTCTTTTTTTTTTAACTAGAAAAAGGGTTTTAAACCCAGCTGGCAACCGGTGTTGGGAAAATGAAATGGAAAAAAACAACAAGAAAATACAGCAAAGTCTTGCAGTTCTTTGTCCTCAACTTTTCCAACACAGATAACAAACAAAAACTGTGTTTAAATTCAAGCTTTTCCAGGAAAGCATAGAAGGCATTCATCGAGTACGATCAATACCTCATTCAGTGTTTTGCTTACACCAGAACAGTTGTGGAAATGCTGGCAGGCTTTATTACTGACACAGAATTTCCACTCGTGTTTTAAAAGTTCACAGCAGCTCGAACGAGACAACTGACAATCGTTTCTGTAGAAAAGTGCTGAAAGTCCCAATGACTTAAGCTTCACAGCTAATAAATAACACTTGATTCAGGTTTCGACATGAGACAGTACTCAGTTCATAATCTGGCTTACTCGTCCACCCCAAATGCGTTCAAAAATTGAAAAAAAAATTTAAAATTGACAAATAAATAGATCAGACATTTTATTGTTGTTTTTTTTTCTTTAATTTGTTTGTTTATTCAGACATTCTGTCATAAAATGTTTATAATAAAGTGTGTTGTTTGTCACTCTCCAGATCCAGATAGTGGACACTGTAGTCATAAAGACAGAGACTGAACTGGTAAGTTGTTTCATTTTGACATTTGACAATGTTGACATTTTGTTCATGTACGTTAACTAAGTCTCATTTTGTCAGTGTGACACTTTATTTTTGTCCAATAAATGTTACTGCGGACAAATGTTTTCCTAACCCACCGGTTGAGAATCACTTATCTAGATGCATGTTGCATGCTTACTTAATGTGTGCCGTGTTGACTTTGCATGTGCAGACGCATGATGTCTGCAAGCCAGAGCCAGAGCCGGAGCCAGAACCAGAGCTGGAGCCAGAACCAGAGCTGGAGCCAGAGCCAGAACCGGAACCGGAGCCAAAGCTGGAGCCAGAGCCAGAGCCAGAACCACAGCTGGAAGTTGAAGCTGAGACCTTGACAGAAGCAGACACTGTGACACGGGTGGAAGTGGAGGTGGCCACCACAGAAGAAATCTCTGTACCTGAGCAGGCAACGGAAACCACTGAAGAAGCAGTGGTAGAAGAACTTAGTACTGACCAAGTTCCCGCTGAAGCAGAACCTGCTGCACACAGCGTGGTTACAGAAACTGTTGTTGAATCAGTGATGGAGGCCGCCACTGAGATACCTGAGCCTGAGCAAGTGATTGAAGAAGTCAGTCCTGCAGCCCCGACCGAGGAGGGAGAGGATGAAGGTGAAGTAGAAGTGTTGGATGAAGAAGATGCAGCTGCAGTCCCTGCTGAGCCTGTCACAGCTGCAGAGGTGCCGCCTGATAAAATGTTCTCCTCTTTTTACTTAATCTCTTTGTTTAAAGTCAGTTCAGTCGTCTTGTTTGTTTATTGTGAAAAGCATGCAGCTTTAATTGTTGTGTTGTTTTAAAAAATCTGTTTTCTGATTCTTTTTATTATCAATGATGTCACAGCAAATGACTGACAGCTCACTGTGCCCTTTTATTCAGGATGCTCCTGTCCAGTCTGTGGAAATCCCAGAGGTGAGAAAAATAAACTTATAAAAGAAATATGCTGCACTTTACTAAATAATATTTAAGAAATTTCTGGGGAGTAAAAATATGTATATAGTGCTCACAAAAAGTTAAGGATATTTAGCTATTTGCATGATGTCAGAATGAACCTAAAATGTAATAAAACATTTAGAGCTTCATTTGGCCTTTAATCAGTCTTCTTCATCATAATCTTCACATTTAGTCAAATAAAAGCAAGACAAATCAAATCAACTTTATTTACAGTATAAAGCACTTTTAAAACACAAGTGCACCACTGCTGGAATTTGCTTTATATAAAGGAACCATTGCATGATTCCATTTAAATGCATTACAGTATATTAATGACAGCATCAGCGTAGCATGAACTTTTTACCTTTTCTGTTCATTTCAACCAAAACTTGAATCCTCCTAACTTTTTGTGAGTATCATATATGCATATATATGTGTCTACAAAACCGATCTTGCACAATATGTTGTCTCTTCAGGTATCAGAAACCATCCCTGATGCTCCGGTGAAAGAAGCTGAAGCCCCTGTTGCTGAAGAGAAAGAGGTAAAAGTGAAAGTATACTTTTCTAAGTTCAGTTCAGTGATGTTAAAAGGTCGTACTTGTGTCAGGACTGTCAGCTGTATGCTCTGAGTTTCTTACTCTGAATATGCTGAATTATCTGTGTGGGTAACATTTTCATCTGTTGTCATGTCCCTCAGGCTGTTGCTGACATTCTGGTGGATGACTTTGTTGTCACAGAATCAGTGTCAGCAGTAGAGGTTGCCATCTCTGCATCTGATGCTGTCCAGCAGGTTAGAACAGCACAAACAAGAACATACTGCTTTATTATCTCTTAATCAGCAGCCTATTTGTTTTCTTTTTGTTTTAAACATTAAAATCAATTTCTGACTGAAAAAAGTCAGGATTAAACTTTACGTTTAAGCTGTGGCTGAAGATAAATTCCACTTTTGTAGCAACTCTTTAGAAGAATAAGCATTTTTTACTTAAAAAGTATTATTGCATCATTTTTCAGTCCAGTCCTCCCACTGTTTTCAGGAAATTGTAACCATGACGGAGACCTTTAGCACTCAGATGGATGTGACTCTTGCTGATCCTGAGCCAGCTGCTCTACCTGCTGAAGATGTGATCGTTGTAAGCTCTGCTGTTCACCGCATGGCTATAAAAACATGCAGCATAAATCCACTAAATGCAAAAGGGTTCATTACTCTGCCTTTGCCTCTGTCCCCCAATCTCACCCCTCCTTTCCTTTCCAGGATGCTGCTGAGCAGTCGGGTTTGGAAATTCTGTCAGACGAGCCTAAACAAGAAATCTGTGACATGCCATGTCAGATGCAGGTCCCTGCAGAACCTGTGCAGCTCAGCTCAGCGGTAAATGAATTTAATTGCAAAGAAAACAAAAACTTCATGGTAGATTAAGCGATGCTATTATTTTATTGTTCATTCTTTATTTGACATATTCATCTGATTTAATGTTTAATTGCTGTTAAAGGAGATCTCAATGGAGACAACTTTGAATGGACACATTGTTCCAGAGGTCTCTATTGAGGGTTAGAGCCACACAACACAGCTCAGAAGACCTTTTTCTCTGTGTAAGTCTACCAAAACAGTGCATATATTCCTCAATTAATCCTAATCAGCTGTTAAATTATTCTGTTTACACTGTTGTAACAGCCACTAACCAAGCCTCTGCTTTATTCGTCTCTTTCAGATTCCCGTTTGGAGGACTCGAAGCTTTATACTGAGTCAACCAGCCGACCTTTTCATTTTTTAAGGCTTAAGACAGAACAGCCAGGAAATCGAAGGGACATCCACACTTTGAAGTGCCTTTCCTGTCCTGTTTTCTGTTGAAACATCAAACCAGATGTCAACATGCAGAAACTGCTGCGCTCAAGGCAGCAACAGAGACTGATGGAAAAACAAAAAGATGTTGCGGCTCCTTTTAAACCGTATTTTCCCCACACACCAAAACCCCATTTTGCATTCGCCGTGGAAGCAGAAGTGCCCAAGAGAAGATTTATGAATGACATGAACACATTTCCACGCATGTTGCCATCTCTTGCGAACATCTGCCTCCATGCTGCCTGCACTTAAAGCATGTGAATACTGTAGCATGGACGATCAGGCCGGTAGTTTGTATTTAGGCCGGTTACTCATAAATGAGGGAACAACTCGTTTTGTTTTTCGCTACTGTAAAAGTCACCGATTTGGCTGATTTGTCTTTTTCAGAAGCATACACACAAATTTCCCCTCAACACTCGTGTCCCTGCCCCATTTACTGTCCTCCAGTTTTCACTGTCTCAACTAAGTGCCAATGCTAAGGTTAGTGCGATGCTTAAAAGACATTGTAAAGCTAGAGTTTTAGGTCTTATGGCCACTGGAGCCTGGAGAATGACAATTTTCTGTCTGTTTCTTTTTCACTTTCTCCTTTTGTAATTCATTTTGTATAGACAGAATGATGTGCTACAGTTTTGTGTTCAAAGTCTGTGCTCTCGAGGGGAAATATGGTGCGATGTGAGGATTATTGTTGAGCTGTTGATGTGCTGCCTCCACCTTTGAAATAAAGCTGTAACTCATCGCAATGAAGGAGCATGTGTTTTACTCGCCTCTTGCCTTTTAACAGAGTCACACTGCAGGGCATTAGTTAAGAAAACCAACGCGTTTGGAAGTTTTCTCTGTTTATGCATTGGTACTGGGTACTCCAGGTGTGCAAGGTTGATTGGTGTTTCTTAGATTCTCCCAGTGAGCATGAGTGGTTGTCTCTTTGTGATAGACTGGCAACCTCACTGCAGATTGGAATAAGTGGGTATTAATCAAATAACAGTATGAAGACAGGAATGAAATATCAAAGCCAAACTACTGTAGGTTTATCTGAGGTAATATGAAAAAGTAACATACAGGGTTTGGCCGTGTGATGCAGCTAACCACAATAACAAAAACCTGATAAGAAGTTTGTTTTGCCGGAGTATGGACTACCAGGTTCACTTTTTATATAAAGGCTGACAATTTTTAAGTAACACTGTTACGCAATATCTCTCAATCTATGACTATGAGGAAGCTACAGTGTAGTGTTACTTTTTTTGCACAGTATCTTAGCTGTTTCTTGTAGCATGTTTTTTTGGACAGAGATCTTTGATGGTATTCCAGGGATCTGTTGGAGTCAGTCTCTCAGTCTGGGGGTCACGGCCCTTTGTGCCCTGATTACCACTGTCACCTTCACTTCCCGTATCTTTTCTCGTTCCTCCTTAAAGTTATACCGTGTAACTTTTGGCCACTATGGGCACTAAACCTGTAACTTACCACAGGCGCCACAACTGTCTCAAAATTAAACAGTCTCAGTCTGTGTTTTGGAAAATTGTATCAGACCACTTTGAAAAGCTGATTTTTAAGTCATCAAGCCATTAATTAGAGCGCTCCAGGTTACATGATCCAAAGAGAGACGGCCCGCTCCTGAGAAGTTACAATGCCTGGTTTTTGAGAATGGCAGCCCCTCGGAGCAACGACATGCGTCAAGTGCTCTATACTGACAGCAGAAATCATCTATAGTTACTTATATTAATAATAATGTTAGAATATAATGTATCATAATATTTGGCTAACATTGGGTTCAAAAGTTACACGGTATCACTTTAAGCTCTTGGTATTTTTCTAGCTTCTTGTGTTTCTGTCAGGCAAGATCATAACATCTGTCATTGCTGCCTTCTTCTGCAGCTTGTTAAATAGTACAATGTGTGGTTGGTTAGGTAGTCGTCCTCAAAATGTTTCATACCCTCCAATTAAAGAAAAGGATAAATATCACAATAGTGATTCAAATAACATGAAACTAATAATACATTAGAATTTTAAAAATCATGATTTCGTGAAATAAAATATTGCTTTTGAAATGTGGTTGGAAATGATTTAACCAAAACTGCCTCAGACACATAAGAGCACCTTTCCCATGAACCAAAATACCTGTCAACAGGTGCAGAGGTCTTTTTAACGTTAGAGAAAACACTTGATTGCTGTGATTGCCTCAAAGTGTTGCTCAACAAAATTTTAGCTTCAGAGCCCCATCATGCTTATTTGTTTTACGTTAGTTTTTAATATTTCTTTCAAACCACAATTCAAATTCAGTGTCATGATTTCCAGTAGTTATTTTACTTTTGTCAATTGTATCTTATTTCAGTGACAGCTGATAATTTTTCCTTCTGTAACTTGAGGGTATGAATAATTTTGAGGACAGCTGTACTTTCAGCCCAAACTCAGTACAGATACTCCTGTATATCACTCCAGCCACTTGGTTATGGCATTCCATGTATGTCTTAACTTTCGACAACTTCAGACTGCTACTATGGGCTGAGCTGTCTTAGAGGCCTCTTTGCACAGCCTGCATCTGGGGTCCTGTCCGGTGTGATAGACCCCGCCCCCCCTGGCTCTCACACTTCATGCCTGCTCCTCTACAGCCATGACCAATCCTATATGTGTATATAGGACACACCTAATGTTAACCAACTAAAAATAAAGACATGCACACCTTTTTTTCCCCTCAAATCAAAAGGATTTTTAATAATTTCATTTTTCCATTGAGACTTACATTCATATTAGTATGATGTAATTTGGTACAGTTAACACTGCCGATGAGTGGGTTTTCTTTTTTTGCCATCCTCCTTTATACTATTATACTGCCAGAAATAAAGTTTCAACTGAATTTTAAGCATCAGTCTTTTTTTTTTCTTTTTTTTTTGGATTTGCTGGCCCCGTGCGTTGGAATTTCAAAATGTCAAAGTAAAACAAGCAGAAATTTAACTTCTGCCTTTAAACGAAGAAAAAAAAAAACAAAACAAAAAAGTACATTTAGACACAAAACAACAGACCGAATACCCAAATGATACAGATTAATACATACAGAGTAACAACAAACATGATATACATTTATAAAAGCACATTCGTATTAATATTTGATGCTTTGGAATGAAAAACGGCAGCAGAGGCTCATCGTCAACAACCATCAGCCCTATGCACATTCCACTTATATATTATGTTAATTTTCAACTTGTGCCATTAATATAAATGAATAAATCATCAACCCTCTCCCCAAAACCTTCCCATGAAACATAAAAAATAAATAAGAAAACAAGTGATTTGATTGGTCCGTGAGGTAAAATGTGAGAGAAAAAAAAAAAAAATTGGAAGATTTTCAATGAGACAAAGATTCGTAAGAAAATGCAAAAGCTGGGGAAAAAAATTAAATGAAGAAAAATCGATTGTGACCACAAGTAAGAGAGCATGATGTCCAATAAAGAAACACACTCGCCAACCACGATCACACTCACACAGCTCAGTCTGTAGTGAATAAATCCCCAGGCTGGAATCTTTACAAAGCCACTTGATGGATGATATTTACACTGAAGTGATGCTTAAATGACTCAATACAAACACAGAAAAACAAAAACTTAACATAAAAAAACCAATAGCGACTAGATGAAATCTCCATATTCTCTTTTCAATCCTTAAATCTTTTTTTTGTTTTCTCACTGAACTGTACGCTGGAGGTGGGCAGAGCCTGGAGACGGAGGTTTATGACGGTTATGATGGAGATCCTTGAAAGCAACCGGCAACAGCATGAAAGCCGGGCAGGCTTGTAGTTTGTCACCCAGTAAAAAAGAAAGCAAAAGCAGCAGGTAGCTTCTTTGCTGTTGCTGCTACAAGAAGAAGAGCACTTCAAGAAAAAAAGGAGAGTTGCTGCCTGTTCTGACTGCTCTGGTTGGAAATCAAACTCATCCAACCTGTTGTTGTTCAGACGTTTGCTGAGGAAGAACATGCATTAGTGGGTGGAATTAAAAGGGCACTTCAAAAACAACAGACTGACATGTTGGGTTTATATGGGGCTAAAAAAACAAAAAAAAAAACTTAATCAGGGATGCACATTTTAACATCAATCTCAGAAGTGTGTGCAGCAGAATGTGTCAGGTGGTAGAAGCAGCATTAGTAGTGTTCAGCAGGTAATCGTCTGACTAGAACGGGAGAAATCCAACAAAGTGGTGTCCCGAAAAGGTGCAGCAGATCTTTATTCATCCTTCATTATGAATTGTTGTGGTTCGTCTGCTTGATTTTACTATTTAAAGTGAATGCTTAAACCAAGGATGTGCACAGGCCTGCAGGTCTGACATGTCTCCCTGCTCTAAAACGCCTGATTCAAATGAACTAGATCTCCTCAACAGCATATTGTAAAGTTCCACACCAGCTTGTTAATGAACCATTCATTTCAGTCTGGTGTGTAAAAGCAGGGAAGCATGTAAAACCTGTAAGACATCCATGGCTTAAACACTTCGCATTCGAATGAACTGCCACGTTGGCTGGCATGCAGTTATTTACAGCCATGTTCAGTTTTTTTGTGACATCCCTAGCTGTTTGCAACCAGTCACCAAATCTGATCAGCATTTCATCAGTGTGGGGTCGTCTTTTTCTCATCCAAGCAGCTGTCGCGATAATCACCCTGCTATTTCTTAAAGAAACTTGTTTGGTTTCCTTTTATGTCTCCCGGTGTGATTGTCACCTTTTCCTCCCTCCCAGCATTTGCAGCACCACTCAGACAGTCGCACAGGTAGGCAGTGAGTTTAACAATGATCTTCATGTTTATTAAACTGGCCGTTTTTGAACCAGTGAGGTTTTTTTTTTTGTTTTTTTTAATACAGCCAAAAGTGAAGCAAAAGTTGTTTTTCTTTTGATATTTTTTTGTTGACTGTAGAAATAGAATAAAGTAAAGAAGGAGGGAGGGAATGGTAGAGAGGACACCTCTCAGAGGCTCTGCGCCCCCTAAGGCCCAATGTGGGCTCAGTCCTGTCCAACCTGGCCCAGTATAACCCTGGTTTTGTTTGACCAAATCCATTGCAGTCTGATCTGGTCTCGCAAGGATCCAGGCCATGATTTACTTATTTTTTTTCTTTTCTTTTTTTTTTTTAGAAGAGTGCTTTGGATCCTTGGTTTTCAAACTCTGACCAGGCATCGTTCAGTTCCATGAAGATCATCTTTGCGTATTGTTCATAAGGCTGACCTGTGGCCTGCAGAGAGAGAGAAAGAGAGAGAGAGATTCACACATAAATACAGGCTAAAGAAGCAGCTTCCTGCTCTGGCTTTGCAAATAGTACACAGCATTGGCCACTGTACCTTATCTGGATGGACAACCAGGACTGCCTTCCTGTAGTATTTCTTCACCTGATCAGGCGTCACCAGGTCAGCCATCCCTACAGGCTTCCAGCGGGTTTCACCCTCCCACAACACTGTGTGTAGAGTTGAAAGCAGCGCTCGGATGTTTCGCTCCTTCCCCTCAATCCAGTCCAAAATCTACAGCATCACATTAAAACAGACCTTCAGTGCCTTTAGCATGAAGTCCACTTAGCCCTTTAGGCAAGTAAGTAATGGAAAACTGATGAGGTGACTCAGATATCTAAGTTAGTCAGTACCAGCAAACCTCCAGCATTAGTTTTTTACCTGCACTTTAAGAGGATCCATCTCCTTTGTGATCTCCTGTCTTCTCATTTCAGCGATGGTCCTTGGTCCCTTCCTATCCGGTCTGGAGGAAAAACCCTGAGTGGACAGCAGGTCTTCAAAATCATCTTCTTTTACTTTTGGTTTGGGTCCTGCAATTACAACAGAGAGGAAAATGAAGGTATAGCTTGGATATAAAGAGGTGCAAGAGTCAAATATGTATGCAGACAAAAACACAAATATTACCATATCCAGGCCCACGAACTCCTCTATCCTCTCTGCCACCGATGACACTAGTAAAGTTAAGGTTGTAGTTGGGTTTAGAGGGCTGTGTGCCTGCAGGCTGAGAAGCTGAGGATGTTTTGGGTGTTGATCCAGACATCCAAGGTTTATTCTGGGCTGAGGTGGGTCTTCCAGACTGCCAGGGCTGAGCTTGAGGCTTAGCAGAAGAGGTGGAAGAAGAGGAGGAAGGACCTTTCGTGCTAAAGGAAGACCCGGAGAAATTACTACTGGAGGAACCTGCAAAAAAACACGGGAAAATGACAATTAACTGGGATGAATAAATCACATTTTAGGTTTAAAGTAGGGATATTTGATATTGGCTTTTTTACTGATATCCGACAGAGGTTGTATCTCATATTTTAAGAAATACAACTATATTCTGCTCTGAGCACAAAGATCCCAAAATATCCTTAACTCAGCCAGAGGAGTTCATGTTAGACATCTGTCTGCCAGATATCAGATACTAGCAGGTATTAGACAACATGTGACTATAGTGTGTCTGACAACTTGGTAGCTTCAGCAACAACTTAAAACCAGACAAATTAGAAACAGCTTCAAAGGAAGTCAGTTTGCAGCAGCAGCAGCTGCACTGTAGTCACACGACTCTAAAAGGAATGCTGGGATATGAAGTTCTTCTAGAATAGAAGTGATTATTCTACATGCTGGACTGCTACTAATGGAGCAAGATCTCAATGTTCCGCTACAAATTGTCGCAAGATTTCATTAGTCAAAATATCGGTCCAATAAACTGATACAGATATTTTCCGAAATCACATTTTAATGCCAATATCAGCCGATAATATCAGTAGGGATGCACGATAACTACGGGGCCGACAGGAAATTATGAAATCATTCCGATAAGTCAGATATTGTGACGACTTACCCTGATAACTTATGTCCCATAAAGTTGGAATTTTTAAGATTGGACATGCAGAAGTTGGAAATCCCACTTTTAAGCTTTTCTCGCTGACATATTGCAAATGGGGAAAGAAAGCTGCTGCTTCACAGGTAATACCCCAAGCTGCTTCCAAACCACTTCCCCCATCTTATTTTAGACACGAACTACCCCATACAGTTGGAATTTCTGATTGGGTATAATTAGGTATGTATGTGTTTTAGCGGTATCGGTTATTGGTATCGGCCTTTAGGAAATGAAATTTATCGGTTGTGTGTTAATGGTTATTGTGCATACCAAAATATTGGACATCCCCAGTTTAAAGCAGATTGACATGCATCTCCATATCAGACCAAGTCTTTTACCTGGTAAATTGGAGCCCAGGTTTCCAAGGTCTGCAAAGGGATCGAAGGTCTGGGACTTGGCCTTTGACATGGATGACACACCAGAAGCTACAAACACAGTGACAATATGTGAGAAGCAATTTTTTACCTTTACAACTGTCTGGCTCATATACAATAATGATAATTCATGATGCATTCACCAACTCCTGAATGGAGCTCCTCCACCCACCTGTGTTGGAGTAGTTGGGTTTGCTGGCAGTGGTGCTCATACCAGTAGAGGTGCCGGCTGCCCAGCTGTCCCACCCACCAAGCAGGTCTGGTTGGCTGGCTGATGATGTCATCTTAGGTGTATCTTTCACAAGCTTATCTGCAAAGACAAACATCCAGAGTGTCATCCATTAAGTTTTTTTAAGATAGCCCAGAAACGCTGGGCAGCGGGGTTTTAACGAGACATGATGGGCTCACTGAGGTTGAAGAGGCTGGTGTTGGAAGCAGGAGTGGTGTTGCCGTGAGTTGAACCAAATCCACTGGTTGCTGAACTATCGGAGCCCAACAAGTCCCCAAACAGGTCTGGTCCGGAGGCTTGTCGAGATGAACCGACACTGGAGCCGACACCGGACCCAGACCCCATCCCGAATGGATCAAACAAGTCGCCCATGGCTGCAACAAGGAAGTAAAAGAAAGAGGAGATGCATTAAAAATAAAAGGCAGAATTTTCTGGAATAACACGATCAGCATCATTCTTTACGTTTTGAGTCTGGTGTTGCTCCACTGGTGGTTCCACTGAAGAACAAATCCTCTTGCACTGCTCCTGTCTGACCAGCAGGTGGCGCAAACAAGTCATTCAGGAGATCACTGTTGCTAGAGGCAGCTTTCATTCCTCCCTGCTCTCCTTGATGAGGAGCAGAGGATGAGGCCGAGGACACGGGAGGAGCTTCAGGGTCACAATTCAAACCCAAGAGGTCGGCTGTACCACCGAGAGGAGACTCCTGGACTGCAGGAGGTGGAGTCTAGTGGGAGAGAGGGACGTCAAGAAAAGGCAAAAATGAATGGGGGGCAAAAATAAAGTCATATGATAATGAAATAATGAGATATAATCAGCAGTCTGAGCTTTTCTGCACCTGGAAGTCAGCATCAAACAGATTCTCGCTGTGGTCACGTGAAAGAGCTTCTCCACTGGTGGCGGAGTAAGAGTATGACTCTCCCTCTGACTGATCGCTCATGTCCTCCTGGTCGTTGATGCTTCCGCCTCCTTGGCTGTCTGCAGCATCATGAGGGCCATGCACATCTAGAAATTCATAAACAAGTCAGTGGAGACTTCGAATATGGAGTCAGTCAGTGAGGTTGGTGGTAAATTAATGTAAAAAAAATACCTTCCCAATCTAGTGTCTGGAAGAAGTTGCTAGGATTGGCATCGTTGCTCGAGGGAGACTCCGGTTCTGTTGCAGGAGGACCCTCTGGGGTCTGAGCTGGCTGTGGTGACTCTGAGTCATAAAAAGCAGAGGAACCTGGCTGCCGAGGCAGCTCAGGCTTACCTGTGGTGATAAAGGTTTTCAAGTCAACTGGGGCTGCTGGAAAAGTACAACAAAACTGAGAAATGAATGGATCCACGAAGCTACACCTGACCACAACTTGCGGCCTGGATAAGTGGAGGCACTTACCAAACTTGCTGAGAATCTCCTGCTGTTCATCGCGAGATGAGAAAAGGATTTTGGGGTTGAGACCTTTGGTTTGGAAGCCCTCCCATGGTGGTGTCTTGGTGCTGGGTCGGTCCCTGGGTTCCACCTCGATGTCCAAGTTTACCTGGAACAAGTCTGGGTATTTCTCCTGGATGTCACAGGCGTCCAAATCATACCTGAGAGGAAAACAGGCAGAAGAGAAAGGCACATTTAAGCAGATAGAAAGCTGCCATCTTGTATAACTAATCATTTCAAGACCCGAGTGAGCTGCCAGTCGGTGCCATCAGGCAATAATGAAATTTTCAGTAGTTCTTTGTGGCTTCAGGCAGTATACATACTTGGCAAACTTGACGGTAGTTGCGTTTCTGGGAACAAAGCCTGTGTGAAACTGGATCTGAAACATTTTCATGGATGCCATCTGAAACAGAGTTTTATGAGATTTAAAAGATGAATTTCTCATATTTATCTTCACCTTTCTTTGCCATTCTGAAACTGGCATATAAGGCTTTTACTCGCGATGTCACAGGTATTTGCTAGATGCTTCAAACAGTACAGCAACAAAGCTCCTGAAAAGTTAATTGCCACATTAAGAAAAATGAAGGATCTGTTGCACTTGAGCTTGTGCGCTTCTATACCTTCGCCTGTAAACGTCCTCCTAGTGTAGATCTTGCATGATAGATCACCACCAGAACATCTCCTTGAACTGTTACATTGAGAGGAATCTCTGCTCTTCCATCTTCCATCTTAAAATCCCTGGATGGAGAGAAGGAAGGCAGAGAATGATGCAATGGACTTAAGATCCTTTAGATTTTTTTAAATTAGAGAGGAACCTCCAACGCCACGGTGTTGTTGGTAAAAAAAAAACTTACTTCATCTTGTCATACTCCTGCGATGTGGTGAGGACTCTCTCATCTCCGACATAAACTTCGCAGAACGGCCTGCAGCCGTTACGCTGCTTGTTGAACAGCGGCACAGGTGTCATGATGATGGAGTGAATAATCACAGGCTTGCTGTGAGGGATGATGGGCTCCTCTGCCATCATGTCGCACATATACTCAATGTACCTGAAAGTCAAAAGGAAGATGGAGAACTTGTGAAATTATACATATAGGTGATGCAGGCTGCTATACTGTAAAGCAATAAATCTTTCAATGAGTATGAAGATGTACTTTATGTCTCCTGGAGTTCAAACCCGTTTAACACTGTGGTTTTATACCTCTTGTGTGAAGGTGCAATGCCGGGTGGGCAGCGTTTCATTGAGAACATGTAGACAGCTGCCTCAGCTGTGGTGAAAAGGCGACAGAAACACAGGAAGGAACAAACGGCCACTGCTGACGCCGCTCTGCCATCCTAAGCAAAGACAATGACAGAGGAAGAACTTAAGCTGCCGCAGTTCTCGGCTCTTCCCCTCAGTGTAATCTAAAATCAGCTTTTTCAGCACAATTTAAGTGTCAGAATTTAAATTTTACGTTTCTAAGCAGGTGTTAATGACATGATGGTCTAAAATTAGCTTCCTCAGAAAAATATTTAATGGAATTAACATTTGCTGTCTTGTTTTTTTCTTAAAAAAAACAAAAAACGATTTGTTTCGTCCCATCACGACCCTTAAAAGGATGAAGTGGGCAAAGAAAATAGGCAGATTTGATGGATTTTTCTAAATTAAAAGGTATAAAGCATCTACAGACGGTTGTTTATATAACATCAAAAGGCAAAAACAAATCTTATTTCCACTTATGTGCTGGAATTCAGTGCCAGTTAATGACTTGGAGTGTATGTGTTACATTATAAAATTATAGTATAATGTGTTTAAGTTTATTTAAAAACAGGGACAGAGCATGTTAATGAACATATACATGTCAATATGCAAGATTAATTTCCATCTTTACTCCCTTTGGCAGGTCGAGTCAACATCAGAAGATAGTAAAATAAATGAAACAACAATAACAAGTAAAACAGTTAGCCGCCTTGGCTATGAGCAGCATAAACAGGAGGAGCAATTATATAGAGAGAAAAGATTTCCTTGAAAACACAATAGATACATAAATACATAATAGTTACATAAAAAATCAGGAACAAAAGATCAAATAAATTAAAGGTACCATGTGTAACTAATTTGGCTTTATACTAGCAAATATCAAGTTTACATTCTTATACATGTATTTTACTGAAGTCTAATCGCATCCAAATGGAAGCGTTATGTAGCTTAAAATGAGTAAATCCACAGGAAGTGGCAAACCTAACTAAAGGCTGCCATGTTAAATCGCCATCTTCAAACGTGGTAGCCCAAAGGGGACAAACTTATTAGCTTTACATGTTTAAGGCGTGACACCCCCGTGCAGAGGTTGCAGCCTTTCTGCGGGACAGATGAGTTAATTCAATCTAACTGTGAAGTTCATTTTGGCGTTAAGTTAGAAACAGGGCAGGGTCGTCCAGCAACTACTTTCTCCTCCCGTTTAAGTTGGATAGTTTACTGTTACCGCTATAAAAGGGCTGGAATATACTTGCTGCTGCCAACACATCTGCATTATGGTGACAGGACACACGAACTTGTGCAAAATGTTTGACATTTTCACATTTGTGACTCCTTACGGCTTCGGTAGTGGAAATAACGCGCTTAGATGGCATCAGAAAGCATTGCTTGGTTGTTGGCATGCAGTTAACGCAGCACAAGATGGGAGTAAATCTCCCATCTAGTCGGGCTGTAAGCTAGTTGTAAAATTTGAGTTTACTACTGTTTTACTATCATTACAGCTGTAATTTGTGTAGGACTGCTGAATTCTGCACACAAAGCTTCAAGTTATCTTTACAGTTTTAGGAATTTACTGTATGAACAGACTTCAGTAATTCAAAGGCCCTCAACAAATTCTTCAAGATTTTTTTTTTTGGGTTGGAGTAATTTCAATAAAAGAGGCTGTTGTAAGGTATCTTTTACTTCCACCATTGATGATCCAACTACGACCAGAACTGGATCAGCCATTTGTTCAGTCACCATTCTTTGAAAAACACTAAAAACTCAACACACTAACAGTAAAACTCTGCACAGATTAGAGATATCATAAAAGTGTTGTTCAACTGTGGGGGTTGCAGTGACAGCTGTGGTGATCTAATGCTGAAGAATAAATTCAGCATGCTCAAAGGACTAGTTTACTCACCAGACAGTGCACTATACAGATGTTCCTCTGGTCCTGTTTCAGCCACTGATGCATGTTCTTACATACATTGTAGAGGCTGCGGAGGTTGGGGGCACGGCGGACCTGCCAGTTACACTCTGAAACCTACAGACACACACAGCAATAAAGTAGCAACCTTGCATCGTTTCATATAACAAATAAACAGCATAATTAACTGATGTACCGTATTTTCCAGATTATAAGTCACACTTTTTTCATAGTTTGGCTGCTTGTGCGACTTATAGTCCAGTGCGATTTATATATCAAAATATATACAATTTAGCATATTTTAAGTCTCAATTCATATTGACTGACAAGGAGTAAACATTATCGTCTAATGTCAAAAGAGGGCACTCTAAGCTTGTGACAACTATATTCTGCTCTGAGGGCAAAAATCCCAAAATAGCCTCATCTCAGTGAGAGGGGTTTATTTTGGACATCTGTCTGTACTGCCTGTACGGTGGAACAACTCCTCAAAAAACATGTTAATCCTTCTTCATTATTATGTTTATGATCATTTACAGGCATTAACTTTGGAATTGGACTGTTTGGGTCATTTTTAGCAGTAACAAATAGGATATGAATAATTAGAAAATAACCCTATTTTAAATAAATAAATACGACTTATTGTCTGGTATGACTTATATATGTTTTTTTCCTGTTCATGATGCATTTTTTGACTGATGCGACTTATACTCAGGAGCGACTTATAGTCCGGAAAATACGGTATTATAAAAGCAGAGATGCAAACTACTGCAGCTGCTACTGTGAAGAGTAAAACTATCAAGTAACAGCTGTATTTACTTAAGTCCTCACAATGACACCCCCACTCCCACAAAAACTAATGTGGAAAAGCTGAAGCCCATGCACATGATCCGTACCCTGTTGTGGAATCGAGAGGGCCTATATGATCGCTTGGAAAGGTTGAACACGGCGTAATGGCCGGCGTGACGCGAATCCAGGAACAGACGAACATCCTCAATATTATTCTTTATCGCTGACTCCACCCCTTCAGCTGGGAAAGACATAACTGCAGACACACACACAAACACACACACAATTAAATAGGTAACTCAAGATGCTTGTAAGTGAAATACAGTATGATGTCACATAACTGCCATTAAAGTCACTTTTAAATTGGCTCATTAATGAGTTCGTGTTCACTAAAGCAGCGACGGAATGTTAAAAAGTGGTTTCACAGATAGTGAAATGTCTACCTGCTATTCTGGAGGTGATGTAGGAAATATCCAAGTCCCCTTTGGCATAGCTGCAAAAGAAAAAGTGAGTGTAGTTACAACAGGAGCACACACACACAGCTTACTGGAAGGACATATGCAAATCAGCGATCTCTACGGGAGATACAGTAACGGGGAAAGTAAATTAGTTGTGACTAATGCCTGAAAGCACACAGCTACTTCACAGCTAACCTAACAACATCAACTAGTTGGGAGACAAAAACTAAAAAAACAGAAATTTTTGTGATGATAAACTAATGTCATCTTGGTTTTCAATACTGTCCTACAAATTATGCAAATTAGATTAAGCCAATCCTCAGCTCGTCCATCCGCTGAGGCTTTAATGCAGCACGAGCATCAGGCAGAACACTCAATGCTGCCAATAGTTGCTCTGTGTTAAGAAGGGATGGTCAATAAATTAAAAATCAGGCTTAACTGGATCTTACAGTCGGTACAATTACAATGAAACATGACAGGAAGAGGAGAAAATGAACAAGGCATGATCTTGTTTTATTATAAAATCAAACTTTAGTAGAGAAAGCAAAGAAAATACAACATCTATGCTGACGACAGCCAATTTTATCTGTGCGGCATTAGGACAGAGGTGATGCTGGTTAAGACGTGTAGCTGTAATGGTTACTCAGTAAGCAGTGGAGCCACATCAAATATTTTAATTACCTCTCAACCATTTCCTCATTCACACTGGACAGTGATTTCCTACTGCAGTAAAGTGAACTCTAATGGGCCATTTATGAAGTTGCTGTTGCATAAGCAACTTTCTCTTTTGTTTTGTCTTTCATTTTAGATTTTAGTGAATGTTTATGGACATGTAATCTAAATGGCCTAGTGATGTGTTTTGGTGCAAAAACTTATTACTAAGCAGGCATTAAAACTGAACTTTTCTGTTGAAAGTGTTAAAAGATCTGCAGTTCTAGGATTACCTAAAACAGCTGCATTTAGAAGTTTGGTTACACAAATGCAACCGTGTAGATGCTAATAATATTTAATGTCCTGTAGACCAGTGGTTTTCAAACTGGGGGTCAGGACCCCCATGTGGGTTGCATGATAATTTCAGGGGGTCACCAGATCATTGTGACAGTTTCCAAGCCTCACATGAAGAGGATGGCCACAGGATGACCCATTTGATATATAGCACAATTAACTACTCAGACGTCGGGGGTCATGAACACCAAAGTATGTTATTTTGGGGGTTTTTGTTCAAAAAGTTTGAAAACCATTACTGTAAGCTATAAGAAATCAGTTTGCATTTATTTTCAGCTAACCCTCCAACTGCTCCTTTGCTGTCTTATTTGCAGTTTTAGAGCTTTTTCCTCCTTTTTTCTGCAGTTTCTCTACACTTCAAATTTTTATATATGTAAAAGCTTAAATTTCAAGGTGAAACATGTTTGACATCTGACATCTTCATTGTCCAATGTTCCCTCCACAAGATATTTATAATCAACCTTTTTCCCTTCTTTATAACCAGAGAATTTAAACTGTTGGTGCACAGTTTTCCAGACAGTTTTTCAGAAGGTGGAATTTTGGTTAAGTTTAATTTCATAAAGATTTTTAATGCTATTTTATCTAAACATTTCACATTATCCTCATCAGTCAGGGATTTATCCACTGGCTTTAGATAGATTACTTACTAATATCTTCCACTTAGTGTTACTTATCTCATCTTGGGCAAAAAGGAGAGGAACCCTTTAAATTTTGGTGCAAACCCAGATAATAGTCTTGAATTGTGTAAAAAAAAACAACCAAACAAACAAATTTAAAATTTCTGATGAGTTAACAGTTTTAACTTCGTTTTTGTTTTTGTCCCTTTCATTGAGGTCACTATTTTGAGTAATACCTCTATGTATGTCATGCAATGTGTGAAACAAAATAAAAGGAATTGATCACTGAAGACCAAAACAAAAACAAAAACAAACAAAAAAAAAAGTTTTTACAGCAGCTAAAAATAGATTGTTTAGAATTTTAATATCAAAAGGAAGATTTCATGAGTTTACCAGGCTGGTCTGGATACAGTTGGCAGATAATCTCTGCTGTAGGTAGATGCATCTTAACTTGTGCAAAGCTTTTATTCAGACTGGCTGAAATGAGATCTAATTTGCTTTATTTCCAATCACTTCTTAGCTAAATTATACTCAACTGTCCATTCACATCACGCTTAGCATTCATTCAACTGAATTATTGAGTGTGTGATGTTAGGATCAGCAAGCTGTGATGACGGGCACAGCAAAAGCTTTAATGAATGTTTTTTCCGTCAAAAAAAGAAGAAACAACCACAAACAAACACAAACTACAGAACACACAGAGCAACGCATGAGATGACGCATTTCACCGACCCATATTTACCTCGGGTTGCTAGGTGATGGACACATAGGGACCATGAGGGATTGGGACAGAGAGAAGAAAAAACAACAAAAAAATAAAAATAAAATAAACAAAACAACCAAACCAAATGAAGCACACTGATGATAGCACAACTAAAACTTTAAATGATTTGCATAGTTTGGCTCTTAAAGGAACACTTTGTTTGTTTTCAGCAGTATTAACAGCAACTTGTCGCTGCTCTTAAAACCAGCAAACTAGACTTTTCCAATAATCCATCCACTCAGATCCAATTCCCAAATCCTTCCATGGCCCTACATCTCTAACTTTCACAGGTATGATGTCACTTATGCTTTAGGAATCAAGGCATAATGGTCATTCCAGTTTTCAGCTGGAGCACTGTGAATAATATGGATGGACTGAGGATCACTATTCCTTAATCTCTAAAAGAAAAAGGGAACTTCTGAAAAACAGAGAAGGCGGAATCAGATTCAGCAATGTTTTGCAGAATGAAAAAAAGACAAAAACAAAACAAAGCAACAAAATGTTCCTTTAAAAAGGACCTGGGATCAGGGTAGGAGTGATCATGAACCCTTACATAGACAATTTGAAGGTGTACAATTATTGGGAAGATGAATCCGTAACAAAACAAGATGACTGATAACTGACAAAGTTGTTAAGCTGCTTATAAAGACATTATTTCAGCACAGATGGTTAAAGGTTGCAGATTGCTATTAGCTAACAGTAGCTAACAAATTACAGCACACATTGCAAAATGTTTTTCAGTACACTTAACACAGTTGCCATCGATGTGCATGTTAAATAAATCCGTTATTCAATTCAGTAGCTGGGGTTCAAGTTATTGCTGAGTGAGAAGAAAGGCGACGGCAGTCAGGTCGTACAAATAAAACACAACTCTAAAGATAATCTGAGAATAAAAACCACTGATGGCAGGATGTGAATAATTAAAACAGCGTGTATTTCAGTTTGGCCTTCCTACCTGGCTACTGACTGGATGACTTTAGAAGACGTATCCTTTATGTTGGTGAGGAAGCGCTCCGTTCCTCCCCTTAAGATATCCAGGAGGCCGCTTCCTGCTTGATCAGGATCATACACACCTGGATGTCATAAAGAAAGAGAGGACATTACAGTAGACATAACATGAAACACAGACCAGGCCATGGTGAAGGTGCTGCTGCAGGGTTTGGCGTCTACACATCAGGGTCACGGTTCTAAAACTACGGATGTGGATCAGAAATATTCTATTTGCTGCAGACAAACGCGTACGGATCAAACCAGATGACAACCGTCGTTTAGCTTGGAGGTAAATGAACTGGATGATATCAGAGCTGAATCTACCTGAGTTGCAACATCCCGTCCCTGAAAGGAAAGCACAAGCACACTCTGCTTTTCGACAGATGGTTGAGTGGCAGTGCAGAAATCCTCTTAATAGGTGTGAGGCAGCTTGTATGTGTGTGTGTCTGCATGTGTGCATAGGGGGAAATAAGCTTATCAAACTCATTTGGATAAATGTACAAATAAACAAGGGAAATACTATTTTCTCACCAAGTCTGTTCTCCAAATAAGCTCATTTCTAAAATCGTCAAGACAGAGCCATAAGCCGTTTCCTGAGCAAACTCTGCTTCCATCAGTTTTTTCTTTATTGTTGAGTTAACCCTTTCAGGTAAAACTGTCTTTAACAACTGTTAATGCCCTACACACGAGTGAAATTAAACAAATAAAAGATAAAAAAGACGAATGAAATTAAAAACTCCACAGTTGGAAATCTATTAAAATCCATTAACACTACAGATTAATTGTAGGGTGGGAAATCTTTGAGTGGAAACAAACTTTGTTTCATAGCTTACAGAGGCAACATGAGAAGCTTTTTCTTCTCAAGATCACTGAAAGGTTAATGGTTAGAGAGTGACCAGAATTCGACATGCACAGTTTTTGTAATGCATGAAGATCCGGATCTTTGGGGTTAAAAACTGCTGATCTGTCAAACACAGTTGGTCATGAACACCCCACATAGAGGAAGAGGAAACATCAGCTACCTCCAAATGGGCTGGATGTTTATGGTCATTTTCAGGCATCATGCATCAAGTGGTAAACTTTCTTCTTGCATACATCATAGTAATAAGGTACAGTACGGGTGGAAAGTAAAGACGGAAAAAAATCAGCTGTCAGTAAAATAAGTTGAAATTGACAAAAGTAATAATAAATAAAAAAAATTTAAACAAAATTATGACATTGATTATGAATTGTGGTTCAACAGAAATATAAAAAAAACCAAAACAAGCACGATGGGACTCCTGAACTAAAATTTTATTGAGCAACACTTTGAGGCAATCGCTGCAATCAGGTGTTTTCTGTAACATCCAATCAGGCTTCTGCACCTGTTGACAGGTATTTTGGTCCATTGTTAATGAGTAAAGGCGCTCCAATTTGTCTGGGACAGCCTTGTTTGTTTGTTTTTTAAAAATAATTTTTAACAACCACAATTCAAAATCAATGTTTTATTTCACTAAATTGTAATTTAGTAAAATTTTAGCTATTTTTACTTTTTTCAGTTTCTGATTATTTGAATTACTATTGTGAATTTAGCCTTTTCTTTCATGGGAGTTTGTCTAAAATTTCGGCTCGTACTGTAGATGACACCTAAGAGGTGTAGGTAAGTGTACAGTTGAGCTTTAAAGTTTACATCCCCTGGCAGAATTATTTATTTATTCATTTTTTAGCTGTTTCTCAGAGAATATGAAAAACAACACAAAAACTTCTCTTTCACTCATGGTTAATGGCTGGGTGAATTCATTTACTATGAATTAAAGAAAAGTTTTTTCGTGTTACCATTCATATTCTCCTCCCCCCAAAAATGGCCCAAAAATACAAATAAATGAATCTCAAATTCTGTCAAGGTATTTAAACACAGCTGTATGTTTGTGAAATACAGTAAAGATAATAAAAAATAAGTTGCTCCAGGTTCTTTTAGGGTTAAGTGTTGTATGTCACAGGGGGGAAAAAAGGACAGAATGAAGTAACTCTTAAATGTCATAATATTTCCATGCAAACACCGTTTTACCTGCGTTGTTGTGGACGTTGTGGATCTGCATGGGCGGCTGTGCTCCGTTGTTGCCAAAACCTCCATTCTGCTCCAGCAGCTGCAGACATTCATAGCCATCATACACCGGACGCCAACAGTAATACGTACTCAACATTGTTAGCGGCAGATAAAAACAAAATGGACTGAGAAAAAATAAAAATAAAAATCAGAAAAATGTGACAAAAGATCAAAAGATTTTGTCTGTAATTATTGAGACATTACAAAAGGTAGAAGAAACCAAATCCACAAACAAAGAAGAAATGCTTTTTCCCCCCAAAAAAGGTCAAATTTCCTTATAAAAAATACATGAAAGAAATCTCATATCAAGCAAACTGTAGTTTTGTTTCTGTTGAGTCGTGCTGATTGTGGGTCAGTAATACAGCAGCTCAGTATCTCACTTCCGTCTCTGCTCCTCTATCTGCTACATCTCACAGCCTGCCTCTCCATATGTCTGTAGTAAAGAGAGGAGGAGAAGGAGGAGGAGAAGTACGTTTGTAATCTTCTTATGTCCAGCAGGGAAACCCCTCCTTAACCCTAATCAGATCAGCAGTCGCCAAATCTGCCCTCACCCTGAACACACTCCCCCCGCCTCATCGGGACTCTGATTCTGTCTGAAATTTGTCAATCTTCTGTTTCTCAATTTACTCATTTGCTGCCGGGCAAAAATAAGCACTCTAATTCAACTGTAATAGAAATTGAGTTTCGGGTGATGGATGCTGACACTTATCCATCCATGAGCGAATTAATGCAGACCAAAAAGTTGGGAGAAAAGAAGAGTTACTGAGATCCTGAAGAGTTTTTATCAGCTTTACTTCAGTCACAACAATGAGTGAGGATTTAGTGATAAGTAGCAGGATTTATGGGTTTGTGGTAAGAATCATAAGAGGCTGCGGTTGAGGAGTTAAACTAAAACCTTAAATGTGATTGAGCTCAGATTACTACGGTTTCCTGCCTTTATGGTGGCAACAGGACAGAAAAAATAAAAGCAGCTGGGCTGCCGAGGTGTCGAGATCCCATTATGCATATTCTGAATTTCCATTTAGCCATTTTTAACCTCCGTAACTGCCCCTTTAGGTCAGAGGGGAAAGATAATAGACTCCTCTTTATCCACCACAGTGTGTGTGTTGCATCTGCTTAGTAATGTTAACTGAGAGCATTTAAGACTGAGCGTACACATTTACACACGGTGTGAGAGGCTGATGGTCGGCTTGTTTCTTCACAGGCTAGCAGCTCGATGAGGATGCACCTCAGCGTCCCAGTCATCAGATTACATCATTTACAAGCTGAAGACAGCCCAAGTACGAAACAGCGACAAACATCTGGAGACACTTTTATGGCAGCAGTTAAACACACGTACCTCTGTAACTGGAGACTTGGGGTTGACGTTGCGCGCTGCTGCGATCTCCTGTAGCTGGTTGACTAGCTCTGTAATAGAAAGACGCTCCTCTGGGTTTACTTTCAACATGGAACCTGGAGGAGAGGAAGAAAAAAAAAAAAAAAGGATGTGAACAATTTGGCTAAAACAAACAAGATATTTATTGAAGACATTATTTGAAACCAAAAATTAGAAGGGTAAATCTGGACGGGTCAGAACTAGAAATATTACAGATATTCATCTCAGCTTATGAATCAAACTTGGGCAGGAAGATTATTTCAAAACTATAGCAATAATAGAAAATTTAAAAGGACATAACACAGCTTATATTAAGGAGAAATAGGAGAAGGATGCATCCATAGTTCTGTCTTTGGAGGAGTGGGAAGACATCTGTGAACAGCAATGGAAGTCGTGGAGAGAAACATAGATGGAAAAACACTACCCGATACTTTGTCACACCAGCTCAGCAAAACCAGCACGACACATGGTGTTGGAGACAATGTGGGGCAAATTACTCATTTGCCCCATTCTCATTCTCATATATTCTGGGATTGCCCTGTAGTCAAAACATTTTGGCAGGATCTAAAAAGATGTATAAATCAAGAACTGAGTTCAAAACCCCCATTCACATTTGGATCATGTAGAAATGAGTAGAACTGGAGAAAAAAAAGTGGTATGGATTTTGCTAATGGCAGGGGGAAAAAAGCAATCACCAGAAGACTGGTTGAGACTAGAGAGTCCCAGCTTTGAAGACGGTTTGAGTCATACATGAAATTTACATAATGGAGAAATTAACATACTCCCTTCGAATGGAATGTGACAAATTTAACAGAATGTGGAATAGCTGGTTGGAATACATAAGGCCAATTAGACAAGACTTTATTTGATGGATTAAACAAATCTTGGTGCCTGGGTGTTCATCGCCACTGAGTTATAACTGTTCTTTTTAGTTTTGTTTTTGCTTATTTGTCTCTTCTTATTTGTCTCTTCAACCTTTGCTAGTTTCATTTAGCCTGATACACTACAACAAGAAGTTCATCATAACTTACATGCAATCTCATCATTTCGTGTAATCTCTCTTCACTCTCCAATTGAATTGTAAATTACTTTCTGTTCCCCTGCATTTCCCTGCGATTTTTTGTATTTTGTATTCTGAAGTCTGGTTTAATTCAACAGTATCAGAAATGAGTGAGATCTCTGTTTCAAGAAAGGATATCTCATAACCGTCCTTCAGAAAGGTCTCTTGTTTGTCTTTTTCCTTGTTGTGTAATAATTCCTTTTCTCCTTTACCTTATTTTGTTATTTCATCTTGAATTTAGAAGAAGAAAATTGTACTGAATGTGATTTTAAAAGGGGACATTAGTATGAACATACCAGAAGTATCATGATCTCCTTTTAAAAAAAAATGAATTTAAAAAAAAGAAGAAAAAAGGGATGCATGGGAGGAAGAAGAATAAAATACACCGAGATAAAGAAAAACAGGGAGTCCTTACGTATGAGCTCATGATAAACGGTGTATTTGACATCGTTCTGGGGGATGGAGTATTTTCCATTGACTATTTGCAGCTTAGCCCCCTCCTCAAATGGATGCTGCTTGAAACACAACAGGTAGAGGATGCATCCCAAAGCCTGTGTGGGAGACAGGATATGACAAAAAGCAAAACTTAGATCAAACCTTATCTTTATTTTGAACAAAAACCGGGTAAAATACACAACAAAAAGGGGGGAAAGTGAATGAACTGACCCAGATGTCTTGCTTCTCATTGATGGGAAAGTTGGAGTAGAGATCGATCATCTCTGGTGTCCGGTATGCCGGGGTGGTGTTCCTTGTGATCTATAAAAAGAAAAAGAAACTCAACATTCATAGATCATGTCTCTCATTCAGACATTTTTGCCAACAAAATGATGCTCATATTCAGAGGACTAAACATGCTTTTAGTAAAATATTTTAAAGTTTTTCTACTTTTGATCCTCCATCAGAAAAAATAAATCTCTTTTCAGAACATGCGCTTGGCATTGATACAAATTATTAGATTTAGAAACTCTGGTGTTCTGCACACTGAGGTCATATGTGGCAAATGTCTTATGTGAGCATGTGTCTGCATGCTTATGGTATTAATATGATTGACCTGATCGATCAGAGCTTCCTGGACCTTCAGTGGTTAATTCAATCAAAGGTTTCTGGTTTCTGATCTCATTACTGCCACAGATCCACTGAGACCTCTCAATGTGCTTTTCTCTTTTTTCTCTTTATTGATGAACTGACCTTCGTAGTGAAATTTGAGAACATAATAAGCATGAATGATCATAGAGAAGCAATTGTTGGAGCACGCTTTCCCCATCTTACAAAACAGAATTTTGTTTTAACTAGAAACCATAAAATTAACTAAGATCATTAGGGAACAAATGGCTTCAGACCCCCCCGCCAAAAAAAAGTTTTCAGGGTAATATCATTATTCCAAATCAGATACAACTTCAGTGCTTATTGTATTGAAAAGTCAGGTGATGTATATTTGTGTAATGAGGAAAACTGCCCTGATAAACTTCTTGCTTTAAAATGTTCCCTGTTGTAGGGCAGCTTCATTTGCAAATGCAAGACCTTTTAGAGGAATTCAAAGCTCTTGAGGTTGGTGAACTATTCACTTGTGACCGCTGGACAGTATAAAAATATTGCAGCAAAACTCACATGGACATGAAATCTGAAACTTCTGTAAACGCACGCACCCTGCAGTGTCCCAAAGTAAAAGGTGTCAAGTGCTCAGACACATGGTAAAAGCAGAGAAGGCTGACACGTGGCCACCACGGAATAAGATTTACAAGCAAGTGTCACAATTTGGAAAAGTAAAGAGATTTTTTCTTTCAGGTTTTATGTACAGATTAAATAACAGGAGCCACATGAACAGACCTGAGCTTGGATCTCTAATGAACAGAGGGATCAATTCCATTCAGGCACCACCAAGGTTTAGGAGGACTTGCATGGGCAGCTGTGATTTTGCAGTGAGCTTTTTAGACCCATTTAGGTTGAAGATTGACCAAAAGAAATCTACTTTCAAAGCTGCCGCTAGTTTCTGAAAGATGCATTTTTCAATGCAACTGTGCAGGACAGCCTGCAGTGTCTGGCTGTTGCTGCTTCACCAAAGCTGGTTACAAACAGATCAATAAACTAACAGACCTCAGGAAGGGAAGCTCTGCTACTTTTTGGGGAAAAGGAAAGGTTGTTGATGAACTTTGGAAAACCTAAAAATGTCGTCTGATTAACATTTAGTGTTTATGATTCTTCGCAAAAAATTGATTCATCTTTTATTTCTACAATTTTATTACACCTGCTGAACATTAACACAAAGGCTAATCAGCCAATCCCAAGGCAGCAACTCAACGCATTTACGCATAATTAAGACTTGCTGAAGTTCAAACTGAGCATCAGTTTGTGAAGAAATGGGATTTAAGTGACTTTGAATTTGTTATGGTTGCTGGTGCCAGACAGACTGGTCTGAGTATGTCAGACACTGCTCATCTCTCACAACCATCTCTAGGGTTTACAGATAATGATAAGAGAAAATATCCAGTGAGAGATGGTCGAACGAATTATTAATGTCAGAGGAGAAGGGGCACACAGTTTGGAAAGGACAGAAAGTAACTCAAGAAACCACCGGTTCCAACTCAGGTATGCTGAATAGTATCTGAACATACAACACATCCAGCCTTGAAGCAGATGGGCTGGAGCAGCGGAAGACCACAGCAGGTGCCACTCTTGTCAGCTAAGAACAGGAAACTGAGGCTACAATTCACACAGAATCACCAAAACTGGACAATAGAAGATAGAAAATGTTGTCTGGTCTGGCGAGTCTCTATTTCAGCTCCACATTCAGATGCTAGGCTCAGTATTTAATGAAAAGAACATAAAAGAATGGATCCATCCTGCCTTGTGTCAATAGTTCATGTTGCTATGGTGCAATGGGGACAGGGATATTTTCTTGGCGCAATTTAGGTCCCTTGGTACCAATTGGGCATGCTTCAAACACCACAGCCGATGTACCTATTTTCTGAAGGCTACTTCCAGCAGGACAAGGCATCATGTTACAAATCATCTCCAACTGGTCTCTTGAACATGACAGTGAGTTTACTGTACTCAAACGGCCTCCACAGTCACCAGACTTTAATCCAATAGAGCACCTTTGGGATGCGGTGGAACAGGAGATTCTCATCATGGTGATGCCATCATGTCAATATGGATGGAAAAAAAAAAACAACAACAGAACTCTGAGGAATTTTTTCAACACCTTGTTGATTCCATCCCATGAAGAATTACAATAATCCTGAAGGGAAAAGGGGTCCTACCTGGCACTCGGGAAGTGTATGTAATAAAGTGAGTGTAAACATACTGCTCTAAAAAAACCAAACTGTTTTCCTTCAATAAAACTGTAGACAGACTGAGCACAGTGTATTCGTTCACTTTAGCATATTCTAAAACTCGTTTTTTTTCTCCTGATTGCTGATATTTGAGTGTGTGGGGGTACCTCATCCTCCACCATGGACCTCTTCTGTGCAGACCAGCTGTAGTCGGGGCGATGCGACACTGTGGTGGAGCTGCCAAAGTCGCACAGCTTGATGGTGCCCTGATTACTAATCAAGAGGTTCTCGATCTGCAACACATCAAAGTGGGTGAATTCATTACTGCCGCAGGTCACGTTTTAAACACCCATTCATCAGGCCTTTCAATCATCGTTCACTCATCCAGCCTTTCAGGACAGACCAACCTTGAGGTCTCTGTGGATGATCAGAGGTTTCTGTTTGTGCATGTGCTGCACAGCACGGCACGCCTGGTAGAAGATTTTCAGCACAGTGTCGCATGACAGAGGAGCTTTCTGCTCTACCCGCTTTATAAAGTCCACCAGCTGACCTGAAGTGAAAGAGACACAAACACAGGACTGAACACAAGCCCACAGATAAGAGTGGATGTCTTGTTTCAGGTGAAAAAGTGGCTAATAACACCATCAAATCAAAGGGACTTCTCACAAACATGAATACGATTCAAACAGCAGGAGGGGCTTTGAGAGATATTTCCCCCATTCTGCATTAAAAACATAAATAATATAGTTTGGAATGCTTTAATTTTTTATGGTTTATTGAAAATAAATTGAAATCTCTTTTGAGAATTGAAGGGACCAAAGAACAAGGAAAACATAACATCTATTTAGGAAATGACGGCAGAACAAACGCCTTATTAAGTGTTTTATGAATCTTGAGGACTTCCTTTTCTTTGAGGACATTTCCATTATATTGTGAAATACGCAAGTGTGGTTATATTGCATAAAATCAATCAAAACTTGGACAACATGTCTGTAGGAAATAAAAACCACAAACAGGAAGCTTTCATCACTGACGCTTTTCAGTTCAAGTTCCTGAGAAACTGCTCTTACGTCTGATGTCTGATGAATGAATAAGCAGCAACTCGGCTCTGAAGAAGCAGAATGAGGAAGAAGAGGCAGATAAAAGACGGACAATGACCATGTGCAGAAGTGCATGCGGGATTTACCTTTACACAGTTCGGTGAGGATGAGGAACTCTGCTTGGCCGGTGTCTGACTCTTCCTTACTGATGGAGGCAGCAGAGGAGAACTGGACTACATTTGGATGACCTGACAGCTTTTTCTGTGGAGTCACCAGGTCAAGGAACACACAAATCAAACACTAATGTGATTTCAAGCCTTTCATAAATCGTACTAGTGAGATGACTGGTGCTCCCAGTTCAGTTTATCTAAATAAACAAGGAGTTTGTGTGGATCTTGGTAATTTGGCCTGTAAATTTAACTCGTTGTCAAGTAAGTCAAATTAATCTACTTTGCAAAGCGAGTCCCGCTGCCTCACAAGATGATGTATCACCATGTAATTCATTAATCTTATTTAAGATAAACACGTAATTACAGGTTTATGCATCAAATTGCTTCTGAGCTATTCATTTTCTATCCTAGTCCTTAGCTTTTCCCAAGCATGAATCAGAGCCAGCATAAAACTAAACACTGTAAAATACATATTAGTTCCTATAGTTCACATTGTATGGTGTCAACATTATAAACTAAAAATAATCCAGTAATGATAGTAAACTATACTAGATGTGCGTTCCAAAATCCAGAAAAAAAAATGCCATCGGCTGAGCTCACAAAAAGAAGAAATGCTCCATTGCGATTTCAACCAAAAAATGTCTTTGTTATGAATGATAAAGGATACCATGAAACAGACTTCCTGTATGATTTCCTTGTTCTTCTCCTCCTCATTAGACAGCAGCCTCTGAAAGAAAAACATTACATCAGTTCAGTCTGCACCTTCTGTTCCATCATTATTTCAAAACTTTTAGGCCCATACGGAAACTCATCAACTGTACATCAGAACATTTTAAAGGTACACTGTGTAACTTTTGACACAAACATTAGCCTAGTGTAAGTAATAATAGATGATTTATGGGGTCATAAATACAGAACTTGACACATGTCGGTGCTCCGAGGGCACTGCCATTCTCAAAAACCATACATTTTAACTTTGCAGGAGAGGATCCATCTCTCATTAGATCAGGCTTTGTTTTATGGCTCAATGACTTAGCTATTAGCTAATCAAAGTGATCTGCAAATACAATTCCAAAACACGGATAGACACTGTTTAATTTTGAGACAGCTGTGTGGCCTGTGGGAAGTTACAGGTTTAGTGCCCCTAGTGGCCAAAAGTCACACGGTATCCCTTTAATCTTGATGTTGATGTAGTATGACAGATAAGAGACCACTCAGTCGCATTTACCTATTCCTTCAGAATCTGAATATTTAGACATTTCTGCATTTGCAATTTTTATTTTCATTTAGTTATCCATCAAAAATCCCAAGATATGAACAGAATTATTAGTATGTAACAGATTGAAACCTCATAACCAAAACTCTTTTTTTTTCTATGAAATCACAAGGTGGAGGACTTTTGATTAATACGATTTAAAAAAATAAACATAAAAAACATAAAAAAAAAATAAAAATCAGCAAATATCAACATTGGCGTGATAATTGTATGACTGGGACAAAGAAAACTCTAAAATCGGGGTTGTCCAGTTGAATGTTTAGGTCTTTTTTGTTTAAGCCAGCACGTCACAATCTGCTGCCATTTATAAATATTAATTAGATGTATTCACCGTAGATTAGGTGTTCTTTGGTGTGAGGGCTCTAAATTAACACTTGCCAACCCTCAACATGTGGACTCAAGTTTATTTTTATGAGCGTAAATGAAAACTTATAGATCAGTTTGGGTGATAAAAGAAGCAAATAATTTTGGTCATTTGTCCTGGCAGTGCCATCATTATATTACCCATGAACACATAATACACATCATTTACAAATCAATGACATGTCATCATAACATGTCATTTACATGCGACTGCCTGCCCACGCAAAGTGCAGCCCAATGAGGTGCAAAATTTCGTTTGATGGTGGTTGAGCAGTGAGGATAATGTGGTTGGTTATAGGACAAGAGAGCAGGTAGGAGAGAATACTGATGACGAAACAAGAAGCAAAAGTTACTGACATCTGGCATGCAGACAGTTTACGCTCACACAGGCCAGAGTTTGTGAACCAACACCAGTACAAGCTAGGGAACTGAAAATATCCAGAGAAATTGCAGCTCTGCTGAGATGTCTGAAGGCATTTGACGTCTGTTAAAAAAGCTAAAACTGTTGGAAAGCTTAAACTCTTCCTATGAACTCATTAACTGCCAGCCATTGTTGTAGCAGAGAGCCCCAAGCCGCCAGCCGCAACACCCTAACGTGAGCTGCATGATTTGCTTCGCCATATGCTCTCCCAAACCCTTAACTTCCACAATGTATTTTTAAGTGTTTTGTGGCACTGCCATCTATTGGATCAGGTCATAATTACATTAAACAACATGATTAAAATTGACAGTTACAAGTTTAATTCCTCCCCGCCAGTAGGTGGCACACTCACGCTATTAGCTTTAGCAATGTTACAGAACCAGCTCATTTTTAATTAGCATTTGCAAATGTTTAATTTACATGTCCAGGAAGAAAGTGGCAACCTCCTCCATGGGGCTTTTGAGTCCACATCCTGCTTAATTTGTTGTCTGCTTGAATTTAAGAAATATAACGCAAGGAAGACTCTATTTCCACACAGAGCAATTGAGCTAGGACTCCTTAGCCAATGCTAATGGCACAGAATCCTTCAGTGTAGACATTGGCATGGTATTCAGATGTAAATATTCACATATACTGGACCTGTCAAAATTAAATAATTTTTAATTAAATCATATTTTATATCTTATCTATAATTTATGATAAATAAAACAATTATTCATACGTATTTTAAAAAATTCTGTAATAATTGACACTTTTACTTTATTCTGTATCCCACTACGATCTGTGGATGTATTATTTTTGAGAAATTAACTGTTTTGATGAAAAAGTTGTAGCTATCACTTTTAAAACTTGATTTTCACCAACAAGCTTCACCAGGGTGTCCAGCAGCACCCCCCGCTACAACCACAAAAGAAATTTTTGGCGTCTTTGTCAAAGAATGCTTGGATTTGAAAAGATATCAAAAGACTGATTTGGCAGCCATTGAGTTAATATAAGTAATTAAAAATAAATGAATAAAATGAAATAGAATATAAAAATTATATATATATTTTTTAAAATATAAATGATATAAAAATAATTTAAAAATAAAATAAAATAAAAAAGAATCAGCAAAACTGAAACTTGAAACAGATCGTTTCAACTGTTAAAAGCTAAAGCTTCTTTGTTCCTTATTAGAGAATGTTGACCGATTGTTGTTGGCGCACATATGATGTGGCTCATTTCCCGCAACAGAAATCTGGTTTGTGGAACATCTGATTGGCTGGTAACTTTATGACTCGATTAGCTGTTGATCAAAGATGTTCATTTAGAGCTAGAGCTGCAAACTGCTAAATAAGGTTGAACAGAGCTCATGTTCATGTTTTGGGGCATCACTTTTACAAATGGTCATGCCTTTGGAAAAAAAGATGTCAGTATTTGTGACTTTAGTGGATAAATGTTCATCTTACCTTAAGGGCATAATCTTTACCACTGCTCATGTCCTGGGCTTCATACACAAAAGCAAACCCACCTAAAAAAAAAAAAAAGGGTGAATCAAGAAGAAAAACATTAAATTAAAATCCATAGCACATGGCTCTTAAAATGATTCATAACCATCACTTTTGCATGCTCAGTGTCTTGCAAAAGTGTACGTTGCAGATCAGGATGTGTCGTAATAAAACCCAACGCAACAACTGTCTGGAATCAGCATCACATTTCTGTGAAACTCTGGGCAGATTGCATGTTGAAGTGGTGGTGAGAAAGTCCTGAGAAAGTACTGCAACCAAAGACACAATATTTCCAACAACTAATTTCTATAAATAATTAATAACAATTACATTCCACGGGAAGCTAAATCAATGACTTTATATCAATGACTGATGGCCAGTGAGAGCACTAAAATGTTAAGCAGACCTCTGTTCTGCAAACGTAAAAGGAACACTAACCACAGGCTTATCTGGTGATCACCGAGCAGCCACAGAAGAGTTTGAGCTGTGATGTGTGGCTGAAAAACAAACGCTACTCTGGCAACGTTTCTGTCTCCAGCTCACTGAGCTCTAAATACATGTTTTCACTGAGGGAGAAGCTGGAATGTGAACAGCTGATCAGAGCCGCCACGATCATAAGTTATCTATCAGAGAGCAAAGAGAATCAGTTTAAACTGGAATCATCAGCCTGTTATAGAAACAACTGGATGTATGGACTTTATTCTAATCAAATAGGAGGAACAAACAGCATCACATTGGCCTTTTTACAAGGCTTAAAAGTCACTGAGGCTGGTGGACTTAAAGAAACATACACAGCGAGCTGCTGTTCAAACAAGGAATGGGAAAGGTTACCATAGTAATGAGTAAATCAACTACCAGCCTTTGCCCAGTAAAAAACTAAAAGAACAGGCTGAAGATGCTAATCTTTAACACTGACATGAGAGAGACTGCCCAGGTGTGTGTGTAACAGTCTGACCTTGTTTGGGAGTTAAACCTGCAACCTAATAGTCATGCACCCTGATCTGTTTTAACATGAGATGGACAACACTTCTTCTGTTGGATTCTTGAGCTTAGTTTTTACACTGAAGAAATCCTCCACTTTATTACTTGCATTTGGCACAAAGTTCAACAAAGTTATCGACCCAGTGCATAATTCATCGGCCATTACAGGATTAATACATATAGAAAGCAAGTGATTCCACTCGAAATGCAAACTCATGTCTGCGAGGGTCACATGTCTTCCTGTTTAGTGCCGGGAAAAAAAAAGGACAGAGATCTGAACAGCTCCATTATGTTTGCTTCCAAGCCAAACCCAGAAGAATACGCCGTTATCACACACCAAATCACATGGGGATTTGAAAAGGGGAGCGTTTTAGTGTAAGATGATCACTACTTTTACCACCTGTTTGGATTTTAGAAGTCTTGTGCAATAAAAGCATTGCCATCTTACTGATCACACTGTTCAGTGTGCATTAATTATTGTTAAAAGTTAGGAACAAAATTTTAAGCAACAGTTTTAATAAACACTTGACCAACATTTTATTTTGTGAACATTTCTTTTCTTAAGATCACCAAGTTGACCAATCCCAAAATTTAAATGATCACTTCTTACATCTAGAGTGTTTTTATTACATATTTACATATCCAACAGAAGCTTTGATTTCCACTGTAATACTATTGGGACTGAACATTTGAGAATGGGTGACAGTCAGGGGATGAAACAATCTATCAGATATAGGTAATTTCCCAATTCTGGGTGGATTGAGATGGCTCACACTGGTCAACCCCTCAATTTTGGACAAGTATTTTGTCAAGAACCGCCTAACTGGTCCTGTTATGTATTAGTTGTGTGAATTAATAAAGAAAACAATCATTCAGAGTTTAGAAAAAAAAAAAGCACAAAGAAGCTTCTCTACTCACTCTGGCTATGAATGAATATTTGTTAGTACATAAAAGCAACCTGATCAGTAGGTTTTCAAATGCCCTGTAACCCTAGTCCTTGCAGAGAAACATCAGTGAAGCTGAGCAATATAGGACCAAATTGAAAAACTCCTGCTTGGTGGGAAAACAAACAGATCATCATATTTCATCCTGTCCTACACGCCGTCATGACAGCAGTAAGAAAGCAATCCAACAAAGCTTTACAAACGCTCTGATTTTGTTGTTTGTATAATCAGCAAGTGGTTTGGTTAAACACGCTGTCATCACATCTATCTGAAAGCTGTCGTGTCTTCACAGATACTGTGATCTTTCTCTTATGCAAAGATGAAGGTATGCGGTCAACTAGCTGGTTCTTAAGACACGACTTGCTTTTAGCAGACGCAAATCAACAGATTTCTCTTATTCACACATTACGATCCAAAAATCAATTTAAAACAAGTTAACGTGATCGAAACCAACCTATCAACCGGTGTTTACTAGGTGACTCACAGGACTGCACTTGCTAACGCCGCTGACTACCAATACAGGTATGCTACTAGCGGGTTAGCCGGTTCGGCTACCTAGCATGTTTCCACGCAAACATAATCGTGACGTGTCTCGCTGTGGTATCCTATCTCACCTTCGGCGATCACCCTCTTGATCCTCAGTTTCATGTCACCGAGCTCAACAACCTGTCCTACGAAGTCATTCTGGTCCCGACTGGCCGCTCCGGACGCGCCGGGCCCGGCTAGGAAATCAAGTGCCGACTGGAACAGTGACATCTTTATTCAGCGCCCGTTTCCAGGCAGCTTCCAGGCAGGGAATGTGCGGTCTTAGTTCCTGCTGGCTCAGCTGATAAACTCTACAGAGGTTCGTGATGTTAAAATGTCTTATGATCAAGTGATATTATTCTTTCACTGGAAGCAAACATCCTCTTCCTGCTGCTACACCGACGAGGCCACCATCATCACAGTGCTGCTGACTTCCGTGAAGGATGATGACGTCGAATGCGACTCGATCATGTGATGTTGGGAAGAAAAAATAGAAAAGAAAAAGGAAACAACCTAGTACAAATAATTAACTTCAAACAAACAAACAAACAATTAATAAATAATTTTCCCTAATGTTAAAATAGGATTCAAATAGATTATTATGATTATTATAATCACAATGATAATAATTATTATTATTATTATTATTATTATTATTATTATTGTTGTTGTTGTTGTTGTTGTTGTTGTTGTTGTTATTTCTGTTATTAAGCACAGAATTACTGGCAGGTGACGCTGTCTTTTAAAAACCTTGAACTAGTTTCTTCGGGGGATAACATAAAACGTACATTGACAAGAAAATAAGACTTTCCTTAAAATGTACTGAAGATCTAACCTTTATAGAGACAAGTCCTTTTTGCTGAATGCAAACTTGTGTCCTCGTGACCTTATTTAAATCACTGGTTACTGGTTCATAAAATATTACGTTTGCTTACACAGTAGAATCCCGTAGTACAGTACATAAATGTTATACTGCCATCTACTGGACAAATATGAAATATTTATAGCTTTATAGTTTTACCCCTCCCTCAAATGCAGAGCATTTTTTCCATGTATCTCATGGTAAATGTTTTTTTTGTTTTGGGGTGCATTTGGTAGCGGTGGTGGGATGGGGGGCTTGACATTATAATTTCCGATGAAAAGGGGGCCCAGCAAAAAAGTTTGAGAACCACTGATTTAACATATTAGAATAAATTAATCTCTATATCTGTACTCCTATAAACTTATGGAATATGTGATGAAGAAAAACTCATTCATAGGAAAATTAGAGAAAATGCACACAGAAAAGCTCGAGCCACAGTTGGAGTCAGGAGTAGGTGAGGAGGAGCAATTGGACCAATCGTTCTCAATCATGGAAAATCTATATGACACCCTCCAAGATACCTAGAGACAGCAGAGCTGATTACCCAACAGACTTGTTTAGCTCCACTATCATACTGAAATCCCATAAATCACCTCAGGGGTGAGCAACTCCGGTCCTTGTGGGCTGGTATTAGGAGTTTCCTTTTGGCAACAAACCTTGTGACTTATGCAGCTTGATGTCCCATTGATTGGAGTCAGGTGTGTTGCAGCAAGGAAACTCCTAAGACCTGCAGGATGCCACCACTGCTCTGTCTAAACTAGGGAAAATGTGTGAGGAGTAGAGAGGGTGGATTGGCCTGCTGTAAATCCCAGAGACATGGGCATTTCAGGTGCCATAAAGAAAAAAACAAACAAAAAAAAACATCCTGTCATGGTTTTGGATCTCCTGTACATTTAGAACAGGTGTTTTCAATAACAAGCTCATCTACCTGCAGAGGAGCTGTGCTAATTAAATTCAGCTGGTTTAGTGGTTGGTTGGAACAACTGCAGGACAGGGATTTTACTTTCTGGACCATGGATGTCCAACTCTGGTGAGTCCAGAGCTACCCACACTATATATGTTACTCATTTCACAGAATCATAATCCTTCCAGGTTAAACTTCAGTGTGAGGGAGCCTAATTAGGCTTTCTAACAATTGGTAACCAATTGGTATTATCAAGGGGGGAAATAATCAAGCAAATACAATTTTCTTTACTGTAGGCAGGTTTTTTTATTTATTTATTTATTTATTTTTTTTATGCAGACAGGCATTGAGCAGGACTACTTAGCATAGACTGGGGTCCTTCATCTGGCACCGTTACCGCAGTCGGTGCTGAAGATCGTCTGCAGGAAGCAGTTGTAAGTTATTTGAATTGCTACAAGTCATGATTTAGCCGTATTTATGATTATTATGGACTGTTTAATGACATCATTGCTCTTTAGAAAAAAGAACATGCCTTGTTAAACTGTCGTCAACAATTGTTGTCACTTCAGCTAACGATTAATAGCTAATTTATGCTAAGATGACCGTTAAATGTTTAACTGTGATATTCGCTTAGTGTTGTTTCCCTCCCCCCCCCCTTTTTACTCTGATTGTATTCCAGGGATTGTGCATAATTACACCCATCGTCATGCACGCACAGACCTGATGTAAACGTTTCCAGAGCTGAAGTCATTTGTCTCTGACTGTCCCAAACCCATTGCAGATCAGGAGCAGGAATGGGGATTTAAAGAAGTATTGCCTGTTCTTCTATCTGTTCTTCTAAACTTCACCCCTGCAGCAACTGCAGTGATCCACATTATGTCAAAAACTGCTAATCTAAGCAAAGAAAAAAAGACAGTCCATCATCACTTTAAGAAATGCGGGCCAGTCAATCCGCCAGATTGCAAGGACCTTAAATGTGTCTTCAAGTGCAGTCGCAAAAACCATTAAACGCTGTGATGAAACTGGATCTTTTGAGGACCGTCCAAGGACAGGAAGACCAAGACTCACCTCTGCTGCTGAGGATAAGTTCATTAGAGATGCCAGCCTTAAAAATCGCAGCCTAACGGCACCTCAGATTAGAATCTACATCAATGCTTCAAAGAGTTCAAGCAGCAAACATGTCTCGGTATCAACTGTTCGCAGGAGGCTGCGTGAATCAGGCCTTTCTAGTCAAACTGCTGCAAAGAAACCTCCGTTGAGGGAGGCAAAGAAGAAAAAGAGACTTTCTTGGGCTAAGAAACACCAGGAATGGACAGTAGACCAGTGGAAATCTGTACTTTGGTCAAATAAAACCAAATTTGACATTTTTGTTGCTAATGGGCATTTCCTTTTGAGACGCAAGAAAGGGGAACAGACACCATCTGCATGTGAGCTTCCCATTCAGGAGCATGGGGTAGGAAGTGTAGTATTGTGGGGGAGCTTCGCTGGTGAATCTGTTGGTGATTTAATCAAAGTTGAAGGCACTCTTGATCAGGATCGCTACCACAGCATTCTGCAGCAGCATGTCATCCCATCTGGTTTGCGGTTAGTGGGACCATCATTTGTTTTACAACAGGACAGTGACCCAGAACACATCTCCAGGCTATGTAAGGACTATTTAACAGAGAAAGACACGGAAGGAGTGCTGTTTCAGATGACCTGGCCTCCACAATCCCCTGACCTAAACCCAGCTGAGATGGTTTGGGAAGAGTTGGAGCGTCGATTACATGAAAAACAGCCGGCAAATGCTCAACATATGTGGGAACTCCTTCAAGAATGCTGGAAAGCCATTCCAGGTGATTTCCTCATGAAGCAGGTAGAGAGAATGCCCAGTGTGTGTAAAGCTGTTATTGAAGCAAAAGGTGGTGTTATAGAGGAAACTAAAATCTGATTTTTTTTTCTACATTTTTGCAACATTCAAACTAAAGACAAACCCATAATTTTATGTGAGCAATCTCTTGTGTGATGCTTTTTTGCATTCATTGGCACATGTTTCTTAACAAATCTATGTGTTGCTACAGCTGTATACAAAATCTAGCTTTTGGAAGGACCACAAGAGAGCTTGTTTAATAGATGAAAGGTAAACTATGATGAAGTGATACCTGGCATTTTCAGGACAGCTCCAGTAGCACTTGGAAATTTCTAAAGAAAAACCAACAAAAAACAATCAACATTTTGTGTAAATGGTTTTGGTTTAACAGAGGTTTAAAGGGACTTGAGACAAGATTAAGACACGAAACTCGCGACTGCTGCTTCAGGTAACTGCAGCCACGAGCCAAGCCGTCACACGAGCGTGCACAAACTGAAGCTTTAATGTTGTTTACTACGCTTTTTCTTCGTAGTTACAATTTTTAGTGTCTTTCAGTTGATCTGGATCGTTTGCTGACGGCAGAAGAATCCATAACTATTGCTTACAGTGTTTGAATTTAGCGTAACCGTCTTCTTCCTGTATCAAAACTGCGGAAGTAGCGTCATTTTATGTCCGCAGGGCAGCGAGGGAAATTCGGACACCGAATTGCAGCGCATTTTGCAGCACACAGCCTGTTCAAGGCAACGGAGAGAAACGTGGGTGGAAACGTTATTTTTGGTATTTAGCACTTCATCACTCATCAGTATTAAAAAAAAATTGACATGCATGTTTAGTTTTTTTTAAATTCCTGCCTCTAGTCCCTTTAAAATCTTGGCACAGCTCTTCGTTGGTCATATTGTTAAGAGTAAGAAATGTTGTTTCGATTCTGCCACAAATAGTGGATCCAATGTTTTTAAGGTGCCATAATTGTGCCAAAAATTGACATATCCAAAACAGCCTATTTCTGAGCTTGAACAGTTAGAAATGAACAAATTTATAGCTAGAAAAACAAGACCTTATCACAATGTTACCACGACAACAGACAATTTCAGTGTGTGTGTTTAATAAACTGCACATATTCACGCTGCATTTTAAAGAAAGAAAAAAAGACCGTGAGAACATAAAATTCAATAACAACTCGGTGCTCTTTGCACTTTAAACTTATGAACAGAAAATATCTCATGTAGAAGTTTGATAAACAACAATGGTACTGGATGCAGCCATCATTAAATCCTTTGCAAATTACAAGTTCATGTCAAGAACCTGTTTTTCCAGGATGTCACCTCATTGGAAAGTTACCCCAGAGAAACGAGTTCTGAGACAACTGGAACGCACTAAAAGATCTGTGTGTGTGTGTGAAGTGAGAATGTTCAGAGCTTTAAAACCTTTCCGGCTCTGCTTTATAAGACCTCCCACCACCTTAAAAGACACAAAGAAGAGAGTACACAGTTTTTTAAGAGGTTATCTGTAGCGCAGTCATTGCTGCTGCTGAGGTCACAGGATCCACTGGGATGAAAACATGTTTATATCTGGAAGAATTTTGGCCATTCACAATTGTGCCTGGCATTTGCCCATCTTTGCCACCAGATGTCAGTAATTCTTACACACTGTATTTTAAAGGTTGAAGATTTTGGGGGTATTTGTGAAATTACAAAGAGTTTAGTGATTGATCAGCGTTGGGTTTATGATGATAATATGGTCAGATTGTTTACTCAGTGGGGTTAATTTTCAAAAGTTAAAGTTAAGTTTTTGCTGGATGCAGACAGACATACTTTTACTAAATTTGAGATGGAGAGTCCCTGAAAGTGTTATTATGCATTTACGCAAACGGATCTACGCTGTAACTTTCAGGTAATTTAAAAAAACAAACAAACAAAAAAAAAACCCACACCCCTAATAAGAACCTAACTAGCTGATAACCCCTCTTGTATATACTGTATATATTTTTATGTTGTTTCTGTTGAATATTCTATATGCCTTGAATGATTTGTAAAATAAAGTTTACTATGAAAAAGAACTCTTGACTTTCATTTTAGGAGAAAACAGTAAACATTTTTCCAGAAAACTGTTGTAGTTTAACACCTTTTTTTTTTTGCAGGGTTAATGCAATATAAGACTTAAATATTGGATAAAAATCTAGGTGAAGTGTTTTAAATGTGCCCTGAACAAATTATATTGAGGCTCTAAGTTCAGTGATGTTCGAGAATCAAACTGATAAAATGAGAGGTTTCATGAAAATTGTTCTTATTTGCATGTGTAAAGAATCTCACTTCAACATGTTTTATACTGCCATCTATTGGATAGATATCCCCCGAAGAGACATGCATTAAGTTTTCAAAGACACTTTTTAGGTAGCCTTGCAGATGAGTATTTTTTTTTTTTTTTATCATATTAACTTTTTTTTTTCTTTATGAATCTGTGAATTTAAGTTATTTTTTAAGTTGGCTACAGTACAGTAAATCTGCATTCTTGTCATTACAGATGCTTCCACGGTCCATTCAAAACACTGTACATTAGCCGTATAATGAGATGGAAAAGTCTTGCAGAAGTCCTGGCAGACTCAAAGAAATGAAAAGTCATTTAATATGTGTTATCATGGAATTGTCTTCATTGGATTAATTATTTCTAATAACACAAACTGCAACTTCATGCAGCTGCATTAGCACAGAGCTCAGTACTGTGCATGTCATTTCATATTTTGAATGTCGTCAGGGTTTTTCCTACAGTGTAGAAAATTGTCCAAGTAAGGAGAAACTCATGCATCACTAAGAATGTCCAAACTTTTCATTTACACTTTAAGTTTTAATCATTAAGTATTTATTCTTAGTTTAAAATATTACAATAATAAATTCTTACATCAGTGATTTCAATCACACATATTTAAAAAAAAAATTTCCCTCTTTAAAATGCAGTGAAGTGAACAATAAGGGGCAGCAGGACTGGAAAAGAGATGAAAAAACCCTGAATATTTTCATTCTGAAACAGCAAATAGAAACCCTTAAATGCACCAGAGTGCGGCAGAAGTAGACATCATGTGAAATCAATGTTGCGTAAAATCAGGTAATTTTGTAATCAAACTCTGCAAGAACATGACTAAACAAGAGAAGACAAAATCAGTTAATCGAAGCTGACACTAGCAGGCAACGAGGAGGGTCATCCCTTCCTCTTGCTGATTGGGCACACCTCTGAGATGATCCCTGTTCCAGCTCTCTTATTGGTTGACACACTTCTTTTGAAGCGCCAAAAGCCGATTTATCATTGAGCAAGCGGGACGCCGGTCCAATGATGGCGGCACGCCCGCTGCATAGACCGATCCGTCGGCTGATGTGGGCCCAGTTTGTCAAGGACCAATCAAAAACCTTCATTTAAGCAGGGAAGCTTCCCGCATACATGAGCGAGACAGTCGGACACACAGACGCTATTCAATGCGCGTTCACAAGCGGGTGACGTTAGATTTTCATTAGTCCTCGCGACTGGGTTGATGTTATATGAAACTAAAAGAGTTATTTCTATTTCCCACTGAGATCTTTAGCGTGTCTCTGTGAAGATATATATGTATATAGGAGGATACATTTCATCAGTGATAGTCTACCTACTTTCTGAATGTTGCTGAAACATGTAGAAATTCCTCATGTTCAAGTGAATATTTGCCCTTGATAAGATAATCATAACTTTTTTGTCAAAAGTATAAGTAACAGGTAGCTACAGGCAGCTTCTATATATATTTTAGATCAATTTTAAATGTAGATTAGTATTAGATGACTTCATAAATCAGGTTGGAAACAAAAAAGAACATGGGAAGCTGGTAAAATCAAATGATTTTGATCAAATGGTAAAATCAAAAATCAGATTAACTGCAGTATATACAAGCTGAACAATGTACATTGTAGACTATGGGCCATTCCGAATCCTCCCTTTCTCCCTACTGCTTAACATTACCCCTTCATTTTTCATTCACGTTGATAGAGTTACTGTCCCTTTTCTTAAGGAGATCAAGTTTTAGTGGCCATCTAGCCAAATGGCTCTCAGCAGCCAAGTTGAAAGACGAGATGAGATGACTGTTATCAACTGATCCCTAAAAGAAAAGGGGTACCTTACCTTTACAAATGAGACAAAGGCCCAAGTAGATGTGTCACAAAGACTGGGCCAAATCAAGGACAATATGGGGTCCCATCATGCATGTTTACTGACACTCTTTCCTTCTTAAATGCGAGGGTATGAATAGCATATATATATATATATATATATATATATATATATATATATATATATATATATATATATATATATATATATATATATATATATATATATATATATATATATTTCAGTCAGATATCTACAGTGTGTGTGAGTGTGCATAGATTGATACACATTCTTGCATTTTATCTTTTTACATTTCAGATTTTCTAAAAAGAAAATCTTTTATTCCCTTTTTAAAGTTTTTGTTCTGCACCCCTCTGTAATGCATTTGACGTTTTGTGTAAAGCTTAAATTGTCCTGTATGTGAAGTTTGCTATACAAATAAACTTGCCTTACTAATATGTTTCAACATATTTATAAGCTCTTCCAGCCTAAAGATCTTATGTCTTATTGGTATGATAGTTGCAACAACATTTTTTGATTAATTCTGATCATACCATATATGATTTCAGCAAGAGGCAAGCTGTCTCCTATCAGTCTTCATTTGAAAATTGATATTTTTTGTATCAGCTAAAATAGTCTCTCATCTTCTAACCATAGCTTGATCATTTTCAAATTATTTCAAATTATTTATTATTTTTCTCCATTTAATTTGGCCTAACTCTATCCAGTCCCATGCAGATGATCAAGACTACTACATTACGTATTTTTATATGATATGATGAACATATGTAGCTATTTTGATATATATATTTTAAACAAATATGTGTAGGTTTTCCCCTCCTAACAGTAAACACGCCAGGCCACGTCATGACGCCAGGGGGCGTGGTCTTTCAACTTCCCTTGACGGTCCCCACGCTTGCCTTTGACAGTAGCTTTGCTAACTGCTGTCGTGCCTCAGACGTCCCGACCCATTCAAACAAAACAGCTACTAGCCGGCGATCTCATTAACTACGTGTCCTCACCACTAGAGCAGCTAGCTTCGGCAGGGTGCTCGAGAGTCGTGATTATTCGTATTTAGCAACCGACAAAAAAACGTAGCAAAGATGTCCAAAGACACGGAAGGGAAGAGCGAGAAAATTATGGATATGGTGAGCAAGGTTTTGTGGTACCCGGACTCTAAGAGGAACACACAGATGGACAAGTTTAGGATACAGGTCAACTCGGACTACGGACTTAATCTGGGTGAGTAGAAGCGGGAGGGAGCTATATAGATGGTCCTGTACATGTATAGTAGAGAATGTAAGTCGGATTTCATTGAGCCCACGAAGCTGCGCGCAGAGCTGGATAGAAACGCACACATAGGTGGTGTTTCCCCCTTTATCAGTGGCTTAATATCACTATTATCTAAACCTGCATGGCAGTGTATCTGGCGTTTTAAGAAGTATGGACTCTGAATCAGCGTTATTCATCGCTGCATTCACAGACTAATAAGACCCTTAATAAGCATGGCCCTCCAGCTCCTACCACTCCCTTTTCCAGCAGTAATTAGCTGTTTACAACACTGCAGCTTGGCCTTATTGTCATGCCTGGATCACTCCCAGCTCCTCAGCCAGGCAATGAAAAGAGAGCGGCCTGTTTCAATTGTTTTCCTAAATCCATGTCAGCTCAGCCTCAGCGCTGTGCAGAAATGGGGAGTGGGTGGCCTAGTGGTAGCGTCGTGGGCTTTGGCGCGGAGGACCCGGGTTCGAGTCTCCGACACGACTCCTAGGTTAAACACTGTGGACCCCTGAGCAAGGTCCTTAACCCTCCAAATGCTCCCCGGGCGCTTTAAGTAGCAGCCCTCTGCTCTCTGATACTCAGTACAGAGATGGGTGAAATGCAGAGCTCTAATTTCCCCTCGGGGATCATACAAGTATAACAAAATGCTGAAAAACCTGGTCAGCTGGATGAATGGAAGGGCTACATCATGGAGGAGAGAGCAGAGGGTAGTCACCTATCACACATGGGAGTCAAATCCTATGGCAGAATGTGTGTTGAGCATTATTACCCTAAATTTAGTGCTTCTTAACAGATTTTTTTTTCTCCCCAGAAGTCATGATTGTTGCTTGTCTCGACAAGAAAAAAGACACTTTCCCTTCGGAACAGTGCTTTCAAGCAGGATAGTCGGGCTAGATAATTCTCAGGGGTCACAGGATGATTCATAAAGAAGGAAAATATATATTTTTAGATATGCTGTAATATGTTTTAAGATGTATTCTTTTCTATTTACTTGAAAATTTGGCATCTAAAGCCCCACAAACATGCCAAAGATGCATACAAGATGAATGGTGTTTGTGAGTAAGCATTACTTTTCCAATAAGGATACATAAGTATGATTAGAGGCAAATGTTGAAAGTTGTGCTTGGAGATGAGTATTGATAAATACAAACTAAATTATGCTTTTCTTTTGTCATTCATGTGTTATTTATCACATAGTTGACACTGGGTGATCCCTTGGAACTGCCAAGTTATTCTATTATATTGCTGATTATATAAACAGATCAAAAACCCTTCTCACCCACTTCTGAAACAGAGATTCACTTCAAAGTAGAGCATGTTTTATGAATTGGAGGATTGTGGTATAAAAGGAGTGCTGTAAGGTTTTTCCTTGGCTTTTGTTTTAGCAGGAGGTTAGAAATGGAACGTGACAGGTGCCTGGATGGATGGAATTCATTGCCTTGATTTGTTTTAGTGATACTTGTACCTAGGGCTGGGCGATATGGACCAAAAGTCATATCTCGATATATTTAGGCTGAATATCGATATATGATATATATCTCGATATTTTTATCGCAAGGTGAGATCAAATATTTTGTTACAGTCAGAGCCAAATATGACATTACAAGTAGTTTAATTTAACCAGACCGGATGAAATAATGCTCAGCTGTTCAAAGAATGATCAAATGTAAACAGAAATACTGTATAATACTGTATGTAATACTACTCGCAGATGCAAGTAAGGAACATTACACAGAATTAAATGTAACAAACCCTAGTAAGGTCGGCATTTACATACAAAGACAAAACAAACACACATTGAACTCCATATCTCGATATGGGCGATATGGTCCAATTCCATATCTCATTTGAAAATATATCGATATATTTTTCATATCGATATATCGCCCAGCCCTACTTGTACCCAAGTGAAATATATGAAGTAAATACTTTAACGACCGATTTTTTTCTCTCCTCCAGCCAACTACAGTGACCTATATCAGTGGTCGGTTGACAGCTATCCAGAGTTCTGGGCAGAGGTGTGGCGCTTTTGTGGAGTAGTCAGCTCCAAAACATATGAGGAGGTGAGTCCGACTGGCTTTCAGAATGGGGCGGCGGAGGAAATCGTTGTTAAAATTAAATGCCTGAGCAGGAAAAATAAGAAACTTTAGAGAATGAGGCTCATTATTTCCTGAATTTTGGAATGGAAACAATACTCCTTCACCTAACAGTTGAGCTTTGAGCTGGCAGTCTGTGGTCATTACACTTGATTGGGTTCATTTATTTTCTAACACAGAAACCAATTGGAAACATATTTTAGAGAGAACAAAAAGATATCTCCAATTGAATATTTCTTTGAGAAACTGCCAAATATTGACATTTTGAATCTATTTTTTGCTGACACTGTGGTTGTTTGACTTTTTTTTTTTTAATCAGTTTGATTGTTTATTTTATTTGCTATCATCTCGCTACTGGTTAGTTCCAGGATACAGCCACTTGCATGATATAATAAACAGTGTTTGACCGTGTGTCATACTGTTGCCACTCCCCATCTGCACACATGGATATCATAAAATGCTGTATTCACTGTCCACGTAGGCTCACCCATATGATCATTTGTAATATTTGTTTAAGGAGATGTAAGATAGAAGGACAGTTAACTAATGAGTCAAATGTTTTAGAGCAGTGATGCACTCTGTTCTGGGCTCCTCAGTGTAGCCTTGAATTTCTGAGTTAAACTGAATTTATCACTGGCATTTTGTTTAAAATACAGGAAAATAAATTGATCAGCTATAATAAAACAGCAGGCTGCTTGTTTTTGATGAACGGGACTAACAGCAAATATGAAGACAATTCCATGTCTAAGATGAAGAAAATAAGAACAGAATAAAGATGAAATGATCAGTATTGTTTAAAATCTGGCTCTCTTGTGTTTTTCCGGTGTGTATACCAGGTGGTAGACGCATCCAAGCGGATCTCGGACGTTCCAGAGTGGTTTAAAGGAGCTCGACTCAACTACGCTGAGAACCTGCTTAAACATGCAGACCAGGACAAAGTGGCTCTGTATGCTGCCAGTGAGTATAAACTGCAGATTTTATAGAGTTGGTTTATTCTACAGTGTGTAATGTTTATGTTTTTGTCTATTTTAGCAAATAAATGGCAACTCGAATTCAAAATAAAGGTGGTATGTTGTGTTAAATCTAAATAAAAACAGGATGAAGTGATTTCCAAATCTCAGAAACTAATATTTAATTCACAACAGAACATAGAAAACATATCAGATGATGCGACACATTTTACTATTTCATGATAATATTAATTTATTTTCAATTTGATGTCAGCAATATGTCTCAAAAATGATGGCACAGTGGCAACAAAAGCCTGGAAGAGCTAGTGGGAAGATGGAAGCACATGTAACAATGACTCAGGTTAATTAACAATAGGTCAGTGACATGACGGGGTGTAAAAAGAGCACTTTAAAAAAGCAGAGTCTCTCAAAAGAAAAGATGCATACAGATTCAGCAGTCTTCAAAAAAAAAACAACAACCCTGCATTTCTTCATTGTTGGGTAATTCAAATTAAAGTGCCTCTATATAAACTGTGAAGACTTTGAATATCCCATCATCTGCAGAAAATAGTATGAAGTAATCAGAAATTCTGTAGACATGTCCATTCGGGGTGCACCCCTAATGTCCATGATGTCTGGGCCTATAGGATGCAGTCATTCATATAGGCATGATGTTGTCATGGAAATCACTGCATGAGCTCAGAAACATTTCCAGAAATAACTGTGAGCTCAGTTTACCGTGCCATCCACAAATGGTTAAAGCTTCACTACGTAAAGAAGAAGCCACGTATAACATGATCCTGAAATGCCGGGATCTTTTATCAGCTAAAATTTTATTCAAAATCAACTGATGCAAAAGTGGTCAAACGAATCAAAACTAGGAAATGGAGACATTTTGCTCGGTATGTTATCAGTGTAGGTTTTTGGGATCTGAATCTGATCTGTTTTTATTTACGTTTTATGAATGTTTCTCAGCCGCTTTTTGAATTGCGGTTGTAAACAGAGGAGAAATAAGATACGAAAGGAGAGTTGAGGTTGCTTGAATCCCGGATCGATGCAGTGGAGTGCGTCATTTGTCACTTTATTAGATCAACTGCTGCTTCCTTCTCTACCTCTTAGCATCAGACTCTAATGGATACACCCGTGTTATTGCTGTGTGTGTACATGAGAGTGTGCCTTTGTACATGCGTGACTACCCTGAGGAGTTGTAATGTAATTATTAGGAGACCCATTGGTCACAATGCTCTTGTGCCTTCTTCGATTGTCAGTAAACTATTACTTAGAGAGATAAGATTGCTTTTCCTGTCTGTGGCTCTGTTTTTACAGCATCACCTCTCTCGGATGGTGTTTTGTCCTGATATTTGTCTCTTCTTTTTCTTCTTACTGCTGCATGCATGTGCCTACATTTTCACCGTGCTTTTTTGTGTACCAGGGGAGGCAAATGAGGAGATTGTGAAGGTAACGTTTGGGGAGCTGAGGCGTGACGTGGCGTTGTTTGCCGCAGCCATGAGGAAGATGGGCATCCAGACTGGAGACAGGGTTGTAGGTGAGTATTTCTGTCTTACACAGACAAACTGGTGAGTGTGGAGTTTGATCTACATAAAACTTTCCGGGCAAATGATCAGTTGTTAACTGGCCAAAGTAAATGACAGATAAATTCACGCTTGTTTGGATCCATTTATCTTCCTCTCTTTCACATCTTGTCTGATGCTCTTGCATCAGCTGTTTCTCTTATTTGTAACCTGTTGCAGCATGAGTGCAGCTCTTTTGCCACAGCTCTTCCTCTGTGTGTCCCCACTGGTAGGAGGTTTGGTTGTTTTGGCACAAGCTGCAGCTCTTTCTGAATGTCACCATTTATTTTTCAAAGTTCATATTTGTACAAGGAGGAATGCCTGAGGGTGCATATTTTACTTTATCGGCCCAATTTTACAAGCATTCATACAGATGCACACATTCACACAGTAACTCGATGGTTTTATAAGCCACTTTGCATCACCAGTGAAGCAGCCTTTATATTTTCTCATATCACATACATTTCTCACACAGTTTACACACAGCTTGGACCGCTTGTTAAACTCTGGGATGGAATGGATGGAAAGTTGAGTTGCAAACAATTATCTTTATATGTAACAACAGTCAAATGAGCATAACTGCATATCTGTCACACAACTGCAGGCTTATTTACTTATTCAAATATTTACTTGAAACGGGTTAATGCATATTAATTAACATGAGGTTCACCATATAAATGTGGCAGATTTAGCCTTCGAGGCCAATTTTCATCTATAGGCTAATGGGAACTCAACCTAAGAAAAAACATGTTGAAATGCATGAAAAATGCAACATACACATGGGTGCACCATAATTATCTGGTCGATAATTATCGGGACGATAACAGGAAATTATTACGTCATTCCGATAAGTACGATATAATGACGACTTGCCTCAATAACATATATATATTATGTGGCAGTGCTCCGCTCACATTATATTATGAAAAGTGCAGTCTATTTACATACAGTAGACAAGTCTAACCTGTCAGTGCATTGTTATTGTTTAGAAATGAACTTTTTAAGATTTTATCATACAATAAATGTTTGAATCTAACTTAAGTGCATCATTTTCAACTTCTCAATTGCACTTTTTCAGTTTGTAAACCCGATGCATGTATTTGCAGCCGCCCCATGAACAGAGGCTACAGTTTCTCAACGCAGTTGGCCCCAGTTCGATTCCCTGTCCAGGTCCCTTTGCTACATGTTGTTCCCTACTCTCTCTGCCCCCTTTCCTGTCAATACACTGTCATATAAAGGCCACTAGAGCCCTGAAAAATCTTTAAAACCCCCCCCAAAAAATTATATCAGATAGTTTTGTTTGATATCTTTTAGAAAAAAGGCTTGCTGATAGTTTTCACTGGAAAAAATAAGTATTTCTTCATTTAAAAAGGGAAGACTTTTTGGTTTTGTTAATAGTTTTGATTAGGTATGTATGTAAGTTATTGGTTATTTATAGGTTATTGGTATCTATTTTTAAAAAAAGTTATTGTGCATCCCTAAACATACATGCAAGGATTATCAAGATTTATAAACATTAGCTCATTATAACAATAGAAATAAAACAGTCGTGCAGTACAGTAGGTGCATGTTGTAAACAAACATGAGCAATGTTATTACATAACACAAATCACATGGTTAAAAACATTAACAAAAAACTAAGTACAATATGTGCATGTTTGATTGTGCAGGAGCCTCCTTTTGACTGATTTAGGGAAAGTTTTTATTGGTGAGATGTTCCTGAGTTCTGTGACAGTGTTCCAGGTGTGTGATGCTCCCTCAGAAAAGAGCAACTGACCAAAACTGCTTTTCCTGAATGGAACCACACAGTCTCCTCTGCTTTGGGATCAGGTGCCCACACTGTTTCTCAAATGGTTGAATTCCTGCAGAAGAGGCTTACTTGCATCGCTGAACTTTTCCATTTCTTAATTTTTAATCAAACCTTGGAAGTATAAAACCTTTTAATTAATTTGACAGTACCACAGAATACATTCAGCCATGCTAGGGATGTACAATATTGGATTTTTGGCAGATATCCAATATGTCGATATTTTACAACTCATCTGGCCAATACTAATACCGATATTAAAGCTGAAAATAATGTAATATTCATTCCTTGTGAAAATTAGAAAAATACTCTCTCTTTGCAGAAGAATATGTGTGTTTGTGGATATATAGTGTATGGACAAGAAGACTTCTACACCTGTTGAAGTATTTTGGTCCACTGTTCATTGCAATGTAAAGATTTCCTTTTGTGTCATAAAGATATAAAAACAACAAACAAACAAACTTCTGCTGCAGATGCAGTAGTTGCCGGAGACGTCATGTCGCACGCTGTTCCTGGCCTAGACCTGAGACCATAATCAATAAATCAATCGCATGACAAATGAAAATGAACTCAATCATTTTTCTGGCCTTGATACATCGCCATGTGCATGCTTGTATTTGTTTTCCACGCCTTTCGCCTCCAAACACGCTGGATGACAAAAGGGTTCACTCTGTGCATCGTCTCAGCAACTAGATGCGTTTGTGGCTTAGTAATAGGAAATGAAGGGAGTGAAGCATCCTGTCAGTCATTCAGGATCTTTGTATCTGTGGAAGCACACATGCATGCATACACAGACCTGCAGCAAATGAGCTTCGAGGAACTCGAAAACGCTTATTGCAAAGCCTGAGAGTCCTTTTTATTTTATTTTCTGTTTTTTGTTTGTTATTTATCTATATAGTATAGTTAAAAGTTTTGGTTCTGGACATGCCAATGTGAAATAAAAGTTGAATTGTTGCATTTGAAAGGATGAACTTGCATAAATATGATATATTAACATTACATAAGTGGTTATTTTGGTCTCTGTAATGTCGACAATAATATCGTTTATCGTCAATAACATGTGGGACAATATATTGTCCAGAAAATTTGTTATTGTTCCAGGCTTAGCGTGGCCTTATGTCCCACAGATAAAAAAAAAGAAGAAAAAGAAACAAAAAAGCAATGTTCCACGAGTTTGTCACCAAACAGCGACTGTTGAATTGGTTACTTATACAAGTCAATATTGGGGAGATATCGATATTTGGTATTGAAGCGAGTATTGGGCCGATAATATCATGCATCTCTAGACAACGCTACAGCAAAGTGTATACAGACTTCTTTTTTTAACCAGTGCCATTAACAGCAACTTCAGTAAAATACTTTTGGTCAAATAATGGCAAAAAAAGGTTTTCAGGATGTTTTGGTACAGTATAAAATATCTTAATGGTCTTGGGTACAACATGGGTGTACTGCAGCCCAATGGTCACTGTGTGACCCAGCATGCCCTGATCTGTCTGGATAGCAGCATACTTGTAGATCAATTCGCGAGAACAATACTTCAAGAAATCAAGGAACCTCCATGCGCTGCCTCTTGTTCTTCCTGCTTTTATATTAAATTCTGAATAGCTTCTGTTTGAGCTCATTGTAATCAAGCTACTCAGTCAATACCCAGAGTAAGTAGTAACGCGTGTGTCTGTGTGGTCAGAGGAAGGGTGGCTATTGGGTATTGCAATCAGGAAATCCATTAACTGTGAGAGTTTCATTACAAAGAAGGGAAGCAGGGTTGGAGGCAGGGAAAAGCTAAAGAAACAGGGACAGAGGGCAGCTACTTCATGCTTCCCTCCTCATTCTCCTTTTCCATTACTTTCACCGCATATCTGAGCATCAATCTGTGTGTGTGTGTGTGTGTGTGTTTGCATGAGTGTTGCCGATAGAGATGTCCTTGTCCCCACACTGCAGGTTAAATGTCTTGTCAATGTCTGTAATCCTGGAGATATATAAGCACTTAGCTGATGAAGCCAGCCATGCTTTATAGCAGAACTTAACACACACATACACCCACCCACACACACACACACACATGATTATTTCAGATGGAGCCACTTAGATTTGACTCTCCCGATCAAAGGCTGGTCAGTTTCCAGCCAATAGACCTTGGAGAGTACTGAGCTGGGATGTAAATGTCCCAAACGTGAAGCACATTCACATACTTTCTAACTTTCAATTCTCTTCTCATTGGTATTGTGAATATCATCCTTTAAATAGTTAAAAATGTTTTACCAGCTATTCAAACTGCTGTTTATCAATCAGGGATCCTGGAATTTTGTGTAGTTAAAATGCACACAGTTAAACCTCAGCCCTTCACTGTTAACTGACACCTCTAAAAGAGTCTTAGCAGTTATATGAATGATGTAACTTTGGTGTTATTACCAATTCTTCAGCATTATTTTACATCAGCTTCACTGTAGTCAGTAAGTTTCATGTGGATACTCAAATAGAAATTGTACCGGAAGGATTCGCTTGACTCAGATTCTCTTAGTTGATGTAAGACACGTGGTCCACAAGTCACATTCTTGTTTATCCAATTACTGCTGAATTCTCAGGGCTAAAGCCTGAAGTTGTAACAGAAGAATCCAACTGCTTTCTGCAGTTTTTTTCTCATTTGCTTTGCACCTATTAAGTTGCTGAAATACACATTTTTTTGTGTTTAGATACAAAAATGCCAAAAAACAAACAAAAAAAAAATTATATCACATTGAAGTTCTTAGAAAAGTATGACTTCAGAGCTGGGGCAGCGCTTTTGTGACGTGTAAGCAGCGTTGTTACAACAAAGCAAGACGATGATTCATCACAGTACTCAGAGAAGCAGTCAAACAAGTTGTTGCAGTAAGATTATGATTCATGATGCAATTTTTCCCTGGTCTAGTGTAAGAGGGTAATTTATGAGATGAGTTTGCAGAGCCAGTGTAGCAGGGTGGTGATCTGTCAGTGGATGCTGTCATCCTGCCTGGATGAGCTTCCTGGTTACAGCAGGAGTCAGCATAGCAACCGGACAAGGCTGATTAGGTGTGATTCATAGGAGGTGATGGCTCGTCTACATTTGACCGGGCAGCTTGCTTGGCTGGAACTACTGGTTATATTATTGTTTTATGAAGTCAGATAAGATGCATGTTATCAGGGATGCAACACTGGGTTTAAAGGTAGCACAAGAGCTCCTGTTCTTACTGAGCATAATTAAACATTCTTTTGTTCTTTTAAAATATAAATAATCAGTTTTATATTAAAAAATAAGTTGTTTTTCTCTATGCAAAAAAATATGTGTTGCCCCTGTGCATGGTTTCTACATTGATAGAGAAAATGAAATCATTTATCTGACAGAGACAGCAGTTCTTAGATCTTAGCTGACTTTTAGTATTAAAATATTCTCTTTAATTCCTCCTTTACTGTTTCATGTTATCTCTGATTTTGTTTCCCCTAGATTATATTGCTTCTTTTCATCTTTCTGTAATGATAGTGCAGGTGTAAGACTGCATAATAAGTGCAGTTACTTTCACTTTACCGCTACATAAGCTAAAAATCTGACAGATTTTCCAATTTCTAACTTCTGCTGATCTTCACCTCAGCTGGATTAGTTGTTAATATTATTTGGCATGTGAACTAAAATCAATATTTCACAGATATGTTGGGGAACTTTTCAGTTTGATAAGGAATGGCAGGAAACACAGTATTCACTAGTGTGAACTAAGGATAGACCGATACATTGGCCAGCCGATATTTTAGGCTGATGTTGGAGTTTTTTGCTGGTATCGATGTTGGATGTGTTGGCCAATACCCTCACTTGGCAAAATTTACAGACTTTTCATATATTTTTTTATTAGAAGTTTAACTTTTCTATTTATTATGGGTTTAAAGGTGCACTATTTATTTTTTATATACTATATTTATTTGAAGTGCTTTGTTCTTTTTTCTGTACGAAGTTGTAGAATCACTTTTCATTGTATCTTTCATTATATTAATTTGGGAGTCAAATGCAGTATTGGCCTCGAATATCGGCCCCAGATATCGGCAGGTTCTATCGGCCATCCACTGAGGCTGATTACAAAATACCGGTATCCGTATTGGGCCGAAAAATTCTGTATCGTTCGATCCCTAGTGTGAAAATTGTCTGTTTTGCTCGTTTAAAACGTATCTACACCTTTGTTTTGGAAAATATACCAATGTCTGTTTTTTCATTGATTTTGAAAAATCCATCACGCTTGATAGACTTAAAAACATTTGTTGTCAACTTGGAGAGTTTGGCCCCACTATGTGGAGATGTGGGATTTCCACAGGTTGCAGAGCCACATTTCCATGTTTCTCTGCACTGAGATCACCTCCACTGATGACGAGCCCTGCTTTTTCAGGGATGGACTTGCCATCCCACACCATCGCCATCACTCCTCCAGCAAAAGTGTGCTCTGCCAATCCAGATCAGTCAAACATGACATGCTCAGAGCAGACATGAACTGACTGCTGCAGCAGAGTCCTCCTCCAACTCCTGAGCCAGAAGCTCAAAACAAAGTGTCAATAGCAGGATAAGCTGTTTGGCATTGGTAGAAAAGATTGCATAGGATTTTTAATGGGTGTGACCCACATACTCATCTCTGCTGCTTATCCCACACATGCATTTTCCTCACAAATGTGGCTCCATTTATAAGAGAAATAAAGAAGCTTTCCAGCGGTGTAAGATTTACCTATCTCTACCTACCTCTACCTATAAGCTTTGATACAACAAAGAAATAATATGGCACAAGTTTTCTTACCTTTTGTTTCAAGTTGATTTATGAATTTCTTTTTTAACCCTCATCTCCTCTTCTCTCTCCCCTCTTTTTCTTCAGGCTACCTGCCCAATGGTATCCATGCAGTGGAGGCCATGCTAGCAGCCGCCAGCATCGGAGCCATTTGGAGCTCCACGTCTGTTGACTTTGGAGTCAATGTGAGAACTTCTCTATATTTTGTATTTATCTTTCATATGTGTGGTTTATGTTTAGTTTAGCTCCATTTCTGCTGATGTAGTGTAAATATTAGCATCCAGAATCGTAGAAGTTGTTTATAACCCAGAAGGGCCTGATGCAGGCCTGAGCTAATAGCTTGATGGTGTGTTCGCACTCGATGAAACAAATGCTGGTGCGATTGCACTGTTTCTGAGGATCGTTTAAAGAAGTGTTAACACTGTAAGCTCTGGTGCATGCCAAACAAGTAGACCAAGACTGCTTAAAAAGGTTAGTTTCTGTCCTGTTCCAAATGAGAGCTGACCTAAAGATATCCACGCATATAATACTTGATTCAAGTTTCCCAGGTTTTGCGTTGCTCTTTTTTTTTTTTTTTTTTTTTGTCTAAAGGGGGTATTAGACCCCCTAAAGACCATTTTGGTTTTTTTTGGGCTTCTTTAAAAAGCTCTGACATCTCTGGTAAAAGTGTAAAACTCCAAAGAGTCCCTTTGCATGTTCTGTCAAAAAGATGTACATCTTAGAGGCTGTGCAATCAGAGACACACCTTAACCACAATCATTTTAAGCATCTTTTGGTTTAAGGAAAGAAAATGTCAGTATAAGCAGCTAATTAAACCAAGATAACAAAGCAAAACAAGACTTTTCTGCTTTGGTTCAAGAACACAGACTGGGAAGTGTTTTTTTGTCAACAATGAGGAACTTTGCATACCAATGTCATCAGGCAATTTTGTCCTGAATAACACTGGAAAAGCACTTCATCCTTGACCAGTTCCTCTCTTACTGGTCACCTCCCATTTTGGCCCTCGTTGGTGATGTGCTACTGCCCCCTCTGGCAGATCAGAAAACTAAAGTTAATTTCTAATGTGAAATTATTAATCACATCTTGAATATAGTTTGCTCTGTACTCTAAACTGTTTTCCATGTTTTAAAAAAAAGCATTATTTATATTACGTTATTTATTTATTGAGGTTGGATTTATTTAATCATTTAAAAAAGGGACAGCACATATTAATGAACATAAAATGTAAATATGCAGGGTAGCAAAGCTAATTTCTATCCTTAGTCCCTTGACAAACCAACAGAATGAAATAAAAATAATAGGAACAATAATAACATTAAAATATCAACAACAAAATAAGGAAAACAATTTAAATCAAACCTATATTTTTTACAGATTTAAGGGTTTTCCATATTAAAATCTACTAATCAGCTGTAATCATGCACATTTTGTTTGTTTTCTCAGGGTGTCCTTGACAGATTCTCTCAAATTCAGCCCAAACTGATCTTCTCTGTTGCTGCTGTGGTTTACAATGGAAAAACACATGACCACATGGAAAAGCTGACCAGCGTTGTGAAAGGTTGGCAAACGCCTTTTTTTCTGTGAACTCATCTAATCATCAATATTTGGTTTAGCTTATATGTTTTCTCTTTCTTATATAATTTTTCCTCCGAACTGTATCTTGGAATTTGATAAGTGCCTTTAGCATTTAGTTTATAATATTTATAAACTAGTAATTTACTAAATTAAATGCAAGTGCTGAAGCTCTTTTTCGAGCTACATAATCTATATTTTTTCTTTTTTATTAATTTTCTTTTTTAAAATTTTATTCCTTTTCTAAAAATAAGTACATCTACTATAATAAGAATGTATTTTTGTTTTGTTTGTTCAAAATAAAGAACTTCAATCAGTCAATACCAATATCGTCTGTTATGACCATAATCGTGTGCCATCACAAGTTTAAAATATTTCAGTGTGTGTATGGTGATTCACACCTCAAATTCATTTTTTTCTTTTCCTTCTGACAAAAAGAGGCTAAATTAAATAAACTGAGATTTATGAGTGTTGAGTGAAAAGATTTAAAGCTCAGCGGATGAGGGATTTGTGTTCACTGAGATGTATAACTTGTCAAGAATATCCAGAGAATTAGCAGAAATCATGTCTCCTTACTAAAATACATACACTACTCACAGAAAGTCAAGGATACTTGGCTTTTTGTATGATGTCAGAATGAATCTAAAATCCACTACAACCTTTCCAGGTGAACTGAATTAAACTTTCTCTAAACTTTTCAATGCACATGAACATTGTTCAATGGTTAAATATTTATTCTGCATCATTCTGTTCTCCAAAAGCCGAAAGTTGAATATGCCTAACTTTTTGTGAGTAGTGTAATCAAAAACTTCAGTTTAACACCAAAAAGCATTGTAATGCCGTCAGGATGACACTTGTGTGCCTCTGGGGAATTTCTCGGCCTCTTTTTGACTCCCATACAAAGACATTGTGTGAAGAAAACAAAAATCATCATCCTCTGTTTCTCTCTCACACTCGTAGGCCTGCCTGACCTGAAGAAAGTAGTTGTAATTCCCTACGCTCGTCCCAAACATGAAACCGACCTCTCCAAGATCCCCAACAGGTGTGTGTGTGTGTCTTTAAATAGTTTCACTGAAATTATAATTTTTTTTTATCATGGAAAACAAGTCAGAGATACATTCTCTCCCTGATAAAGTGTCGCTGTCTTCCTCTCTTCCTCTCTTCCTTTTAATTTCTGCAGCGTATTCATTGAGGATTTCTTGGCGTCTGGACGTGGCGAGGGCGATCCATTCCCTCAGCTGGAGTTTGAGCAGCTTCCATTCAGTCATCCTCTGTTCATCATGTATTCCTCTGGCACCACAGGAGCTCCTAAATGTATGGTCCACTCCGCTGGGGTAAGAAACACTGCAGTTTCAGCGATCCCCAAACTATTAGTCACTCTTTGTAGTTTTCAGCTGATGAGAACACAGTTGCGCCAACGCACCGCTGGACATTTTGTATAATAAAACCAAAACTGAGGAATCTTATAATGCAATATCTGAGAGGCCTTTTGATTGTCAGGTGTTTTTATGTGTCCCTGCACGTACAGCAAATTACGTAATTGCTGGGTTTTGTCACTGATGTTTTGTTTGTGATTTATAAGGGTAAAGCACAGCTGTATCCCAAACATAAATATGTACCCACGAGTCACATCTGCGACTGAGATCCCTTGGGCCAACCCAAATGGTTTCCAGTTGGCATCACTTATTCAATGAGATGAAAGCAATTCAGAAAGATGGGGATGCTTTCTGAAAGGCCAATGGAATATTTTTCAGTAAGAAACATAAGAAGAAAGAATTAGTTTAAAACTTAAACTAGTTTTAACACAAGCTTTTCTTATCTTAAGTTATCAGTAGGGATAAAAGCCTTTGGAACTGGCATGCACAACAGGTCTGCAACAAAATTACAGCTTATCTGATCATCCATTTTTCTGTTCAGGCTGGTTTGTTTTCATACATGAGGCTAGATTGTAGCTACAGTCATCCTCAAAATTATTCATACGCTCAATTTAAGAAAAAGCTAAATTGACAAAAGTAATTAAATAAAAAAAAAAAACAAACAAACAAAAAAAAACTAATAATGAATAAAAAATTAAGGAAATTATAATTTAGTGAAATAAGATAATGCTTTTGAATTGTGTTTGGAAATAGTAATTAAAAAAGATAAACAAACAAAACTGTTCCGGACTGTTCCCATGAACAGTGGACCAAAATACCTGTCAACACATGATTGCCTCAAAGTGTTGCTCAGCAGAATTTTAGCTTCAGAGCCCCATTACGCTTGTTTTCTTGTTCTGTTTTTTGTGTATTTGTTTTTAAAATTTCTTTTGATCCACAATTCAAAATCAATGTCATGATTTTCATAGAATTTGTATTTATTATTACTTTTGTCAATTTCAACTTATTTCACTGACAGATGATTTTTTTCCTTCTTTAATTGGAGGGTTTGAATAATTTTGAGGACGACTTTACATGATAAAATTGCATTTATGTACACATGCACAAAATCTGTTTTGCTTATCTAAAATACCCATTTAATTCAGGAAAGGTTAATCACAGTCAATTTTTAATCAAATCCACATTTATTCGTTGTATTTTTACTGAATCAGTTTCGTCTGTAGACATATGGAGCTCCTCGAGTCCTCAGAACAGCGCCTTCAGGACCACCGTTGCTTTTCAGGACAAGATCCTGTTTTTTCCCTTACCCCGAATCCACTCTCCGTCTCTCATCTACTATTTAATTGCGCTGTCTGCGAACACTGATTCGACTAAATATGGCTGACCATTTATCTGAAATGACTCACTGTCATCATCATTATGGTTCAAGGCATAATTTATCATTGCATGTAATTGCTGAATTTTCCAAAGGTCGACTTCAGCCTGCAAACAAAACGGCGTGTATGAAAGAAGATGATGACTGCGCCAGTGATTATGTCAGCCAGCAAGATGGAGATAGTACAATTAGTAAAATTGCTGTGCCTGGTGGCCAATTCCTGTGTTTACCTTTGATTCTGTCACAATCGGAAGGTGTGAGTGTCAAAAAAAGCTCTTTACTGTAAAGTCGTTGTGAAATCCAATTTGAATTCAGGTGTTTTCAATTTGCTTTGCAAAATACTGTTTTTTCTGACAAAAATTATTTGGGAATTTCCTTTTTAATTACTGTTATTGTTTTTTTTTAGAGTTTAGTTGAAAATGTTTAAAAAGTTTTAAAATGTATTTTCAAGCTGATTGAACTGACCAATAAGAGCAGGCTGGGATTTTGGAAGGTTGACAGCCTCTCAAGTTTCTATTTTCCAGGAATTTTTTAGCATACAGAGGAAACTATTACTATGTACTTTAAAAGTACATTTGTACTTTATTCTCTTTAATGTATGTCCCTATAAACATTTAACAATAATTTGAAAATACTTGCAATTTCCTCTTATGATTAGAAGGCATATTTCAGCACAATGTAATTCAAGTGTTCCGAGGGAAACTAGGACTCAGCACAGAGTTTTCCGATGAAGTATATGGTAGCATGGTATAAATAACAATTTCAGTGTGAGAAGTAGGATGTTATATCCAGTGATGAGGTTGATGACGGTTTAAATAGAGCACCCTCACCCAGGAGAGGCAGGTTGAAGAACTATTCAGGTGGTGTAGGTGGCCTACTTTCAGTTTTAGTTTGGGGCGTGTTCAAATGCTGATGCACGCCCGCTGGGCTGGGAGACGCTTTGTCCAGTTGTCATGGCTTTTACAGATGGCCAGATTTGAGTTTTGTGACAACTTTAAGCATTTCCAAGTCTTGCTGGCTTAAAGGCTGAGGCTGAGATTTGATTGAAAAGCACAGATGAGGAAAAAGCTCTTAATGCAAGGTTCATTTAGAAGCTGAGCTTTTATACACTGAAGTGAAGATGATTTCTAGAGTTGCATCACAGCAGCAGCTGTTGTCTAAAGAATCGGGGTGTTTGTTAGACTCTCCAGTAGATGGCAGCAGAGCTCCATCAGCAGATCCTAATATAACTGGCTCAGAAGTGAGCATATGAATGACATTTTCCTGCTACACACCATATCAGCAGGAGTCATTGTCAGAGGAATGTGTGATTTCAGAGAGACACTTAAAAAACTGAAGCACCTTTCAAACACAAGTGGTCATGTTTTTTTAATATATAAAAACAAAACAACAACAAAAAACAGTTTTCTGTTTCTTTCTTTTTGGACGCTTAATATGTTTTTGTCCCTTTTCATGTCTGTCTTTGCTTTGCTCTGCCCGCCTGTCTTTACCTTTTTTTTTGTTGTTGTTTTTTTTTGCAATTTTTGCGCTGAATTCTCCTTTTCATGCTCATCATTCTCCACCTCATTTTAGCTTCTCTCTCCTCCAACTATCCTTTTTTTTTTTAACTTATTGTGCCAGGCTTTGTTCCCATCTACTATTTTTTATCCTTTGTGCTCCCTTCCTTTTACCATGCTGCCGATAATTGGAGAGTAATGCGCTGCAGAAAACATTTGGTATTGTGACGACGGCAGTCCTCTCTGCTTCAGCCAATTAGCCCTGGTACTGTTGTGCTTTCTGCCTTGCTACGGCTGTGTTAACACGCTGTCAGCAGCAAGATGGCACGCACCGAAGGACGGGTATGGCAGCTGAGTCCTGCCAAAGTTAGGATGCACAGTCATACACACACACACACTAACGCAGGTGGAACACCTGATCTGTGAAAGAAAGTACACATAAGCTCAGAGCTAAAACACACACTACAGTTTATAAACTCCTCCAGCAATAATGACCTACCCAACTGTGATGGGTTGGAGACTTTGGAAGTATTTGCACTTACAACAAATTGCCCCATTTTATGGAAAGAATTGGAGTGTGTAGAAACTTTGGCTACAGCATTTTCTGAATAGCATAGTATTCAAATAGATAGTGCAGACAGAATAAGCTACAGTCATCCTCAAAATTATTCATAATTTCCCATTAAAGATGGAAAAAAATCAGCTGTCAGTGAAATAATTTAAAATTTACAATAGTAATAATAAATAAAAACTCCTATTTAAACAATTAAAAACAAACACAAAAAATAAAAACAAGTAAACAAGCATGATTGGGCTCCTAAGCTAAAATTTTGTTGAGCAACACTTTGAGGCAATCAATGCAATCAGGTGTTTTCTGTATGGTTCAATAAGATTTCTGCACATTTTGATCAGTATTTTGGCTCATTGCCCATAAGAAGGGTGCTCTATTTGATCTGGGACAGTTTTATTTGTTTATTTTTATTTTTATTTTTAGATTATTATTTTCAACTCTAATTCAAAAGCAATAATAATTTCACTAAGTTATATTTTTGTAAATTTTTATTTATTATTAGTTTCTTTAGTTTCTTGTTATTTGAATTACTACTGTGAATTTAGCCTACATTTTTTCACCTGAGCTACGAGGGCTGCTGTCTTTATCTTCATGAAAATTAATCCTTGCCATGTACATGAATGAACTTTTTTCTCACAGAACTCACAAAATAACAGTGTTCTTACAAACTACAATGAGTTAATTTTAAGAGCTCATGATGGAAGAAACAATCTTTTAACTATCTTTCTTGCTCCTTTTCTCTTCAGGGAACCCTCATTCAACACTTGAAGGAGCACATTCTCCATGGCAATATGACCGCCAGTGATGTCATCATTTATTACACCACGGTACGTTCACAGCATTTTCGCTATTAATGGGATTTAGGTGAGGTGACTGGGAAAAAAGCCAAGATATTTAGTTTTTTTTTAGGTCATCGAGCCGCTCCTGCAGTGCTCTGTTATCTTTTGGCTCATTTTATTGCCTCTGAAACATCCCTACACCTGTGTGCGACCACCACTAACATTGCCCGTCTTTGGCAGTGCGACACACTGTGGTGTCATTGTCTTTTCTGCAACTACGCTCCTTTATTACCACAACAAATCTGAAATCAGGATTCATCAATAAATATGACCAGTTGTAAATTTCTGATTTCCCACCCCAGTCTTTCCCCCTTGTTTCCTCTCTTAATTAGCAATTTAGAGTTGTTGCTCATCCCTCACCCGACGCAACAACTCAACCCTCCTGTTTTGACCGCACTTCTGCCGACTGGCAACTTGCTGTCTTTATTTAGAGAACTCTGTTTCTGTGGTGCAGTTGGTTTTCTGAATCTCAGTGAACACAGTTTAAGAGACATATTGATCCTCTGATGGTGGGCACACTTGTGGACTGTGTGTTTGTGCTGTGGATACAGCTAATTGAGTTTCTGCAAAGTGCTTTAAAGTGCCACACAGTCTCCCCCTGAAGAACTTATCTAGCCATGATTTGACACTGAGAAAGCCCTGCTGTGCCCAGAATAACAATGTGACTCTTGACAATGTCACTTACTTCTGACGCCATGGTCTCCTGTATCACATTGTTACTTCTGAATGATGCTCGGCTGGAAACTTGTAGCACAACTGGAAGCTACTTTGATAGACAGATAAAGTCAAAGAAATTAACCCTTTTATTTGAGGGACTTGAATGCCACAGATTTTTTTTTAGGTTGTCTGAGAAAATGTGGTAGTCAAAGCCTCTTGCGTTGTCTTTCAAAATTCTTACTCTGAGAATAAGAGTTTTTCCGACCAGAAACCCCAAACTTTTAAAGCATAAACAGCTGTTTTTGCCCTGTAGATGGTTTTCATGGAACAGAATCAATATTCATATTATTTGTACCAATGAAGGATGATACCAGAGAAGCACCTCAGCATGCTATCAAATGAGAAAAGCAGTCATGTGTATCACATCTGCAGGAGTTGTCCATTTTCCTACATTCTGCTTTATTCATATTGATGACAAAGGAGTGTTTATTCCAGGCAACTAATCATTGTGGTTGTGTTGGTGTGTGTGTCTTGTGTTAGACTGGCTGGATGATGTGGAACTGGCTGGTGTCTTCCCTGGCAGTGGGAGCCTCGGTGGTTTTATATGACGGTTCACCGCTGATGCCGACACCCAATGTATTGTGGAACCTGACTGACCAGCTGGGGTGAGTTGGCCAAAAACACATTCAGAAACACATTCAGAGACAAAGAGGAGAGATGGGGATAAAAAGGATGGTAATTGGTTTGTTGCATACGACGGAGTAATAGGGCCACATTACAGACTTCGAGAATAAAGTCGTAAAATTACGAGAAAAATGTAATTTTATGAGAAAAAAAGTCATGTTATGCGAAAGAAGTCCTAAATTTACAAGAATAAAGTTGCAATTTGAGAATAGTCTTGATATTTCAAGATTACAATAAAAAAGTAAAAGAAAGGGAAGCAGCTGGTGGTGTGGCGAAAAACCTGGTAAGACCTTAAAGGTAGAGTTCAAAGTTTCCGCCCCTGATAATAAACGTTAGACTTGTGCAAGTGAAATCTGTCTCAAACCGCGCATTTTGGCCTCTACTCGCTTGCAGTGGTGAGTTTGAATGCAACTCTCTCTCCCCCTTCTGTAATTCGCTCTTTCACTTTGTTATGGTCTGGTCGGGACGTTTCTGGGTGGAGATTTCTGTTTATATCGCCAGCCAATGACAGAAGTAAGGACAGGACACCGTGTAGGAAGGTCATGATTGGAGCAGACGCCAATCATGCGAACTCTCAAAGGAAAAATAAAAAGAAAAAAAAAAGGCGGATGCACCAAAGAAAAGATGAGAGCTTTAGTGCACGTTGGAAAACCAGGGTTAATATTAGTTTGGCTTTTACCCGCTTCTGAGCTCTGAAGGAGTCGTTGAAGCTAAATAGGCTGAAGAACGAAGCGGCCATTAGCCTGATCGGAAGGTCGCTCAGTTAGAATACTGTTGTTTGCAAACAGAAACGGTGGGGGGACTCCGGACTCTACCTTTAAGGCTATTAAACATGAATACACGCTATCTAAGCAACAGGTTAGTGGCTCTCTTTGGGGGGGGGGGGTTAAAGTAAATTATCCATTAAAATTTATTAAAAATTTCTCAGATTTTCTACAAACATGCTGCAATTTTTTTAGCCTTTCACACCAGCCTGACTATTGCCATGTGTAAGATACATGGCAAGTCTCTGGGTTCCCTCCGTTGGAGACTGGTTTCCAATGCGAGATGAGAGGCGGGGAACCAATCACAGACACACGGAAGTGATGCAAACGTCTTTCTGTAAGAGGAAAGCCCTCAGAGCAGCAAGTTGTTGCGGTATTATGGACGTGCAGCTCATTAAGACATCAGAGAAGGCATTGTTAGATTGTTGCTCCTCTGCGGCCGCCATCCTACCTGTCATGGTTAGAGAACTGAGTCGCTGACAAAGACGTATCGCAAAGTCCCGCCTCCCGCGCTATGATTGGTCCCATCATTTTTTTTCCAATGTAGGGATCCCAGACTGACTTTCCGTGTATCTTATACATGGCAAAAAAGCATTTTTAATCAGTAACAGTTTAGCATGATTTAAGACTAATTTGATAAGGGAGGCTGTTTCTATGTTTTTAAGTCTGTGATAATCAAACAAAAATGGTTTCAATGTCCTGACTGTTACCGTATTATCCAGACTATAAATTGCACCTTTTGTCATATGGTAGTTTGGCTGCTCCTACCACTAATATATCAAAATGTATAATTTAACATATTTTTAAGGGTTAATTCATATTGACTGACATGAGCCAAGGAGTAAACAGTACTGTCTAATGCTACATGACGGCGCTCTAGACTTATGACAACTGTATTCCGCAAAAATCCCAAACAGCCTTATCTCAGTGAGAGGAGTTCGTTTTGGACATAAAAGGGGAGCTTGCTGTAAGGCCTGTGCGGTGAAACAAATCCTCTTAGTTATGATGTTTATGATCATTTACAGGCATTAACTTGAGAATCGGAGTGATTAGGGAATTTTCAGCAGTAAAATATAGGATATGAAAAATACGAAAATCTCCCTATTTTAAATAAGCAAAGTCCGGTTATTTTCCTCTTTATGAAGCACTTTTTGACTGATGCGACTTATAGTCTGGAAAACCTGTTATATTTATGTTTATGTTTATGCTATGTAGCAGGCTTTGAGAAGGTGGGAGTTAAGGATGTAAACTTTGAATCATTAGAAACACCGAATGGGTGGGGGAGTCAATTTTAAGTGTATATAGACAAAGACAGTGACAATAAGCAAAATCCACTCCTTGGATCTTGAAAATGACTGATATCACTAAATGGCAATAACTCTTTACCCACATTTTATGACTTATGGTTAATATTGTAAATATTTATTTATTTTTGTTATTATTGCTGAATTAAAGATTAATATTTTATAAAACAACAACAACTGTACAATCTGACCTAAAACATAAAAACCAGATAATCAGCTGCCACACCTGTAGGAAAATGTAGCAGACAGCACTGTGAGAAGATGCAGCAGATAATCATCAGGAGCATCTGTAGGAAGACAAAGTGAAAAACATGAACAACACCAGCTTATAAATCAAGAGGGGAAAAGAAATCGAGCTTCACTTTGTAGGTCCTCAGTGGAGTTCTATAATTTATCAACTGCAAAAAAATGAAATAAAAGGTAGCACATCGCTGTGTATGAACGAAGAGCAGCAGTACTCACAGTTTATTAGGCTCACATCAGATATTTTCTATAGTTATGATGATAATAGTTTTTTAGTTGCAATTTTTATCTGTGATGTGAGCTGACAACTTAAATGTGAGCACTGCTGTTCTCCTTCATTCATATTCTGGGATATGCAACCCTTTTTTTTCCTCTCTTGCGGCCAGCTTGTAAATATTCTTATGTGCTTGTGCATTTAAAGGTCAAAGAGACTGAGAAAAACAACAGACTGAATGAATGCATATAAATGGTTTGAAAGTAAACGGATGAAAGGAAAGGTCTTTGTGGAAATTTATGTTTTAGTATCAATAACAGTTTGAAAATATGCAACAGTACCTACGAAAAAATATTCCCTTGGTAGTTGTTGCCATATAAATAAGTAACCTACTCTTCATTTGCTCTTTTGGTTTTATTAAAATGGAAGAAAGACAAGAGCAGAAAAAATAGAGTGTTTTGATAAGTATGAAAAAATGTTAAGAAGAAAAATGGTGGAAAAAGATACTACTGAGTGGCTGATAGATAGTTTTTTTCCTGTCAAAGATTAGGAAGGGTTTAATGAGGTTTATATTTAAGAAAGGAAGCATTTATTGCAAACTCACCATGATTTACCATACAGCTAATACCTGCTGTCTTTATTTTACAAACAACAGATTAGACTTTACTGCCGCACTGCAATCAGACTTGGTCTTCAGCAGGATCATTGTCTGCTGTGTGTTGCTGCACTTTTGCATTCCAGTAATGGGCTGATTACCAGGATAGCCTTACAGCAATATGTAAGCATTAGGAGAGAGAGGGAGAGAGAGACAGGGGGGCCTTCTGCTAATATAATTGTAGTTCCCATGCCTATGGAAGAAGTTAGTCTGAATATACGAATGACAGCCCAAAGTTCCTTATTGATTGTCACAAATGAGCTGCCTCGCAGCCACTTTGAAAGTTCTGCTTCGCTGAACAGGCTTTTTTTAAGTCAGCGTGCTCAGCCATCCTTTAAAACCTGTTGTTATGGAGATTGATGGTGATGTGGATTTGAATGAACCCACAAAACTACAAAACACCCAAAGTAGATGAAACTTAAGTTGCTGTTCCAATCCAGCGGTTTCTCACCTCGTATAATGGGTCAGTCAGTGTGGACGTCACATGTGATGGCAAAGGACTGCATTAGCTCCATCTTTAAATGTGTACCATGTTTCAGTTTGATTCCTTGACACCAGAGTAGCTATGCAACATCTGTACCCAGCCTACATTACAACCTCTTTTAAGACTTTAAAAAAAAAAATGTGATCAAATATTTTTAAATTTTGCAGCATCGCATCTAACATAAAGCAGAAGAAATTCCCAGAAGCCCTCATTGGAAAATGTGCTATTGATCTCACCCATCACCTCAGCATCATAAGCATGACATGTTAAACCCGGCACTGATTGTCCACTTTAATTGGAAAACAACAAAGAGAAAATGGTTAAGGACCAAGTTGTGTTCGTGTTTGTGGAGGCAGTCATGCAGAATGTTTGAATTAAATTTGATCAGAGAGATGGGGGGTACATACTTTTTTTTCATATCTTGTGCTTGTGTTACAATTTTCAAGGTTGTGTGACCTTTGTCTCTATAAGTTCTCTGCATTTTTAATTAAAATGTTGGAAAAGGCTAATTTGAAACTGTGGAAAAATAGTGTCTGATTGCCTCCAAATATACCAGAACACTGAGGAACAGTTTTTCGTTAAAGGTGCCATGACATCAAATTTCACTTTTCTGGGGGTTTAGTATGATCTGTTGTGCACTGATGAGGCCATGTGAATGTCCAGAGTGAATATCAAAGTTCCTGTTTATGGTCTGTCAGCTTTGTCTCTCTGCTCAGAAACGGTTGAATCAGACAGCAGGCTATCATTCTATGTAGTTCTATCATTCTACGTAATTTAATTGCTCCAATAAGTGCACACTATCAAGTAAACAGTACATGCTGCAAAAAAACCCAACAAAAAAACAACAACAACAAAAAAACTATCAAGTAACAGCCCCCCCCCCCTCCTCTCTCCTAACGGTCTATGCACCATTCGCTTCGCTCCCCCGCTCCCCCCTCCCTATCTGATTCAGCTGCGTGTGTAGCTGAGTAGTAACTTCTGTGCAGACAGGTCTGGGTTTTCAAACAAATGGATTTAAAAGAAAACTTCTGCAGCAACACTGAGGGAGGCGACCACAACCTTGTCATTACCTGTAAGTTTATTTATTTTATAAATGCTGTCTTGTCTGATAAACGTAGCTCACTGTCTGAAGTGCCCATGTTGCTAGCAGTTAGCCTTTAGCAAAGTCCGACCGTAGCTTGACCTAGATTCTCTAAAATAAGGTTATAGCCAAATAAGGTGTAGCCAATCAAAATGAAGTCAACGTGGTCTCCGGGTAAAGCTCCATATCATCCCCGGACCCAACTGTATTACTGAGGAAGTGAGGTCTGGCGTTTGTAAAACAACACCCCTCAGTAAAAAATGCAGTTTTTTTTTTCTTTGGAGTATTTTCATAAGCAGTAATGCCAACAACATAAACTAGTTTTTACTGCCATGTCATCACTCCTTTAATGGTATATCCCAAACTAAACCTCTACAGGGCTTTCTGAGATTGCTTCTGAATATAGCTCTTCTTTTGCTCAATAAGACTGAGCTTAAAACATATTTAGATTGTTCCCGTAATATCTTATTGCTGCAAATATGTTGCAATATATAAGTAAACACGAGGTATCTAAGCACTAATATACAAAAGACATGTATGTTCGCATAAATGGGAATTGATGAGCAGATGTACATGATATGCTTGGAAGAAGTGGCAGCTCAGACGACGAGACTCTGGCCCGTTTGGCTAAAATGCATGTAAGCGATTTTGGTCAGGGAGATCAACCGCACCAGCTGAGCCAATTTTCCAATTGGACCGAGTCTAGCAGACTATCTTGGTCTGAATGCACCCTATACTAGCAAAAAAGAATGTAAAATGTCCCAGCTAGTATCAAAAGCATTAAAATAGACAAGCTTTAGAAAACCAAAGTTCAACACAAAGAGTCGCATCCCTGCAAAAGACCGAAGTCACTTGGCAAGCTGCTTTAAATCTGAACAGCTGCCCTGAATGAAGTGAACATCAGAAGCCTGCTTAAAATAGTGGCATTTCAGGTGGAAAGCAGATGATCCAACCAATCACAAGCATGTAACGGCACAGTCAGGCAGGTGGAGAGGAACCCAGAGAGCTGGCCAATCATCTAGCTGCAACCAGAGACAGATATTTGAAAGGTTTATTTGCAAAAGCAGTTAACTCTGTTTTTTCTAAATGGTGTTTGTCTGTTTTTGCAAATGAACTCTTCATTTACATACATGCAAAAGGTTTGGCCTCGGGCAGTGACACTGGCATATGATGCAGCTGATTCGTGATGACCTGGGCTGAAAAATGTTCCTCTATTTGTTCTTTGGTCAGGCCTGAGAGTGCAGCTTGACAGCACTCTGCAAGAACTTGACCGGTTCAGCCATCACTGCTCATGGTTAATCATTAGTTTTTCTTCAGCTCTTGTTGGGGCAGTTGTTTCTATCATGGAAACCTCTGGTTAATCAGTGCAATAATACTAGTCAAATTTGGCAAGTTATTGCAATAGATGGACTACGGTGTTCAAATTGATAGCCAGAGATGCCAAACATGAGAGAATATTATGCTTTTAAGGCTTATTACATACAGTATAGAAGTGTGACTTACTCACTGGTTTTTGGTAAAAGCAAACATATCTTTTGTCTAATGTAATTTCAGCCATTTATACAACAGTGTACATAGCTAGAAAGCATCACAGAGACAAAGAAATTAGCACTTTCTGATAACTATTTCATGAAGGTAATTTAAAAAAATAGGAGGACTGAAAGAAATCCAGGAGGAGCTGTGTCAGCCCTTATTCCTTACTGTACTCGGTGTATCCATGAGCAATTGTACAATCACAGTCAGCGGTTGCAGATTTTGTCATATGTGGCTCATGAGTGTGTGCGTGCATGTGCGTGTGTGTGTGTTATTATCCAGACTCAGGCTGAGGTTATGAAAAAGTACAGCGTTCAGCAAAAGTAAAACTCCTTAACACAGTGATACCTTTGTGACACACCTTCACAGATGGCACATTGCCTTCAGCAAGGAAGGGAAGAATGGGGAGTAAATTCTGACACACGTGGGAAGTAGCAAAAGTGCAAAGAAAAAGTGTTCCTGTAGAAACGCTTAACAGGGATCTGGGTGTAGATCCTAGTGGTGTGAGCTCCATTTTTGTTCCATCAGTATTTAAATGATCATTGTATTATTTATGAGCTTTGTATTGTTGATAATGTCTTGAAATTGAGAAATTTGGGGTTTTCTTTTAAGCTGGCATAGTTAAATGTATGGTTTAGTTTCGTTTTTCACTGTACTACAAATACATGTCCTTATTTTTTTACTGTCACTGCTTGTTTCCCTTGAAAAATTTAGAAGGAAATGGGAAACTTGAGTGAACAAGGTTAAAGTACTGTTAGCAAAAATACCCACACAGAGGCATTTAATGAAGGCCTACGAGCATGACAGAAAGATGGATAGTACCCTAAACTGTGAGATTTTCTTTAACCAATTAAGCGCTGCCACCTCAGACATATTTTTCAGAATCCACAGCTACTTGAAGAGGAAAAAAGAAAACCCTCTGGGAGAGACTGCCATAAAATTTTTTGCAGCCTCATCTTCTCGATTGAGGTTGGACTTTTTAATTGGGACTAAATCTGTCAGAGACTTGGAAAATGGAAAACTCACAGCGAGGCTTTCCCCTTTGCCTTGAATCACATTGGTCACTCGTGTCATGAACGTCATTGAACTACTCTCTCGCCCGATCCTTTTTGGAAAGTTAACTTTTACACTTTTATATTTCTGTGGAGGTTTTTCAAGTATACAATTCTAATTATGAAATTGACATGTGAAAATATTTGCTCCTGATTTGTTTTAGTTTGAACATAAAAAAAAGAATGAATTGTGGCAAATGCCAGTGTCATAGAAAATGTACAAGGGAAACTTAACAGTAACATGATTAAATCAATTCAGGTTAAGACAGCAAATATTCACCTCAAAGGTACAGTATGTAAGAATTACATAATCTAGTGGTAAAGATGAGTGTTTGAAAGAAGTTTTTTTTTTTTCAAATGACTTCAAATTCCAAGCACGGTTGTGAATGTATGGTAGCTGTTAGTGGCCAAAATCCTCCGCGACATAAAGATAACATAAAGATGACATAAAGATCATCTGTGAGTGGATCCAGTGGTCTCAGGTGTCGCTATGACTGCACTATTAGTAACTATTTTTTAATGTCTTTTAAGGCATTACCTAACCCAAACAGTGCTCTAACTTCCATTAAACAAAGCTGGTACAGCAGTTTTAAAGTTTAGAGAGTTCTCACTTCATTCACATTGTTTTGTCCACTTAGGGACACCATAGTAAAAAATGGCAGCACAAATATGGCAGCCTCCATATGTGCACTCGCAGCATATAGATATAAGTGACTCATTCTAAGAAAATAAACATATAACAGCTATTCTAGTGCAGCGATTACACATCAATAGAAACACAGTTCTGAATTATAGATACATTTTTCTGCCATTGACCTTTAATTTTTTTTACATACGGTACCTTTAAGCAGCGATGTGGCTCTTTCAGCTCTGGTTCCAGCTAAAGACCTCCATGAAGCTTCATTTTGACCACTTACAAATACCCATTCTTGACTCCCTGGGTCTCCTTCACTTTTTAAAAATGTTGACCCTTTAAAGCAACCCTTACTGATGTTGCATTGTTAGACTATTTTTTAATAGGGTAAAATACTATGGATGAGGTAATGGAACTCTGGAATACAAGACAGACCCACCATTAACCAAAATAAAATATTATTCCAATCTCTAAATATTCAATGAAAACTCCAACCAATCCTTGCAGTGGGGTGCACGCCTAGGATTGGCCTGCCTGTCAGACCTTTGCTTCTGCACTGGGAGGCAGAGGGAATGGGGGGTGGGTCTTGGGAGTGAGGCGGGACTGTTTATATTCAAATAATCTTGCTGTGCTTTCTGCATTGCAAGATCAGTAAGGGTTGCTTTAATTGAGTGTCAGTTGGAGAACAGTCAGGAATACTTGCAAGAAGTCAAATCAGTCGTCATGGCCAAAAAAAAAGTAGTAGTGGATAGGGGTGCAACAATACATGTATTTGTATCGAACTGTTCAATACAGGTGTGAACCAAACCGTGACCACCATGTGTCAAATATCGGACAATACAGAATTTTCAAATTATTTTATGAACTTGTATTTTGACTATTGCTCTGTGTTGAAAACTTAGTGAATCTGCGTTTGACTACACATTCGACCACATTCAGATCTGGCATTTGGTACTGCTTTGGTCTTCAATTTAGGCATGACCCTGATGGTAAGCCATTGTGGACAAAAGCACTATGGTTAAAAAAGGCATGAACATTTCTTTTTTGTATTGAAAAAATATTGAACCGTGACACTTAAGTATTGAACCGAACCGTGAATTCTTTGTATCGTTCCACCCCTAACAATGGATTGGCAACCTGTCCCTTTACGCAGCTGCTTAAGATAAAATATGTTTCAGATCGAAAGAACTCGCTTCAGTTTTGTAGACCAGCCTTTCCCAAATTGGGGGTCTCAAGAGCATTTCAAGGGGTTGCTAGGTCATTGTAAAAAAAAAAAAAAAAAAAAAAAATATATATATATATATATATATATATATATATATATATATATATATATATATATATATATATATATATATATATATATATATATATATATATATATATATATATATATATATATATATATGTATAACCTACATTTATCAAATAAGTTTCAGTTTAAATTTTATGGGCTGTGAAAATGAAAAGTTAATGCAAAGAGATGTACAACAAAGTTATTGCTCATGCCCTGTTAAAAATCCAAATTTGACTATCTCTGTACAGGAAGCTGAATTTTGGAATGTTGGTATATGAACACCATTGTATGTTATGTTGAAGGTTGTGGCTCAAAAAGTTTGGGAATCATTGTTGTAGACTCTGTTTCATTGTTATCAAAGGAGTCTGGAGGAACTTGAGTTTGAATAGATATGTTCATTCAAGAACTCGTAAGCCTGAAACTAATCAGCTAGTAAGAGTTGATAGGACCTTTCAGGGAAGAAATTAAATCTCTTTTAGAACATCAAATGCATCTACAGCTGTAGTTGCCTTCTACCCTTTGGTAGAGTCAGAAAATTTGTTGGCATCTGTCTTAATTCCTTCATTCTAGTCAGTATTGACAGTTTTATTTAACTAAAGCCCGATTCTGACTGGATTAGTATTACCTAGTGACCACATGTAATAAATAAATTAACCCCCTATACAAGACAAGAACCCCCTACTGTTTTTTTCTGTGGCACATTTATATGGGATAACTGAAGTCATGGAGACATCGAGATCATAAATTCCTCCTCAGTCTTTTGGAGTGCATAGTGATACTTATGTTAACCCTGGAAGTTAATAACTACACATCCTGTTTTTTCATACGCGGATATTTTAGAGTTTGAGGGAGGAGCTCTCATGTGGAAACAATTGCACTGTGAGAAAGTTAAACCTCAAGGAAAAAAGACAAGTGAGTTAATGCAGATTTAATTTGAAGGGCATCGGTCATCCAGTTTCTCAAAGAAATTAGTAACCAGATTTACTGAGATTCATTTTTTTTACATTTGCTCTCACAGGTTTCTAAAAACACAACAAAACCAAAACACAATTTCATGGTATTGAACTTTTCTCTTCTCCTGTTCTTTCTCTTTCTGCCCTGTTTCTCTGCAAAAAGCATTTGGCTTAGTTTAATATCTTTCTATTTTAAAAGTCTTCTTTTCCTCCAGCCATGGCTTTGACAATCAGGTTTATGCAAGTAAAAGATAAATTAAAATTAAATTTGCATGATTGTCACTGAGAATCTAGTTCTCCTAGTTTTCAGTTATGATGAGACCCAGAAAACACCTCAAAGATCTTTGTCTTGTCTTTACAGTTGCTATATTTTCTACAATTTTATAACAGCATTTGAAATTCATTAGAAATTAAGTTGTTGGGTTCGGTGAAGCAGTAATCCTTGTACGCTCTGTTCAGGAAAGTCAGTAACTCTGAATTAAATGCCTTCTTTTTGCTTTAAGTATATAAATTCAGAGGGAAACAATTTAACTATTATAATCGGTTGTTATGCTTCACAGATTATGATTAAGTTTATTTATACCAATGCCTTTGATATACTTTCCTACATCTGCATTCCTACATCTGTTTATCTGTTCTGCAACACCTTAAAATACTCCCACTACTTTCCCTGAGCACATCAGCAGTAAAAGATTGAGTGAAACTATCAAGCAGGACCAAGCTGGAAACAAAATTCCCTGTATTCCTGGGTGAAACAAGGAAAAGGTTACAGCATTTAAATGTGTGTAAATGGAAAGTTTGCAGCTCCTTTGTCATCACAGGATCTTCTTGTCTCTTCCATCTCTTGTCCATTATGTTTTATGCTGATATAACAGAAGATTCATCACCCATTCTTGTAGCAATGACTCCTCTGCTTTTAAGCTTATGCCATCCCAAATCCTGGATTTTCTCTTCTCTTATAGTATATAGATAGTAGAGAGTACTGATATAATTTAACAGATTTAATCATGCCAGCTCAATTTTAGATATATATGAGCTTAAAAAACTCTATTATTCTCAAGCAACATCTAATCAAAGCTGCTCACAAACTGAGCAATATTCAGACTCCAGAAAGTCTCTAGTCAGCTTTTTTGCTGAACTGTACGCCACCAGATTGAATTTAGTTTCACAGTTCTGGGTGACAGTGTTTGGATGGTGGAGTCCAGGGAGAAGAGCTGAGAATTAGACAGCTGCTTGCGAGGATCAAAAGAAATACATTTGATTTTACAAACGCTGATGTGAAAATGTACAGTATTTGGAATGACACCAGCTATGATGGCAAACCTTTTCTTTTCAATGTAGAGAAATAATAAGCTCAGACTCTACATCTCAAATGCCGAAGTTTCCGACAGCACAATTAGAAAAACTGAAAAGTACGGCTTGCTTGGAACAGTTGCCAAGTTTTTTTGTTAATAAGAATGCGGTAGCGGGATTTAGGTTTGCAAAGTTTGATCTAGATTTTGCAAATATATTTGCAAATATGAAATGCAGTTCACTATTAAAGGAGTGATGACATAGCAGTTAAAAACTAGTTTGTTGTTGGCATTACTGCATAGTAAATACTCCAAAAGAAAAAACGGCATTTTTTACAGCGGAGTATTGTTTTGAAACGCCAGACCTCACTTCCTCAGTAATACAGTTGGGTCCGGTGATGATATGGAGCTTTACCCGGAGACCACGTTGACTTCATTTTGATTGGCTACACCTTATTTGGCTATGACCTTATTTGGAGAATCTAGGTCAAGCTGCGGTCGGAGTTTGCTAAAAGGCTAACTGCTAGCAACATGGGCAGTTCAGATAGTGAGCTACGTTTATCAGACAAGACAGCATTTAGAAAATAAATAAACTTACAGGTAATGACAAGGTTGTGGTCGCCTCCCTCAGTGTTGCTGCAGAAGTTTTCTTTTAAATTCATTTGTTTGAAAACCCAGACCTGACTGCACAGAAGTTACTACTAGCGCCATACACGCAGCTGGATCAGACAGGGAGGGAGGACGGTGCATAGACCGTTAGGGGAGAGAGGGGGGTGCTATTTACTTGATAGTGTGCTCTTATTGGAGCAATTAAATTACGTAGAATGATAGGCTGCTGCCTGATTCAACTGTTTCTGAGCAGAGAGACAAAGCTGACAGACCATAAACAGGAACTTTGATTCTCACTCTGGACATTCACATGGCCTCATCAGTGCACAACAGATCATATTATACACCCAAAACCCCAGAAAAGTTAAATTTGATGTCATGGCACCTTTAAAAAGTGGTTTTGCCCCCATTCCTTGTAGCCCTCGACACCTGACAAGAAAGCAGACGCTCACATATCCTCCCTGGCATCTTATTCGCATGGAAAACCAGAGTGAGAGCAGTTTAGCAAAGATGCAATGACAAATAGAGCTTCAGTTGCTCCATCGTGACTTGCCGAGAACATTAATGTCATAATTGCTTGGAGGTGCATTTGTGTCTGATTTCCTTTGAGTGTACCTTATTGACTTAGAAGCTTCCAGTAACATGTCTCCCTTGAAACACTGATATTTACTCATGCTGTCACCCATTCTCACAAGCACAGACTCACAGCTTCTCCTCCTCCCTCCATCCTAAACACCCAATTAGCTGCCACACCTGGCCACCTGCCTCCAATCAGAACACAGTGACTGTTTCCATGGTAGCCAGCGATGAACAAATCCAGATGCAGATGGGGGGTCGGTGATGATGGGTAGAAGGGAGAGTGGCTCTGTGTGGAGATAACAAATAGGTTTGGAGTTTGAGTGTCATCTGCAGAATCTGAGGGTTATCACTCAATGTGTGAAACAGGTATAAACCATATCTATGCAAAACCTCTAAAATGTACACATACATATATCCTGAATTATCTAAAGAAATGTGTTTCATTTATCACATTTGATGATTATTCAAAGGTTTAATTGTAATTCAAGTAGATGAAACATTCACATCACAATAGATCTGTTTGGTTCTACAGCTGCACTGTAAAATGAGATGCAGAGAAGAGACCATTCTAGTCGATGGACCAAGATTGCAGCTAATTTCAGTATCCAAGAAGTAAAGTAACACTGGATGAACCAAAATGAACCCCTCTCTTTGTTCATGCTACAATAACGCTGAGGATCAGAAGCCGCTCTGAGATTTCAGCAGTTCACATAAACCACAACAACATACACATTACTAAAGTGCACTTGCATTATGTTGACACAAAAGCACAAAGTTCTTTGCTCTGTGGAGTGTGTCAGTGTTATGTTTCCAGTTTAGTCTGTTGTTAAGCTGAACCCCAGTGCATTTTTAGTCAAAGTCAGCCATTTTGTTGGGTTGTTCATATTTTCAACTAGTCATAACTTTCCAACTTTTTTTTGTAACTTTTGTGCTTATAGTGCACTAAAAACTCTGAAAAGAATGGACACAGGCTTCCATGCTAATATTTGCGGCTCATTATTGCGATTTTTCCAGTCTGTTGAGAATGGCAAACCTCAATTTTACTTAGAAAATTTACTATGAAGAGTCTCTTTTGACTGAGTCGGATGATTTTATAAATGATTTGTAAAAGATGAGTTTAAACCATCTTCACAAACACTGGCTCCTGGACCACCATAATTAAGGGGTAATTGCATGCAATTTGTCATTTATGCCACTAGATGTCACTAGTTTCTATACTGGACCATGAATTATCACAAATCACTATCCAAACTTTCAGAGCAGTTGTTAATCAAAGTAGTACAACATAACTTTCCAATTTTAAAGCTTCATGCTTCTGATTCATTGAGATTGTACAATTTAGATTACCTTTTTTCCCCTTGGTGATACAGCACTGCATCACATGCTAGCAACTGGATAATATGGGATGCCTCATTGAGAAAAATCTGCCAAAGTTCAGTCATAGGGCTTTAAAGGTGCAGCAGAACAGTGAACAGAATCAAAGGATAATGACAGAAAATATATATCCTGTATTATCAAAGACTGTGTTTTGATTGTATCTAATCACTCAACTAAAATAAATGTTTTTCTTCTATTAGAATGAGCCATTTATATCTAGTTACTGTGGATCAACATACAGCACATGGTAGCTGAAATATTTGTGCCTCCCTTTTTACTACGGTATCTCGGAATGGACAAACAACTCCATATAAAGACAGAGGCCTTTGAGTTTGAATGCTGCAGTATTGGCTTTGTTTGATGGGTGCTAGAGCACCGTTTGGGATAAGTGAGGTCTAAACAGGAAGATGGTACACCAGGGTGCCCTAGGGGCTCTATGCACGACTCCACTACTTCCTGAGCGAAGGTATCTGTCCTGTAGCTCCTTTGTTTCCTGTCTTTCATGACTGGATGAACTGATTAATCCAGATGTGCCTGACCTCAGTAACTGGCCAGACACACCTGGATTAACCAGTTTGTCCAGTAATCAAAGACAGGAAACAACGGAGCGACCTTAAGTTAGATACAAGAACGTACCTTAATTTGTTAAGAGATATAGTTATGTAATATATGATATAAGATGCAGACATTTAAGTCTATTTACAAGGTGATTTTAAATAAATTTAAGGAATTATTCAGAATGAAAAATCACTGATAATTCTATGTTGGTGGCCGAATGTTTCCAGTGGGTGAGGCATAGAAAGGGAACATGGACCTTTGCAGATGTCATTCACTTCTTTCCATTTAACACTTTTCTTTTTCGGAACTTTGCCCTTTCACCGCATCGACCCCCACTGCGGTCAGTCACCCCATCAGCAACATCTATTACCAACACAAGATCAAATCACATCTTTCATCACAAACCAATTCCTGGTTATTTGATCAATAAAGCATCAGATTCTTGTTTTCTGTCCTGGACACAGATTTATCTTTTTTCATTTTGACTGACAGAAATGGTTACCATAACAATAAAAGGCAATTTGATAGATTTGGTGTCATGCAGAATAACTTGAAAAGAGGAGACACAACTACACCCATTCACAGAGACGAACTTTAAAAGGCTCTTTGTTTTGTTTTAGGATTAAATGTGCAGGGAAAGCAGAAGTGACGTTTTGTCACTTCATTCCTTCCACATGTTGTCCAGCTGTTGGCAGCTGTCAGGGTGACTTTCATTCACATAGCTAAAACCTTCCAAAAGCATTTAATTCCAACACTGTTGTGTGCAAACATCTTGTCGATACCTTTACTCGTGGAGAATCTAAAAGCGAGACATTTGTCCTCCTACTGTGACTTTTTTTTTAATATTTGCTTTTCTGAAAATCAATTCCCAGCCTGTTGTTTTCTCTCTCTCTCTTTTTATCTATCCATGAAGGCTTAACCGAGCACACAAGTTGTGTTTTAACATCACCTTGCTTTACATTTACACAGTGACTCAGTCATCTCCACTGGGAGCTTCAAAGAACAACCGGGCTACTGAGCATCTCCACTGAAGCAGATGGAATTAAGGGCAAAGGCTGCTCAGTAACTTGTGCCCTTTTTATACCTTTATTTACATTCAGTTCAGATTCAGTGAAGCAACAAATGGAGCAATGCCGCAGTTCAGGCTTAGCACCAAAGTCGTGCTTGCGCCCTCAGCTTGTCATCAGCTCCTACAGCTATGCTTCATCATAAATGGCATATATATTAGTTTCTGACCACCAGCATACAGACAGATAGTTGCAGATGCACAACTTTTGCAGCTTTTTTGTCTTTCAAAACTCTGCTAAAAAAAAAAAACAAACAAAAAACTATAGTGGTTTATGGACCTGTGATGGACCATTGGCCTGTCTATGGTGTACCCTTCCTGTCACCTGATGCCAGCTGAGATAGGCACTAGCCCCTGCTGCAGTCTGAATTGGAATAAGCGGGTGTAGAAAATGGATGGATTGATGGTATGATTGTTTTGCCAGCTTTATTAAGATCTAAAGTGTGTGTGTGAGTATGTTTTGGGATTACTTTTCCCAGCTTAATTGTGGTGGCTTCATAGATTCTTAAATAACTCCCACAGAGTAGAGCTGTTTCTGCTAGGTTGATTGCCAAAAAAAGAGGAAGCAACATACTTGGTGCAGAGATTAACAGAGAACCCACTTTAAAAGAGCCAAATTTTTATCATTAGATGTCATTTCCTTAAGTTTTCAAGAATACAGAGTTACGATTGGGTGAAAAACGAAGCTCTTTCAATGTCGTACGTGTGAATTAAATCACCGTGTGTATTTTTAAATGACACAGTAAAGACAAACATAAACATTGAAGCATGGTCTGATGCAGGAGAATTGATGAACACAGCACAGAATTCCCAGTGCAAACCCTGTTGCCAAGCATACTATCTCTGGTTTTGTGCAAAATGTCAGAAAAATAGCTTGTATGATTTCTCATTCCCTAAATAAAGCTAGCAACTTGGTTTGTTTTGCATCCCGCTGTCACAGTGCAGTACAGAATGCATGTATGTAGGAGGGTTTAAACAATGACTAACAATTCCCAAAATTATGTTTTTCTTCATCTAGAATACAGAGTCATATTTCTCTTTTGAATTCTGAGTAAGAATGCTTCAGTAATGTTTGTTTTGCTGCTATAAAATAATTCCTGTCTTTATCCTCTTGTCTTTGTTTATCCGTCCACCAGCATTACCATCTTTGGCACCGGGGCCAAGTGGCTGTCTGTGCTGCAGGAGAGGAACCTCAAGCCGGGTGAGTTGTAGCCACAGACACATGTGAATGCACACAAATACAAAATAGTCACTCAAATGAACGTGCACATCATTTCTGAGGAAGAAACCTGGAGCTATCAGAGCCAAAGGGGCATGGTGATCATTACAGTGATCCCACGTGATGCTAAATGTCCTTTATGACGTGCATGAATAATGTTTGTGCTGGTGTTTGAATCAAAAGGACAAAGTGCAGTGGTGATAATTCATATGAATCAGCTTATTACTTTTAGTGACATGGCTATCTCCTGGGAGATATCATTGCACCTATTCAGAGAAGTGACAGTCCTTATTAGACTCCCAGCTAACCTTCACATATGATGTCATTTCTTTGCTAATTGTTTTTCAAATTTGTGATATTATCACTGCTCGCCTCTCCTCTCCATCATTAAATTGCTGTTATAACCAATCTGTATTGCATATGTAATTATTTGTGTCTCCACTGCACTGTTTAATCACCATAAATCTTTATTCATGGCCCTTGCTTTTTGTCTGCCTGTCTGCCTGTCTCAGATTTTTTGAATTAACTCACCACATTCATCGTGGTGCTGATAAAACCCGAGGCATTAAAATCTAAATCTTAAAAAGTAAAAAGAATCCGCTCCCCGTCTGCCTGTTTGTCTCCCTCTGTGTCTGCTTCTCCCCTGCTTCTTGATCCAGTTGGCACTTTGTGTGTGTGTGTGCTTGGATTCTTATTAGAGAAAGTGAGCATGGCAGAGGGAGATGTTTGTGGCTGTGTGTGTGAGAGTATTTGTGTGTGTGCATGCAAGCATGCTTCCACTGGGTCATAGAGGGTAGGGGGAGCTTCTTCTCTGGCTGCCCCAGTGGAGCGGCCCTTTTCCCTGAGCTGACATTTGGACTGGACACCTGGAGGCATAGTGGGGGGTAGCAAGAGTTCCCGCTGTGCATGTGTGCGAATGTGTGTGCATGTGCATGTATGCGTGTTTATTATGGGGTAAGGGTCGGTTGCTGGAAGCTTATTAGTTCACAGGGTGTTACTGGCGTGGGGTTTGGGCATGTGTGTATGTGACATAGAGCGTGTGTACAGATCTTGGGGATGATAGCTTAAGATGTGTGTGTATGTGTGTGCGTGGCAGTAAGCGTGAGCTTGCATGCTCTGTCACATCAGGGTGGCAAACTGCAATAATAAAACTTGTTGGGGTGCCAGGAGACACAGCTGCTCACAGGTGCATGCCTACTTGTGGTTTTGAGTGAGTGAGGATTCTTAATTTGGTTGAAATTACTGTTGCCTGCAGTTGTATCTTTTTTTTAGACCCTTGGGTTACCTGATTTACAGCTCTGATCCCAGAACAATACATAGGTAGTTTGGTTGTTTAACGGTAAAAGGAAACCTCACAATGAATCTGTCTTTTCTGCTGTTGAGTATGAAATAGTATCTGAAGTTAGGGCTTCAAACACTAAACACTCAAAAGTTACTCTATTAATAAAAAGATCTTACCACTTGTTTGCTGCAGTTGATACTGTAATTGTTTTTAATAACTGATCCCAAGAATATTTTAGGTAGTATTTAGTGTAGAATGGTTTCTTGGCAGCCATTTTTTTTTTTTATCTTCCATATCTTCTTTTGTCCTCAGTCCTCAAGTGACCTCAGTCTTTTTTAAGGAAAGATCATACTATGATATGCCAAGTATTCAGGTAATAGTTCCTGGGACACACCTTGTTGGTTGCAAAAATACTATTCTATATCTGTCAAACTGTGTTATGATTTGTCGTTTTTTGTTGAGGAAATGGGACCTAATGATGTGTGTTTGCAGACTGCTGGCAACAAACCGCCCAAAGAGATCATTTGTCTAGTTGTTAAGCTGTCTGTTATGTGTGGAAACAACACAAACTGATCATTCAGGCAGTATTAAAGGCCCCTTACTCCTGCAAGGTGCCTTTATACTATCTGAAATGTTTAGTAAATATGTTAAGTCACTTGACATACAAACAAAAAGAAGAGGAAACAAAAAAATAAGGTACAGAGAAATTGCTTTAGTCGGAAGCAAAATACAAAGCAAAGGATTGGCTCAGGACTTTTGCAAAACCCTGACTTTTCATTTGTCTCAGGCCCTTTTTCATTTGACTATTTTGCATCTTTAACTTTTACACTTTCTCCCTCAGCTGAAACACACAACCTCCAGTCTCTCCACACCATCCTGTCCACTGGATCTCCGCTCAAACCTCTGAGCTATGACTACGTGTACCGCTGCATCAAGAGCAACGTGCTGCTGGGTTCTATCTCAGGTGACTGGTGCTCACTCATTTTCATATTTTTTAGTTTTAATTCATGTAACAGTTTAGCTTTAAGCAACTTTAATAAAACATGTATTCATATATGATTCCTTAGAATAACGACCAAACATGTTTAACAGACACTTCATGGGAAAGTCTAGATATGTCAAATCCAAGTCCACTGTTCTTAAATCTAGGGATGTTTGATATTGGCATTTTTACCGATATCCGATATTGTCCAACTCTTAATTTCCAATATCCGATATCAACTGAAAATAATACATGCAGACAGCTGTGAGGTTGTATCTCTCATATTTTTTGAAATATAAATATATTCTGCTCTGACAGCAAAGATTACAGAATACCCTTAACTCAGAGTTTATTTTGGCCATCTTACTGCCATATATCAGATACTAGCAGGTATTAGCCAACATGTGGCTAATTAAGATGTTTCTGACTAATTGGTAACTTAACCAACAACTTAAAACCAGAAAAAGGAATGCTGGGATATGAAGTTGGTCCAGAATAACAGGGGCTTTTCTACATGCTGGACTGGTGCTAATGGAACATAATTTTGTAATACTTTGTAATGGAACAAGGTCTTGTGAGATTTGGTTAGTAAAAAAAATCGATCCGAAAAAACTGATGCCGATATTTTCCAGCCGATATCTTCGGCCGATGATATCGGTAGGCTGATAATATTGGACACCCTTACTTGAATCCAAACATCTATTCACAAATAACTTACGCTCATTAAAAACACAATTTGAAATCAGCATTAGATAATAATTCATAAAAAGATATTTGGACAGGAGGGGGGTGTCTTTGCAGAAATCAGTTATCAAGGGCTAATAACCGTGGCCAAATATTCAAAAGTTTAGAAGCTCCAAAAAGTGCATTTGGTGCAGGTGAAAGGGTTGGAGAAGATGGTTGCTTTTCCGCCCCCTCTATTGCCTTGTCGAGCAGAAAATAAGAAACTATCGTCTGGGGGAGAAGCCTCTGAAAATTGTTGCAGAGGCATTGAATGAGAACCAACATTTAGTATGAAATAGAAATATAAACCGTACTGTGAGATAAAGTCACTGATATAAAAACTTCCACTTGAGAGCAATCTAATGTACAGTAATTGAGGAAGATATTGATGGTGCCAAATTGATCTTTTTCAAGCTGATTTGCAAGTTTTAGGTGGCTTAAAGGACAGTTCAGTCAAAATAATTTAAATGATTTTTATCCTTTCATACTTAAAACCTAATAATTTTAGATGGATTTCCCTTTTACAAACTTTGGCAGTTGTGTGCACAACCAGGGGGCAAAAAGCCTGTGTTTTGTACTGCAGTCTACGGCCAAACACGCATTACATCATTCATAAAAATCTAAAGTAACCTGACGAAACAGAGATTGTTTTACTTTAAATTATAGTATATAAATCTATATTTTGATGATGATTAAAAAAATACTGACGCAGCGTTGCTGTTTTGTGTTTCCATTACCATTGCACTAACTTGGCAAGGGAGTCATCACCCAGAAACAACATTTTTCTTGTTAAAACATGGATAGGATAGTGTTGTCTTCACCACCTCCACACCTCCCAAACTAGTGAAAGCAACTTTTTACTAGTTTGGGATTAAACCAGGCAAAGACGACATCATCACTACGTTTGGAAAGTAGTTGATTCCAACTGTTAGGGACTCACCTGCACTGCTGTCGGTGAGTCGCTGCTTCTCATTATGCTTTATTGTGTATGAAATCCTGGTAGACAGGAGACAGACTAGCTAACTGCTAACAAGGCTAACGGTATAAACTCAAATGCCATCTGATTTACGACCCTGTACTTCGTATTAAATCTCCGGGATGCATTGTTCTGCAACGTGAATTTTTGTAAATGGCTCCACAATCAGTTTTTTCTTGTTTTTATTTTCCGTGTCTGAGCAGAGGACGGCTGTCACACAGCTACAGTGTTTACAGCTTACAGTGTTGTGATGCAGCCATGAGCCGTGAACTGATAGACGACTGGTCGCGCCTGTGATACTGGTATTGTTATGATACCAGTCTCTCGACTACAACATGTGAATAATTTCTGCCACCACAGCGGTTTGATTCTGACATGGTGACCATGGTGAAAGACTAAATAAATCATATAGTCTGAACCAGCATAAGTTGTCTGAGAGAGTTTTCTGAAGACAGTCTCCTAGTGTCCTATTATCACCATTTTCAACTGTTTACATGCATTAATGTTTTGATTTTTGCAACCTAATAAATACCAGGACTCAAACATTATATTTCCCCGACACTTTCACGTCATATCTTGACCTCATCTGCATTAAAAGTCGAGTCTTGCATATAAACACACGTCTTTCATAGTTCAATAATGCTTTTCCTGGGTTTTCTTGCCCCCTGGTTGTGCACACATCCTATCTGTGACGTTGCTTGGAAACCCATCTATAAATTCTTGCTGAGCCATAATTTTGTGTACATAATCTGAGGAGCTTTTTTTTTTTTTTTATCACTGCCTTGGTTTAATTTTTGAGGTGTAGAGAAACTGATCTCAAGTTAAATTTACTATAATGATGACAGGAAAGGCTGCAATCTGGTAAGTATAATTGAGGTGTGATCTAAAATTTAACAAGCGTTTTCTTTGAAACAGACACCTTTACAGTTCACTCACCTGCCACTTTAGTGCACCTTGCTATTACTGGGTTGGACCGTTGTTCAGAACTGCCTTAATTCTTTGTAGTATAGATTCAACAAGGTGTTGGAAACATTCCTCAGAGATTTTTATTGACACGATGGCACTTGCTGCATGATGAGAATCTCCCATTCCACCACATCCCAAAGGTGCCCTATTGAATTAACATCTGGTGACTGTGGAGGCCATTGGAGTACAGTGAACTCATTGTCATGTTCAAGAAACCAGTTGGAGGTGATTTGAGTTTGTGACGTGGTGCATTATCCTGCTGGAAGTAGCCATTAGAAGATTCTACACTGAGGTTGTAAAGGGATGGACATGGTCAGCAACAAACCCATACTTAATTGGTACCAAGAGGCCCAAAGTGTGCCAAGAAAATATGGCCATTAAACTACCAGCAGCCTGAATCATTGATTTAAGGCAGGATAGATCCATACTTTCATATTGCTTTCATGAAATTCTGACCCTACCATCTGAGTGCTGCGGCTGAAATGCAGACTCATCATACCAGTCAACATTTTTCCATCTTTTACTGTCCAGTTTTGGTGAGTCTGTGTGAATTGTAGCATCAGTTTCCTGTTCTTAGGCCAGAATTAGACTACACGATTTTTTATCATTGTTCAAGACGGTTGCTATTCCAGATGAACAGACATTGTGTCATAAAATCGGACGGTGTCTTGTTACTCGCGAGTGGTCACAGTACAAGAATGGCACAAGGCACAACCATCTGATCATCACATGGTGTCGCAAGAGACTGTACGAGACGGGGAGGCGGGACAAGCAGCTGTCAATCAGTCCCTTGAGGACACATCAAAGAGGCATGGAAACTGATGCCACAGCTCCACAAATCTCTCTTCCTTTCCACTGCACCACTGGAGAGCGGCTGTGTCTCTCCCCTTTTTCGCAATTGTTGTTTGTGCACCGGCGCTCCCGAGCGGTCTCTCTGGTTATTGGTGGAAGCGAGGGGCACACTGTCTTTCTATTGGTCGATATATAGGAACGCGTCGTAGGACATGTCACACTAGGCAGACAAACACCCAAAATTCTGACACAACAGTTTTTCTGCATCATGGTTGCGAAGCGTTACAGATGCCAAATCGCCAGTTGCTGATTGTGAATGCGGGACGTTCTGTGATCTGACAACGCAGAATCAGGCATGACATTGAGCGACTGTCTGCAACGTCTCTGTCGGGCCAAAATCTTGCTGAATTCATGTAGTCTGATCCAGGCTTTAGCTGACAGAAGCAGCAACTGGTGTGGTTATCTGCTGTTGTATCCCATCTGCTTCAAGGCTGGACGTGTTGTGCGTTCAGAGATGACATTGTGCATACCATGGTTTCAGTTACTGGTGTCCTTTTATTATACCAAACCAGTCAACCCAGTCTCCTCTGACCCTGGCACCAACAGTCATGCTACGTTCAAAGCCACTTAAATCCCTTTTCTTCCCCATTCTGATGTTCCTTTTGAATTTCAGCAAGTCGTCTTGACCTTGACTACCCTGGATGACTAAACACATTTGATTGCTGCCATGTGATTGGTTGATTAGCTATTTGTGTTAACAAGCAACTTAACTGGTGTACCTAATGAAGTGGTCAGTGACTGGCATATCAGGGATTCATTAGGGGCAATTTGGGGTTGGGTATCTTTCACAGATACTGAACTAAAGAAGTTTAGGATTGAAGAAGCATCGCTGATTGGTGGTTTAACTTCATTTTAACTTCCACAATAGAAAATTAGAGCTTACTTCAATTTCTGTCAAACACATCCAACAGTTTGCTAAAGATCATCACTGTTGAGGAAAGTTGGGTCTATGGCAACCCAGAGAGCAAACATCAGACTTTGCAGGGAAACTGCAATATGAAAGACCAGTGAAGGCAAATTGGGTCATTTTCCTTTTGAATTTGTGGGAGTTGCGCACTGTTTGTTTTTCCCTCAGGTTTAGACTGTCAAAACCATGTTGTCACTGTTTGACCTGAACTGTTGCACATGCCATGGTTGCAAACGTAGCAGCTGTAGTGAAATGAAGTTGCACTGCAAAAGAGTGAAGTCTGAATGTAGCAAAATAGCAAAATAAAAAGTATTTATATAAGTTATATTGGAAGAAATGTTCCACTGTGCATTTACAGGGTGTATTGTGTGGTAAGTGTGTAGTATGGGCAATATATGCAGGATATGATGGCTATGATGGTGCCAGAAGGCAGCCTCTCAAACAGTTTGAGGTTTGGGTGATGATAGGGATGGGCGATATGGACCAAAAGTCATATCTCGATATGTTTAGGCTGAATATCGGTATAAGATATATATCCTAACATTTTTATCGCAAAGTGAGAGCTAATTTTTAGTCACAGTCGAAGCCATATATGACGTCACAAGTAGTTCTATTTAAACCGGGCAGATGAAATAACGCTTAGCTGTTAAAAGAATAATAAATTGTAAGCATAAATACTGTTTAACTGTACAAGAAACTAACAGAGGCAAATAAGGCTCATTATAAAAGAATTAATCATGACAAACCCTAGTAAGAGCAGCATTTCTGTAAGATAAAACAAACAAACATTAAACTACATACTGTATATCGATATATGCAATATGGTCCAATTCCATATCTCATTTAAAAATATATCGATATATTTTTCATATCAATAAATCGCCCAGCCCTGGGTGATGAGTATCAGCGATGATTGCCGTTACCTTCCACTGCTCACCAGATTATGTAAATCTCTGAGAGAGTGTATTTATTGTTCATAAAACACACTCCACCATGTTTAGATTTACATTATTGTACTGTCCAGTCGATCTGAAACAGATGCTACTGTATATCAGCTGGTGGAACAGTGTGATCCGGTTAAAATTCTTTTAAAAGCAACAACTAACCAGCCTCTCTTTCCACATCTGGCTTCCTGTTCCTTCTTTAGTGCTTGTCAAGAGGGCACAACTTTATAAAAGGATTCTTCCAATAACAAGGACCTCTTTGTAATTTTACATGGCCATGTAGCTTTTCCTTTTCTTGGAATTTTAACTATGTTGCTAAAAACTCCTGAATCTCTTTTTAAATTTGCAGCACTTCTCAACAGTGACTAATAATGCAAAGCATTGCGATCAAGCATCTGTGACATGAACACAAAGGGCTGACACAAAGAAAGCTCTAACAAAATAAATTGTGTATAACTGTACATTTTCTTCACCACATATCCATGCGCATCAACTCACACCCAGGCACCCTCAGTCTATTGTGATGTTGACAGTCCAATAGAGCGCTATCTGTCTTTTTCTGTGAGTTCTGAAACATTTAGCATTTAACACAGCCTGGGTGACTGACGTATTACACACAGACATATACACGCACACACATGCACATAGGCATGCAGCAAATAACAGCTTGGAGCATCACACTTGCAGATATACACACAGTCATTGTGAATGACAGCTCTAATGGGTGTAGCTTATACGCTCAAATGCGCATACACACAAATGCACAGACACACATGCTCACATTGACATGCAAGTCAAAAGACTGGACACGGGCATCGACCTAAATGTCAATCACAAGGCAGAAATCTGGTGAGAGATGAAAAGAAGAGGGGGACAGCATACAAGGAGATTTTTACGGGTTATTTCTTTGAGCATCCTCCATGCTTCCACTCATCTCAGTACAGACTCCGGTTTTATGTATTTTTTCTTACTGAGAACCGTTGCATGAATATGATAGATAAAGAACTGACTGAGGTAGAGCCTGATATTTCAGACACTTCTTCAGTCTGTGATGCATTCAATGCATTTGACAGTACACTGGTAAACAGATTCAATAAGGTGTTGGAAAAAGTCACCAGAGATTTTGGTCGATATTACCATGATAGCATCACACAGATGCTGTAGATTTGTTGGCTGCACATCCATGATGAGAATCTCCTGTTTCACCACATCCCAAAGGGACTCTTTTAGATTGAGATCTGGTGACTGCGTGGGCCTCTGGAGCACAGTGAACTCATTTGATGTTCAGGAAAGCAGCTGAAAAAAACAGCTTGAACAGCTCAAGCACCAGCTAAAATGTGGCCAAAACACACCTGAGACCAGCTAGCTAGTTGGTCTAGAACCAGCTAGCTAGCTGGTCTATAGTGTGTTTTGGCTGGTTTCTAGACCAGCTAGTTAGCTGTTTTTTCCAGCAGGGGTTTGAGATGATTTGAGCTTTGTGAGCATTCGAGTATTGAAACCTTGCTCAGCTGACATCAACAAGACATTTTGTTCCAGAAAACTGCAGTTTTTCCTTTTTCAAACCATTCTATGTAAACCCTCGAGATGGTTGTGAGTGAAACTCCCTGTAGATCAGCAGTTTTTCACACATTCAGACCAGCCTGTCTGAAACCAACAACCATGCCACATTTATAGTCACTTAAAGGATAACTTGTCTACTCTCAGCTATGCTGAGAGTGCACGTGTCACTCCCAATAACTACAATAAGCTAAATTTGAACTCATTCACTTGTTCATTCATCCTACAATATTGGTAAAATTAGGGAGTTATGCTGCAGAGAATGCCTTTTAGAGGCCCATTCATTTTCCCCTGTTCATCCCCATTATATGGATATACACGGATCGCGACTAATCTAAATAGCATCCGAAGGAGTCAGAGTAATACCGATATGTTACTGGTGAGTAAATGCACGTATAAATTCCTAGAAATATGGTCCAGGTGGAAAAATAACTAAAGTTATCCTTTAAACTGCCTTTTTTCCCCATTCTGAAGCTCAGTTTTGAACACTAACAAGTCATTTGACCATGTCTACAGACTAAATGCATTCAGTGGCTCCCCTTTTAATTGGCCGATTAGCATATTTGTTAAAGTGCCAGTGGCATGAAATTCCGGGCGACTTTTGGTCCCTTTTTAATCAGACTCTAAGTACCTGAATACTGTATGAAAGGATCGTTGGCCGTAACTCAGCCTTGTCATAGAATAGCAGGCGCTACAAGTTAGCACTACTGTTAGCACCGGTATACAGTGACTGAAGTTCGGTGGGCGGGACCAGAAGGCACGCTTGTTACCATGTGCTTCTGTTGTCATGGTGCTCTGGCAGAGAGGAGGCGGAGTGACACGGAGATACCCGGAGACAGTCGCCCATACACTCAGCAGTAACCTGTAGACACGCGCCTCTCCACACACTCATGTTGGAGTAAAAAACTAAAGAGTTGCTGTGTTCTGTTGAACGCGGCTGCACGTCAGGCTTGAAGGAGTTCGTACTGAGCATCTGTGGATCTATAAAGGACATACAGTGGTCATGACACAGTGAGTGTGAGTAGTGTTTAAAAAGAAAACAGCATCATACTCCAGCAACAAGTTTCCCTGAATTATTTACTTCACCCATGACCCGAATTCAGTTCATAGTTAATACTAAAGATATGTTACACTAGTTCTGCTGGTTAGATCGGTCTTCATCTGACCGGAGCAGTACAGAAACAGTGATGCTGATGATGATGATGAAGAAGGCCTGATTGCCTATGTATGCAGCCAAACACTCGCACACAACGGGAAGAATTATAAACTGGAATCATCACAAACATCAGTTTTCCTCAGAGATAAAAGACACGAACATGATGAGAAACGTTTATTAGAAACTTTGTGTTTCTTTGAGGTGGCTGGAAGCCGTTATAACCTCTCCTGAGGAGGAGACAGAGCTGCAGGGAGATTTTCTGTTCGGTCGGCACATTCCTGCAGAAATGAAATCATCCACAAGTTTTTCAGTGGGGAGGACACAAAGATTGGTGCTGTCCTTCGTACACCAGGTACAGAGCAGTTCTGATGTGAACTGGACGCCATGATGTCGGTTTGTTGTCGTAGGTCTCAGAGGGAGGGACTTGGAGAGTGTAGTTCGGGAGAGAGGGGTAATTGGCTGGAAGTCACAAGCTGCACGAGGAGTAATATATGCTGAACTGCCAATCAGCCCATTTGTGAATGGTAACTTTGCCATGTAGGCAGACACACCCAGGGAAAAAGGAAACACAAATCTATAATTTAAGTCCTTCGGGGACATAGGCAGGCTGGGGAAACTCAAATATATGGTCAAAAACCTCAAAAAACGCAAATTTCATGTCGGGGCACTTTAAGCAATCAATAAGGTGTACCTAATAAATTGCCTTCTTAGTATATTTAATGTGCAGTATAATTAAGAACCAGATTGTGTTTGTGTTTGCAGGTCATCTTGTAACTTATTGGCTAGAGCAACATGCTAACAATAATACACTGAACTCAGAAAGACATCAAGTTGTCTTGCTCTAATCTTTTTTTTTTTTTTCATTATTATATTTTTTGAGCCTGTTACTATCTTTCTAGTCTTATCAATTCTGAATGACAGTTTTTTTGAATGAGGAGTGTTGCAATATACTGGTGTTTATTGACATGACATTAAATTAATTAAATATTCATATTGTATTTTTAATACACAGATGATAATGTTGTCATATGATCAACCAAATAAAGTCAAAACATCCTTCAGTGCAAATAGGTTTTTGCACAACTTTAGTATTTAATAAATTTAGAATTTTAAGTGTAGTTCAAAAAGGAGATTAGATAAATTTAAAAAACAAGAAAGAAATGTGTATTTTTCTATTTTTCTGTTGATATCACCATGATATATTCAACATGAATGCTTTGGGCCACATCAATTAGTAAAAACAAGTTACCATGGCAGCATTTCTTTACAGTGATAGCTAAAACTGTTTCAATAAGATCAAGTTTATTATTACTGTTAAATTATCATTTTGATATTAAAGTACTGTTTCTGTGTGAATGTGTGTGTGAGTGTGACAAAAAGCCCAGCTTCTGCCATCAACACTCTCCTCCTTGTCGCCAAGGGCAACAGCAGGCTGCAACCCTGTTGGCTGCCAACCGACCTAACCTTGACCCCCGAGGTCATCGCACTGTTAGTGTGTGTGTGTGTGTGCATATGTGCGAGGATTTATACCAGCATATGTGTCAGTGTGACCACTGACTGGTGCTCACAGTGGCATATGTGATGGGCCCCTTTGCTGATTTCATCCTGTTTTTCTTTTTACCCGTGTGTGTTTTTGTAAACATGTCTGCACATTTCAACGTGCTGGCGGTCACAGTGGTCTTATTTGGTCTATGAACATTTCACTTCAAGATGACGTGCGTTTCAGGATGTGTGCGTGTTCATGTATGTGTGTATTCTTGTCAGCAGGGATGCTAAAGCCATGTTTCTCTTCACTGGGCGATTTTAACACTTTCACTGCTGGATTCCCTCAATCCTAATATACCTCCGTCTGACTGCCCATATGTTGCTTCTCTGCTCCCCATTTGCTCCATGCCCTCTTGTGTGTGAGTGTGTGTGTGTGTAGACATTGCTCCAAGTACATAACTTCCGTGTAAATGTTTGACTTTAACAGTGTCTTCTCCCTTTCCTATTCATTTTTAAAATATCATTTAAAAATGCATACAGCTGTCCGTGAAATAAGTTCAACAGAGATATTAAAAACAAACACACAACAAATAAAACTAGCAAACAAGCATGATGGGGCTCCGAAGCTAAACTTTTGTTTAGCAGCATTTTGATGCAAACACTTCAATCAGGTGTTTTCTGTAATGTTCAAAAAGACTTCGTCACCTGTTGACGGGTATTTTGGTGCACATTTCATGGGAAAGGTGCTCTAATGTGTCTGGGACAGTTTTGTTTGTTTTTTTAATGATTTTTTTCTATTGCAATTCAAAAGCCATATTTTATTTCATTAAATTGTAATTTTGTAAATTTATATTCATTATTAGTTTCTTTAGTTTCTTATTTGAATTAGTATTGTGAATGTAGCCGTTTCTTTAATTGGAGGGTATGAATAATTTCATATGACTGTATATTCTGTAGATTAATCGTATATTTTGACTGGTATTTGGTAGCTGTTGGCTTTATTTAACTCTAAACTGTCCATGAGGGTGTTCAAGACTCTTCATACTTTTACAAACAGGAGCTGCTCTGCACAGTCGTGCACTCAGACATATAAACCCAAACTAGAAACGGCTGCTAGGCTAGGAGAATAAGCTGCATCTGACAAGTTATCTTCTTGTTTATACAGACAATGCATGCGCATGCGCACAGAATGACAGACACATTGACTTTTGGCTTAAAAAATAAACATCTGTGTCTATCTGCAGGCATGTATGTGTGTATGTATGTGTATATACTGTGTATATATATATATATATATATATATATATATATATATATATATATATATATATATGCCCATTTATGAAGTGGAGTGTAACAATAAGATAATTGCTTATCTTCCCACTAAAAGTGTGTTTGTGTTTAATCAGAAGACAAAGTTTCCCCTTCCTCCAGGGAGCCAATTAAAGCTCAATAAAGGACCTGGCAGACAGAGAAACGGGGAGACTGAGTATAAAGAATAGAAAGAAAAGCAAGAGAGGAGGGAGGAGCAGTAGAAGGGTAGAGAGCAGCGGAGAGGAAAGGTGCAAGATGGATGGATGTAGTCTGTGATAGAGAAAGGAACGGAGCAGGGAGGTAGAGAATGAACAATGGGAGCGGAGATGAATAGAACGTGTCAGAAATAGTAGATGATTGGAAGGCAGAAAAAGACAAATAGATGCGTCTGTCGACATGACGGTTTTAGAAAGGTGCTTCAAAGGAGTAGAACTCCTATATAGGTCAATGGGGGTGGAGCAAGGTGGTAACACTGCCAGTTTGTGCTTGCAGTGCCACACTTTAATAGTAGTAAGTGAAATAATGTCCATAGGTCAGCCTTTAGTCAGGACAGAGGAACACGTCGATGTGCTGCAGTACTGTGCATTACAGTTATCTTGGATTAAAAATAAGCATGCTGTTATGAGTTAATACGGATATCATGTTGATAATACAAGCAAGGTGACATTATGCCTTGGTTTGAGATGATATAATCAAAACTATTTATTTCCTATTGTAAATTGCAGAGTTTTAAATTTCATAGATTAATATTAGAAATTCATCTTGCACTGACATTAGCTGATCTTTGATCATGTCTTGCATAACTTTTTTCTGGTGTAAAACATCTGGACATCAATTTGAAATCTAAAAAAAAAAAATCAAATTTTCCTCTTGCTAATCTACTTCCATGTTGTCTTGGAGTTAGCGGAACGACGGGGCAATATGCTTGTTGTTGTTGGTTTTTTTCCCCAGAAGATTTTAACACAAAATCTTTAAGTCTGCTGGCTCGCAGTTACATTGTAAGAGAGGATGAATTTTTCTGGGATTCATTAAAAAAAAAAAGTATGCATTAAGTAAAACATGAAAAAAAGTAAAATGGAATTAAAAGTAAAACAAAAACTTTGTTGACTGTCTCATAAAGAAATGAGACAGTCAACTTCTCTGTCTCTAGCTTCTCTCACTCTGTTGAATTTCTGTCCCATACATTCATTTTAATGTTTGTTTTCTATAAATTGTTGATTTTTTTTTAAAATAAAAAAGTGCAATATACTGTATGTTTGGTGAAAGTCTTAGTTGTTTTAACACTAGTGTTTTAACTGCATTGCTATATTCAGCAGTGCATTACTAGTTTAAGGGAGAAACTACATTTTTGTGACAACAGCTAAACAATCCCACCAATAAGTTACCCAAGGGGATAAGGAAGGAAACTAATGACCAACATGGCCATGGTAATGGCTAAAACAGTCCTTTCTGCTGTGACAACAGCAAAGACCCCCATTATCCAGGAGTTAATAGTCCATGCACCTATAGCAGATATCCATGGAAGTGTGTACCTGTAGAAGTACTTTATCAGCTTGGTTCCATTCAATATTACTCAAAATAAATCAGAAATAAATCCTAACAAAGCAGTTTTATTTGATTAAAAATAATCTCCATGTTAACAGAGATGAAGCCAAAACAAAAAGACACCATTCACTATTTTTCACTGTCTCTGTTTCATTTCCAGGTGGCACTGACATCGTGTCGTGTTTCATGGGTCAGAACCCAACAGTTCCAGTGTATCGAGGAGAGATCCAAACCAGAAACCTCGGCATGGCCATCGAAGCCTGGAGTCTTGATGGTGAGACTGTGTGCATGTTTAGATTAGGAGAGCTTTCAGAAATTTAATGCTTTTCCCACCTTTTTAACTTATTTTTCTGTAAATCAAAACTTATGTGTAATCAAACTATAAGAATGGCAAAATTAAGGAGAATAAATAACAAGCATATTAAAAAAAAAAAAAATAAAAAGCATGAATGCCCACTAATCTTCGATTTACTACTGTAGATGCACAACCAGTGTTGGATGAAATAAACAGGTTGGTCTTGGCCAGGCAGGAATGCTGTATGTGGAATGATCATCTGTCTCTGGATAGATACAGTTTAGCATCTTGGAAACCGTTTTTACCTTTGATAATCTACAAAAACCATGATCTTACCAGGAGCCTTTAAAGCCTACTCTATATTTTCCCTCATTGATTTTAGCCAATCACTCCCCAGCTTCTTTCTGCAGGCTGCATTGGCAAGTCTCCACCACCTCAAAGGAGAGTGGACTGGGGGATAATTTAAAAGCAGTTTTGTAGGAAGAGCTCAGGATTATTTTAGTCAGTCTTTAAGCCTCTAACACCATCCTAAGGGAGGAGGTTAGAGCTGTGTAAAACCACACAACCAAGTGTGTAAAGTTCCCTGGGAGCTCTGTCCACACTGTATCTGTGGACAATTGTGTCGGTGGCTGTGCAGCCTGGTGCATGAATGTGTTTTTGTGATGCACATTGGGAAACTTTCTTTTCTCCTTAACCTTGTGTGTGGTGTGTTAACAGGTAAGCCGGTATGGGGCGAGAGTGGGGAGTTGGTCTGCTTGAAGCCGATCCCCTGTCAGCCGACTCACTTCTGGAACGATGAGAATGGGAGCAAATATCATAAAGCTTACTTTTCCACATATCCTGGTAAATATACAACAAAAATGTAGACATTCCTTTCTCATTAGCATGGTGACAGATTAAAAAGATTTTTACTTACATGCAGTTTCCTTATTTTTCTACGTTGCATGCTGTTTTGTTCTATTGTTTTGTGTTTGTTTTACATGGATTTCCCAGTTACTTCAACCTTTCGCCTCATTAGAAAAGCAGTTTTGAACCTAATTCTCTCCCTGCAGGGGTGTGGGCCCACGGAGACTACTGTAAAATCAACCCGAAGACAGGAGGCATTGTCATGCTGGGCAGAAGGTCAGCCATTAACCTTTCTACGAACAGAAGGAAAGAGCTAATAAATGTTCAAGAGGAACACAATTTACTGCTGTAGCTATAATAGCTTTTGTGTTTTAGCATATTGCGTATTTGGAGATTGTAATGCCACCTAAGATTGTTTTTCAAAATAACACTCTGGAGGCTTCAGCTTTTCCATTAAGTGTGGAATAGTATTTGTACAAGTAGTAGTAGTATTTGTAATACAAACTTGTGTTTGCATTACAGTGATGGCACTCTGAATCCCAACGGAGTCCGTTTTGGGAGCTCGGAGATCTACAATATTGGTGAGTCTTAGAGTCAGGGTGGAGGGTTAAGGGTATAGAGAGTGGGGGAAATATTTTTCTAAGATTTTGTCGAGTCTCGGTCTTCTTTTTGTTGGTGAGAGATTTCTAAGCCATCATTTTTGGTGGGTTCACTCAGTCATGGAAGAAAATAAAAACACCATTTCTTTTCACTACAGGGATGACACCATTTTTTTAAACTTCTGTGCTCTTCTAATCTTTTTTCTCTCACCCTCTTTTCTTTCTATGCTCCTCATGCTCTTCTCGCCATTGTTTGACGCCCCTGTCTGATTCTCCCCTCTTATTTCCTGTCCTCTCTGCAGTGGAAGCTTTTGAAGAAGTCTCAGACAGTCTCTGTGTCCCTCAGTACAACGCTGACGGAGAAGAGCGAGTTATTTTGTTCTTAAAGATGGCACCTGGGAAGCCATTCAGCCCAGAGTTGGTGACAAAGATTAAAGGGGCCATTAGAAAAGCTCTCTCTGCCCGACACGTCCCTGCCCTGCTGCTGGAGACCAGAGACATTCCTGTAAGAGAAAAAAAAAGAATATCAGATATGAATAAACCTGTCTGATTATTCTGTCACTGCTTATAGCAGCAGGAGCCAGCTCCCACTCGAATGACAGCCTTCTGTTTCCTTCCTCTGCAGTACACCATCAGCGGTAAGAAGGTGGAGGTGGCCGTGAAACAGGTTATTGCTGGTCGGGAGGTGGCACAAAGAGGAGCGTTCTCCAACCCCGATTCACTGGACCTCTACAAGAACATCCCTGAGCTGCAAAATTATTGATGAGACTTCACAGAGCTGGGGAGAGGAGCTGCACATAATCCCCTAATAGGAATCTAGCTCGGTTTTTAAATTAACAAATTGAGTTGGGTAGAGGTACAGGGGGAGGCACAGAGTGCAGATGTAGATTTCAGAGGCACTGTGTGCTTTATGCTGGCATAAATAAGGAAAATTACATGTTTACCACATTAACAAATTATACATATATATATTTGTGATCATCTGATGGTACGAGGAAAACGAGACTTTAAAAACATGAGGTACACTGGTCCAAAGGCTAGCTTTCAATGACACTAGTAAGCTGCTGCTCCTTATATGTTACACTGTGCAAGGAAATGTTGAACTGAATCCAGCTTTGTGTGTGATATGATGCGCACAGCAGCGCTTGTGAATAAGCTCATCCTCTAAAGCTAGCAACAGAAAAGTGAAGAGTCGCGTTTTGCATCCATTGTTTCTCTGTGTCGCCTGTTTCTAACCCCAATGCTTCTTTTTCCGGGTGGATCCTGGAATCGAGTCCCTTGAGGGGTGCAGATAAATACACAAAGTCCTTTGATTAATACCTCAGCTGTAATTCAAATAACCATGTTGTTGCTATGTGGTGTTCGTTGCTTTATTAATGTGTGTATATATACATATAAATATATTAATATATATTTTTAATGACAGTCAAACTAAGTTTAGAAGTATGCATTTAAGGATAGTGACCCAAACTTAACCAAAGTGAGTAAAAGACACTAGAGGGCTCCGTAACATGGATGGAAATGTCACTTAACTTAAGAGTTAATTCAACTACTGAAGAAACATTATTCATCTCATATTGTTTGGTTAAATCTGAGTTTTTTTTCCCAGTTCTAAATCCTTGGTTTGATTTAGTTGGTTTAATTTTACGCTCTTTCTAGAGAGTGTTTATAAGTCAAACCGGCCTTCGTTTAACAAGCCATCATACAATCCTTACAGTGAAATGATCTAAAAGTGAGTAAATGTTCATTTCATCACAGAAACCTGTATTTCTCAGTCACATCTCCATGTTTGTGATAAGTCTTCCGAACGACGTATTCTCCGGTACAGACTGTCTGGTACTTTTTTACAGAGGAAAGTATTCCAAAAATCCCTCATCATGCTGAGGAAAAGCCTAAAGGCTTATAACTGCTGCTGTGGTTTTTGGTTAATAGTTGTGCAGCTCATCAGTATCCATTGTCAGTCACTTTTGTTTCATTTCCAGAAGAAATACTTGAACAGAATGTGAATTGTAGAGGAATCACATTTACAAATGTCTGACAGTTGTTTGATGTATGGATTAAAGATTCAGATAACATTTCAAATCGCCTCAGGGGGAGCATTTTATTCTATTTGTCCTGTCATTCTCTCATCATTGCTAATAGGAGGCATAAATGTAAACAATTGGTAAATCTACAGTTTTTCTCAAGTATCAGTGGGTTTTTATTTCTTCACAAGGGAATCCTTGGAGTTTTGTAACTTGTTTTAAAGAGGGGAAAAAAAGTCTCATAGCCGCTGCACTGATGACTGCAGACTGAGATCGTGATTGGATAGCTAAACACTTTGCATATTAGGACTTTACAAGAGACAGCGTTTATGGTTAAACTGGTGTAAAATGGCAGATCGTTCTCTGTTATGCATGCGTTTTTGTACCAGGCATTTCTTATTGTTGGCCAAGAGTTTGCTAACATAATTCTGGGTGTTGCTTTTATCGGATTTTTCCTCTTTCCACCTCTTCAATTTAGTGTAATTTTTTTTTACTTACTATGTCTCAAGAAAATATGTAGGATTAAATGTGATAAACATCTTTGCATCATTTACTCTTTTACACAACAGCATTATCAGAAGTGGCCGTCCCTGGTCCAGAAAGTAAAACTCCTGTCCAGCATTTGTTCCAACCAATCACTAAACCAGCTGAATTTAATTGGCACAGCTGTTATGCCAGCTCGTTAATGAAAACACCTGTTCTAAATATACAGGCAGACCCAAAACATGGCAGGATTTTTACTTTATGGCACCTGTATTGTCCACTTCTTAGCAGCATTGTAACAATCCTGGTCACTCAGTCCGGATAAATGCTAATTTGGATGTTCATTTAACTTGCATACCTTTCAGTTTTATTCAGGAATATTTGCAAACTGTGCACTGTAGGAGATTTTGTTTCATGCAAGCATGCATTTCTTGGTTAACAGTTTTCATATACCAAATAAAGTGAGGCCGTCTAAGAGCAAACAAACTGTTCTGTGTTCCAAAACTTGAGCCTTTAATACTCGTTGGAGATTTACACTTAATGCATCCACATTGTTTTCCCAAGATAAACTGAGAGACTATCCGTGGCTTGCTAGGCGCTGCATGCATATAGGACACATTACACAAGTTTGGGTCAATATTATGTATTTAAGGGCTTTACTGGAGTATTTACTGCTGAATTCTAACTCAGAAATTGCCAGCAACCTTGAAGTCATCAAAACTTGAAAGTTTTTTAAAGAATAAAGTTTACACTTTAAGTGTCCCCACCAGTTATACAAATGTGTGGAATATTGGTGAATCACCACTCGTGCCACAGCTTGCAGCTTGTGATGACCTCCTCCGGATATGCAGGTTCAAGGTAAAAGGGAAAGGATGGAACAGCTGAAAAGTAGTTTTTGTGTATGTGTGTGTTTTGGTGAGTGCATGGAAGTCACTCATTTTGACAGACAGGCTCTTTAAGAAATAAACTTGGCAGTTTTAAAGAGCCCTGAAACCTTTACACAGAAAGTGTGAACGCTCAGACCTGCCAGTCAGCTCAGCCTTTAAACAAAATAGAAGGATATAGAAGTAGAACTTGATAAAGTGTCATTTGTCAGTATTTAACATCTTAATAACACTTCGTATGTAAATTTTATTTCTTTAAAACTTGAGAATGATTTATTTCGTATCCATTTGCTTTATACAAGATGAAATGAAGCTAGAAACTAAGGGTTGGGAGACAGGATAAAGGAAAGGCCATATTAGGATAAGTAGCAGTTTAAAAGCTGAACAGTTTCCCTAATTCACAAATAATAATCACTTGATGTACATCAATCAGTGTGTTTCAGTCCCAGAGAAAAGGGGCTTGTGGATTCATCCCAGTAACTAGTAAGCTTACATGAATGGTTTGTCCATTTTGGACTCAACTGGTTCACCATTAGATGCAGGTGATCTCAGATATAGTTTGAAACCACTCAAAATGATAGACTCTTTACTTTGACCAGTAATTCTAGAGTAAGCAGTTCACAAACAGGAAACATATTAAGTAAATAGATAGATATTTTGTTTTGGCCATTTCATGGATGTTTCTCAGCTAAGACTAAAAGAAGTCGCCATTTGGCTGCTAACTTTTCAGATCCTCAGCTAGTTCTCTCCCTCACAGCAAATGCAGTATAGTGTTTTTATTTAACTATTAAAGCATCTAGCAAGTTGGATTCTCCTGATTATGGTGTTACAGATGTTCTGAGAACAAAGTAACTTCATAATGTGAAAAAGAAATGAAACTTTCATTTCTAAGGTTTACATATCAATAAAAATTACCCACTCCTTGCAAGGACATAAAATGAACTTATTACACTTTGCCACTCATATATACAGTATATATATATATATATATATATATATATATATATATATAACTATCAACAATCTCAGTAACTTGGTGAGTAGTAGCAGCAGCCAGGTCTGTAAAAGAAGACATTTTGGAAGTTCACTGGTCTGCTGCGTTCACTTCTGTTAACACAACCCCACGGGAGGGAATATCATTAGTAATGAGCTTAAGAAGCAATTTCTGCTTACCATCAATCTGGTGTTATAAGTGTTGTAAGGTCATTCGCCACCAAAAGAACAAACTGTCCTTCATCAATTTGCGCATGTTATGTTAAAGGCAGTCAATTTGTTTCTGGGGCAGGGTTGCCAGGGGAAAGTTTATTAATAAAGGAAAGGAAAAAAGATGGGGGCTGGCAGCAAAGATTTGGGCCACATTTACACGATAACAATGCAAAAGTAGGGTTTTCTTTTCTCTGACAACTCTGTGTTTACACAAGAATTTTGAGGAGAAATTCTGCATGCAGACGGGCACAAATGTGCGTGGAATGTCATGTTTTTTGATGCAGTATGCACGCCAGGTCACAAGATGACATCAAGACCAAACAGCATGAATATTTTTACTCCTCCTCTTCCCGTTTGTTGATGTTTTCCTGCACTGGTGCCTTTTTGTGACGTTATTATGTGACGACAAACAGTTTTTTTTTTCTTATTGAAAAACAGACTTTTGTGTTTTCTGCTATGTACATGGTGAAACTTCAGTGGAGCATTTTCGAGATTTCCACTTCGGAAGGTGGTTTCACTTTTTTGGCTTTTTGACTCCCCAAAACGCCGGCACCGTCTGAACGATAGACACATCTGGAAAAATATTTTACGTTTTCCACTCTAGTGCATCATCGTGTAAACGTGGCCTTGCTTTGCAAAGTTGCATCTGAGCAAACCACAAAACTTCTAAACACATTAGACCAGGGGTGCCCAAGCCAGTTCTACAGAGCTACTATCTGACACAATTTGGTTGCCTCCCTTCTCCAACACACCTGAATCAAATGAATGGCTCGTTACCAGGCCTCTGCAGAGCTGAATGACATGTGCATGAAGACTTTGTGCACATGTCATTCAGCTCTGCAGAGGCCTGGTAACGAGCCATTCATTTGATTCAGGTGTGTTGGAGAGGGTGTGTTCTAAAAATTGCAGGATAGTAGTTCTCGAGGACTGAACTTTGGCACCCCTGCACTAGACCATTGTTTGCCAGTTCTGGTCCTCAAGTTCCCCTGCCCTGCACCGGACCAAAGTGAGAGCATCACTTTGGAACATCACATTTGGTACAGACCAAACAGCCTATCAGCTCTAACACCTCACAACAGCTGTCGCAGGACTGACTTGTTTTGCTACCACAGGACCAGGGTTCCCTTCAGTGGTTGATTTGACTCAGACCTTTTTATTCATTCATTCATTCATCAAATATAAGGCCATCTATCCAACACCCAAAGCTTGGCTGAGAATGGATCCTACAACTAGAATCTGGTAAGAACTTATTCAAATTCTATTTTATAGTTTTTGTTTTTATCATTCTGTTTACAGTTTTATGACTGGTGTCATATTTTAACTATATTGGCTACACTGACAGGGACTTGACATGAATTAGTGCTTTCTGCAGTGGGTGAGGTTTTAAATTTGATCGACCGTGAGTTACTTCTAATGGATGTGACATGTTTTCCTTAAGCTGTATCATATATGTCAAGTCCAGAATTGCTTCTCTGAATTTCATTGCATGTATGGTTATTTGTGCCCCCCCCCTTTCTTCTTGAGGCAGTAGTGAATGACTCAGGGGAAAGATGATGAACCTCTCACTGTCCCCAGTGCATTTACCAGTGTGTGCTTGGCTCATGTGGATGGATGTATAAGGCAAAAGAAATAACCGTATAAATGTACATTTAAATGGGAAGTGAGACTTGTTGTGAATGTGGCTTGACCTGAATGGTTAACAAGACACCCCCGCCCCCCCAAAAAGAGGAAAAAATCCATTTAAAGTCAGTCTCATCTGAGTCCTTGCATTTCCACCGTGGTTAAAAAAACAAAAAAAACAAAAACAATATGGGTTATGACAGTATGTCTTAACCCTCTACATGTCATTGCCTCCTTTGTTCAGAATGTCAATGTGGCAAAAAGCTCAGAAAATGTTAAAAAGACAATATGCGAGGAGAATACAGATAAGAGATGACAGACAGAAAATGCCAAATGTTGATGGAGTGATACCTGCTGTGTCTGGCCATCTTGATGGATCAGTGTGACGTATGGAACATTCATGATGCATAAAATGAATCAGTAACTCTAACCTCTGTACTCGACAGCAGAGGAAAATGGAATACAGTTAGTGGGAAAAGGATCTTTGAGAAAAGTGTAACATCGGTGCGTTATTTGAGGCTTTTGCAGATGTGTAAGCTCTCTTGGCTGAATGCTGGAACTACTATGCAATTATCTCATGCATTTATTTTCTAAAGATGCATACGCCATGAAAAAAATTATTTTAACCTTGATTTGAAAGTGTCTACATTTGATGAAAGTTTAATCTGTAGTGGCAGTTTGTTCTAAGGCTAAACAGGCACTACAGGCTCTGTTAAAGCTTTATTTAGCATGAATCTTCTGCCTCAACAAAGATAAAATTCAGGTAGCATTATCCAGCAAAACTGATCTCCAAATAGTTTAGTATTAAAGTTGAAAATGTTCAAGCATGGAGAAAAAAAAAACCCCAAACTGAATGCGTTTTTAAAGTGCATTCCAAAAACCTGTTGTCCTTGAAGTCTGAAAGTGAATAATCAAGAAATGGGTCTTTTTATGTCCTGCACTTGTCCTTACTGTTTTCTGACTCTCATCATCACCTGAATTCCCCACTTTTTTAGCACCAGCCTCCAATTCCTTCATCTTGCCCCTCAGTCACCTACCTTTATTGTCTTTTGTCTATTCACTGCAACTTTCATGTTCACTCCTCAGGCATTTCTTACTTCATTTTGTGCTTCCTTTTGTCTTATTTCCCCCATCCCTCTGCCTGTGACCCTGAGATTGATCTCTGAGCAACATCTTGAAAGATACCCAATTCCTCAGAGAGGAGTTGTACTGGGGGGGAAGCACAGGTCTTTTTTGGCACCCAAGATGTATTAAAGGGATGTGAAACATGATGCCACATTGCAATTTGTACTGAATGTAAAACATTCACATTGTCACAGACAATTGGAAGGAATGCATGAACAGAATTGTGTATAGATGTGAGAAGATGGGCTAGTGTGCTGCGGAACCACTACTTCAATCATCTTTTTATTTTTTTAACCTTACCTGTCTGCTTTTTTGTAATAGATGTGGATCCTGTGCACATTTTTCTTGGCCATTACTATGTTCAGTCTTTTTTTTTTTTTTTTTTTTTTTTTTATTCCCTTTCCCAGGAACACAGGAATTTTGATCTAGAAAGTGCCATTTCAACCAATGTCCTCGATATTACAAAACCTGCAGCATTTTTTTGTTCTTTTTTTTTTCTTGAGGTAACTTGAACAGAAATTTCATCTCACTGTCACCTGACAAAAGCCAGACAATGAAAAGCATTTGATTTATGCTGAAAATGTCAAGGTTTCTCCTCAGGTCTCTTAAGGGAACACAGAGGAATCTGATTTCCTGATGTTTTACAACAAAATCTAAAAGTTTTCATTCATCTTCTTGAGATGTAAGTTGAGGAAGTCAAAATCACTTTGTACTAGCTGCTTGAAGAACGCTGTTCTGATGCTAGGACTTTTAGTTGTCCCAACAGCATCAACCATTTACAGCAGGTGCAAACAGGCAGATTTACATATGGGCTACATGCATCAACTTGCTTCCCCAAATGACAAGCCCCTTAAGAATTGAGGAGTGTCAATGTCTGATGTCAAAGGCCGATATTATTGGCTGATATCTGCATAAAAATGTAATATCTGATAATATCTGTTTTTTTTTCTTTTTTTTCAGGCCGATATTTTCACTAAGGAAATCTCACGAGATCTCATTCTGTTGTGAAATTTTGTGAGAACTTGTTCCATTAGCACTGGTCAAGCATGTAGAAAAGTCACTGTTATTCTGGAAGAACTTCATGTTCCAGGATTCCTTTTAGAGTCATTTGGTGACTGGCTGAGCTAAGGTTATTTTGGGATCTTAGCGCTCAGTGCAGAATATAGTATCTCTCAAAATATGAGCGATACAACCTCACAGTTGTCTGCATAGATCGGTGTCTGTGGATGTTGTAAATGAGCTGGGCAATATTGGTATATCAGATATCGGTAAAAAGCCAAAATTGGACATCCCTAGTTATTAATTACCGTATCAGAACTTTCTTGATGGCTCATTTTGATAAATGACTTGTGTGAATGAATGATAAACTTGGCATTGATGTAAACAAAATGTGCATTTGGCATTAAAAGGGAGAAATATTCAACCAAGTGGGATTGTATCATGCATCACTGGGAAGCCTGATTAGTCACTTTTACTATGAGGTCTAAGTTGTCCTGAATCTCTCTGATGTTTTTACTAATTAGGTGACTGGCACACACCATCATTTTAATCTAAAAACAGGAATACAAACTGGAAAAGAGGTGCAGTGGATTTTGTGGCTTTATTGGAGGGTCCTCCCACATCTTTACCTGCTCATTCAACAGAAGCATGATTCTTACAAGTTATAAATAATTTGCAAAGGTTTTTCTAACAATATAACACCAATTGTTATCAAATTTGGGAAATAAACAAATTTCCTTACTTCTTGTGGAAGTAGCTATCTTCATTCTTGTATTCAAGACTTTATAAAGATTTCCCTAGTATGATTTCCATTATGTTTTTGCTTTTAAAAGAAAACTTAAGATGAGAAGTTGTTGCCCATATTCTTCAATCCAAAAAAAGGACAAATCTTCTTGTTTAAGGGAGCAAACATGGAAACACCACCTGAAGTACCTAAATCTGCCCTCTGTCCCCTCCTGCATTTCTTCCTTTCCCTTTATCAAACTGCTGCAGAGAAGCAGACAGGAACAGGAAACGTGGCAAGAAAGAAAATTTGAATAGATGGAAGAAGAAGGCAGGCTAAATAATCAGCTTGAGACAGGTGAGGCGAGAAGCTGAGAAACAGGCAAAGCAAACAGAAGGTAAAGAAAAGGGAGAAATGAAAGGGGGAGATGAACAGTTTTTGAAGTCACAAATATAAGCCAGGCCACAAACACTTTTATATTTCTCCTATTTCATCTGTCAATCTTGGTCTTTTTTTGTGGGATTGTTCGGCTGTATGTGGCTTCCCACTTTGTTCGCACGACGATCGCTCACTCTTTCACTGTCACAGCGTGATTCCTGTTATTTGAGAGAAGTGTGGATTTATATGAGGCATGTTCGTAGCCTTCTTGAGAAATTGACTTTCTAATGGTGCCAGTTAAACTGCTCGAGACATCTTGTCTTTCATAAGTGACAGCAGAAATGGTGTCAAGTGTGACTGATTGAAGTGTGTTGGGGAAAGTTGTCATGCTTTTTTTCATATTGGCTCTGAAATGTTTGAGATGCTTTTCTTATTTACTGACCAAAGAATTGCAATTTCACTCTTTTCATATCAGTTTTGTGTGTCTGTCCCGACACAATTCATAAAACACGTGTGCCAAACAAATTTTACAGTTCATCAGGTTAAGTTGATTTCTGTCTCTTCTTGCAGTTTTGTGATTAAAGTCTTCACATTCAAAGCAATTTATAGAAACCAACATGAGTTAGATGACAACTGAGTTTCCATAGAGCTATGATGATGATGATGATTCAAAGACAAACTTTGGAATATAGTTTGATCTAACCAAGGTGGTTAAAGCAGATTAGTGGTTTCTAACCGGCGACTAATTGGCTTTATTTCTTCAATGGCTTCTCTTCTTAGGGTTCAAATTTAACAATTCTTTAACAAGCATAAATACAGAATACACACAAGCAAAACAGCCTACAGACAAAAACAGCATAAACATACTTATTGTAAGAGTAATATCTGAATAGAAAGTAAAAGTGTGTGCTGTATCTATCACTAATTCCTCAGTATTCATCTGTTAGTGCTTTCAGTAATCACTTAAAACTGGCTTTACTGAGAGCTTTAATCACACTAGCTGATAGTGATATCACAATGCAAAATATATTATCTGTCCATGGTCTTCGCTTAAAAAGCTACTCACAAAGAGCTTGTCCAGTGCTGTAACCCTGTGATTTCTGACATGACTGATTTGAGAGCACAGACATTCTTTTTTTTTTTTTTTTTTTTTATGAAATACATTCTAGAAGAAACTTTTTGTCCACACTGAGCGATCAGTCTATGATTCACCGTGCTCAGCCTCACAGCAGATGTCTCTTGTCCACACACACAACAGAAAAATGGTTGGAGGTCTTCAGGATTTCATTTCACTTTATGTAAGGATTTTTTTAAATGGCCATTCTGATCAGAGAATTTCTGAAGAAAGCACGAGTCTAAGCTGTAATAGAAGTGTGATGGGTAAATCATGAAGAAAAAGGGTGAGAGAGCAGTTCCTTGAGGAGCTCCTGTACTCGGGAGATGCTGGAGGTACCGTTCTGCAGGCGGCAGGTCAGAAGTGGGGCTGTCCAGTCAGCCAGTGCTGACTCCTCTCGCATCACACTTGTCTTATCAACCAAAGCTTATAGATGGACATAAAATGTTCTGTTAACATGTCCATCAGTCTTTTTATGCTGCTGTAGGGTGTACGCCTATTCAAAGCTCAAATTACTGTCTTACCTTTTTAAACCATACAGCAGTTTGACATTTGTGTTACCATATAGGTTAAAACTGGAGTAGTGTTGTGTAAATAAATGTGTGTACATTTCTTTTCAGTGTAACATTCTGTATATATGTGGCATTTAATGCTGTTGCTGATCACTGAATACTTTTCATCCTGCTTGACAGATTTGATGTTTATCATTCAAATATTCTTGAGTAACAAAATTCAGAACTACTAGTCATTTCCTGTCTCAATATTTGCTCATTATGGAATTATTTTCTGCTTATTTTGATATTGCCTCCTGATATCAAGCTTCATGCCAAAGTCTGTGATAAACTGCAAGTTTTCAGCCTCTGGACTATTACTGAACACTGCAAGATGATTAAAATGACTCATGAAATGGGAAAAATCTAAACATAAGCAAACAGCTGGCATGCAGGTATCAACAGGAGCAAGAAATGATGGCTGTGTTTATCAGTACTGCTGTATAGGATCAATATTGTATAAACTTTTTCTCCAAGATCTGCCTTTTCATAAAGACTTTTTGTAGTTTGAGCCTCTTCCAGGTACAATCAACACATTGCAGTGAAATGCTGGTGTGGTCGTCTGTATCTCAGCAGCTGTTCTAAGTTTGTACACCTGGAATTTCAGCATAAAATATGGTGCCCATTTAAGTTTTGTCAAAAATGGATCAGTGGCTTCTGAGATTTCATATTCTGTCGGATACAGCTGGATGCTTTCCGAAAGGACAGATGGAAACATGGATGGATGAAATATATGAGAGGAAAAACTGGTAAGAAGGCAGTGTTGAGGAAACAGACCGCTGAAAATGGTTTACTTGATGAAATGTTTTCAAAGAATCAGAAGTTTTTACGATGAATGAAAATTTACAGGTCTTCTTACTTGGATGAATCTGGTCTAGTAAGATGCGTGTTTTGGTACTTGATTCCTCATTTTCTAGATGCTGATTTCAAATGTAAGCAGTTCTCACAAAGTTATGCTGCAGTTCTTTCCAGCTGAACAAAATTTGATTCCTTGCTGTCATTCTTCTTATTATGGTATCATTGATGCCTTTTGGAGCGTACCATATGCTCCTTGTGTTTAGTCGTAACATGCAATGCAGTATACCACACTGCATTGCTTGTGTAATGTAATAGTTCACATGGAACTTAGATGTTGTGTATATCCGCTATATTGGCATCTGGCTCAAAGGACCAAAATGTTAGGTTAATTCTTTATAAACCCTGAAGGAATGAAACGGACAAGAAAGAGTCAACACCAAGTTAGTTTTAACTTGCAAGGGGAGACGATCTAGCACCGTCTCTGAGGTTTTTCTGTGCCTTTATTCACACAGGTCATGTTAGACAAAACAACTCCTTGTATGGAAACAGTTTGACAGAAACGGTAGCAGAAGACAGCAGTACTTTTCCGTAGCAGTAAGTTTCCACTGAAGACGTCACACACATCATTGATAATATATAATTATATTAACATTTTTATCCTTTGCCCATTTTATTCAACTCGGTTCTTGGTTGAAAAAAGGATATTAAGGGGAGACAAAAACCGAAACGAAGAAAAACAACAAAACAAAGCAAACAGGCAAGCAAAGACTTTCAAAAGAGAGATGAGGCTGTAGGCACAAGACACAAGCAAAGTTAATAGATATAGAGGCAAAGATGACAAGACAAAGCTGGAATGCTGGACAAACAAGAGACTTGGATAAAATCACTGTATGAGTGCAAGGGAAGGACTATAACTGCATGGACGTGGGGGGGATACCTTTTGGGTAGGTGCTGATTAAAAGAGGGCAGGAAGTGAGATGCCTTAAAATTAGACATAAAATTAATTCAAATTAGGAATCAAAGACACCAAAGCTCAATACCTGGCAGATATTTACATGACATGGACTCTAAGACACCAAGGATCCTGACTAAATTGGAGAAATACAACTCACAAAATAGATATTTGCATGACATCTTGCATGAATGACCTTATTTGAAAAAATCTCTAGAATTACAGTAGACTGAGTACAACTGCTCAATTTCACAACGAGACAAACTTTTAATGGAATAGTGGAAAATGATAGTAAGGCAAATGACTGTTGCAGTGCAGCAGAAATTACATATGACTGTGCTGATGTCAACGTTGAAGATAAGTCTCTGCTTTTTGGAATAACATTAAAATCTTTGAGTACAGAAGTAAATGGGTTGAATCAGTAAAGGATAATGCCCGGCGAGGTGTCCATTACCAATAACTGACACGGAGGCGTAATCTGTAATCCATGCAATCTGCAGTATTGCTAAACTAAACTCCGTATTCACATTAAAAGAAATCATCAAAGCTAAGCCAACTTTATTTATAAAGCACTTTACAACAGCAGTCACTGAACAATCAATCAATCAAAGATACTTTATGAATTTATCAAAGAATTAGGATTTTTTGTTATGAAGCTGTCGCTATAATTTCCCCACCAACAGCGTTAGTGCATCAACAGTGACAATTTTTTTTTTTTTTTTTTTGCACAAGTAATTTTGTGACTCAGTATTATCAACCTTTTAAATCCATATTGATTTATGAAGCAAAATCGTATACTTTTGTGACCATGGAAACTAACCAGAACAATTTTTTTAAAACTGAAAACCAGAGAGAACTCTGCTCACTGGACAAAGTTGCCAAGTCACTGTTGATGCAGTAACACTGCTGGTGGGGAAATCATACAGCTTTGTGTAAAAAAAAAAAAAAAAAAAAAAAAAAAAAATACAAATTAAGTGCTAAACATAAAATAATTAAAACATTAAAGACAAAGTCAGGTAAAAAAAAAAAAAGATCAAAGAATGAATGAGAGAGCAACAAAAAAAAAAAAAAAAAAAAAAAAGCAATACAATGTAAAGCAGCTCATACTGGGTGAAATGCCAATAAGAGGTGGGTTTTAAAAGGCGGCTTTAAAACTGGACAGTGAAGAGGCCTTACTGGCTTGCAATGACAGCCAGTTCTACAATTGATGGCCAGTTACTGAATTAAAACCAAATGTAGCAAGGAAATGTCTAAACATAAATACCTGAGAAAACCAATAAAATCAGTCAAGATCATTTTCATGTAGAAGCAGTTCAGGATGCATGGGTGTGTTTTTTTTTTTCTTTAAAAATCCATCTTGAGGATTTTTCCCACGGTTAAGACCAGTTTCTGCATTGATCTGTGTCCTTGATTACATAATCATATTCACAAAAAGGTACGAGTAGAGGAGAAAAGGAAGATGAGGAAAGGGAATTCATTATGTGCACAAACCTATTTTGAGGTATCATTTTCATTTTGGTTTATCAGGGTCAGTGGATTACACAGGGATAAAGTGTGTGTCCACAACACGTTTGGATATACACACTTTTGCATAAATACACACACAAAAAGAGGGAAATTATCAGGAGAACTGGATTACACAGGGATAAGGATTGACTCTTGATATTGACCCATTGACTAAACACACACACATTCATTTTACATTTGCACACCCAGTGCACCTGCACAAACACACACCCACAAATAGACCTCTGTGCATTCCACCCCTACATCGCCCAGTTTACTCATTCAGCTCATTCAGTACGTTGATGGGGAAAATTTTCAGCTATTTTTTTATTTGTGTTCACTCTTGTGTCCTGAACTATCTCATTGTAATTTGCTCCACTGGTTTAGAGTCTATACTGTAAACACTGCAAGTTTGGTTGTTTCACTAATATACATAATTACTTTAGTAAGATTAAGTAAATATTATTTTGGGGGGAAATCGCTTTTTCTGATATCTTGCTTTAAAAGTGAAGATCTACAGCATTTATGTCTGAATAGTTAGCATGAATATGAAGTTACAACTAGCAACTGTTTAGTTTAGATTAGAATATTTGTTCAATGCACATAATCAAATACGCTTGCTTTCCTTCTGGCTTGTAGTGCTGTAACTTTTAGAACGATTTTGCATGAGTTTAAGTTCTGGAGAGATTGCCCATAAAATGCGTTTTCTTGGATATGTATATAAACTGTGTGTATGGGCGCGTTTGTGACATTATGGAGACCATATTCCGTATTTTACCATCACCATGAAGACGTTTTGCCTTCGTGGGGACATTTTCCCGGTCCCCACGGGTCCAAACCCCATTTTGAGGGTCAAGATTAGGTTTTAGAGATTAAGTTACAATAAGGTTTTGGTTAGGATTAGGACAAGGGTTAGGTTTAGGCCATCAGTTATGGGAGTTAGGTTTAGGGTAAGGGGCTAGGGAATGCATCGTCAATGGATGTACCCCACAGGGATAGAAAACCAGACGTGTGGGTGTGTGTGTATATGTGTATATATATGTATGATGTAAATATAAAATCAGTGTTGTAAAGTAACGAATACTTGGTTACTTAAGTTGTATTTTCTTATATTTGTACTTAACTTTACTATTTTTATTTCTGACGACTTTTACTTCACTACATTTTCCAATGATGATGGAGATACAGACTGCAAGATGTTATCTTTGGTTTTCCCCGTTGTGCTGCGGATAAAAGCAGCGGCCTGTGGGTAAATTTCAAATTAATGGTCGCATTATCGTGTCAGGAGTCTCAGATATTTTTGTATATGGTTTGGTTTATGTAAGGAGGTATTGAAGCTCCTTTACACTTTTTAAATTAAACAAAACTTAAACTAAATTAAACAAGAATAAAGAAAGTTAAACTCAAATTTCTGATTGCGTTTTACAAACTGTTCTTTTTACTTTTAAGTACAGCAGCTACTTTTTTACTTTTTCTCAAATAATATTCTAGCAGGTGACTTACACTTTTACTTGAGTAATTTTCCAGTAAGGTACTTTTACTTTTTCTCAAGTATGGCTTTTGGGTACTTTATACAACACTGTATAGAATACCTTTATGTGAATTACCACGATGTAGAAGTCATTATGTAGTGTCAGTGCTGTTGAGCTTTGGTTGCTGCCTGAAAAGTTAAAGAAACCTCTGACTGAACACACTTCGTTGTTGGATTATTTTATTCTGTTCAGAGTCTACAGTGTTTTCCATTATGTGGAGTTGATTTTGCAATTCTCTTATGTTTCAGCACAGAACCAGCTTTCAGTTTGCTCAGTTACTGGATCTGATGCTACTGTCCAAACAGATGGATGCAAAGCAGATTGCACTCCTTCACAGGTTTGTGAACAGTTGCAATACATTTACATCTTGCTGCAAAAAATGACGCTTTTGAGAAATTTGGTCTTGCCCTTACCTTTATGCATAGTTTTAGTTGTATTTCCAGTTCAGTCTGTCTATGGGTAAGCACACACATTCTCTTCAGGAACTGGGAGGCAATTGATCAGAACTATTCAAAGCTATTGGAGAATAAACAAAATTGGAAATTCTACACTTATTACTTTTTTAATAAAAAGCAAATATAACAGGTGTGTCTTTGACACTGTCAGTGTCAACTGTATCATGACTGTAGCATTTATACCAGGCTCTTGCTCTTCATGGCATTATTTCCCATTTATTTTTATGACCTTCTTGGTTGACATTTGGCATTATGTATTTAATTCTACAAGAAAAACAGTGATCTGACAGCAAATGCCATTTGAATGCCAACACCACACCTTTTAACATTTTTATAAGACATTTTGGGAATAAAAGGGATTTTTCTTTGCATAACTAAACACAAAATTTCCCCTATTCTGATTCGTTCACATGTTCTGTTGATTTCTATTTTCCAAAGTAAAGGTGTGCCTTATTGCAAAAGGCTAGAATCATTCCCATCTGCTCGTTTTGATATTTAAACATATTTCAGAAAGAAAATGCTTCCTGCTGTCAATCAGATAAATATACAATAAGGCTTGGGAATGGTGCAGTCTAGGAATTTTATAGATGAAACAGTCATGATTCCTGTACAGAAATGACTGTTTAGTTTTTACTATTTTCTTGAGTACCACAAGTCAGATATCCCTGTTTACTCCAAAATGCAATTGAACCGGATGCCATTTAAGTCTGATATCCCACAGATACACACTTACTGTATAGAAGGATAAATGATGTAGTTAAGCTTTGGCTATACTTATGAAATGACTATGATCACCAAAGGAACAACTATCCCCCCCAAACAGTCATAACCATGGTGAAGTGACACCCAAGAAGAACGAGTTATACCATCATAGGAAACCATGTGCATGGATGGTTTTTTTTTTTTTCTGATTGTGAGTGCTTGTGGACTGTGGACTTGTGGAATGCATGAGCTGAGTAGGATGTGCATATTTGCATGAAATTGAAGGGGAGGAAACGGCATAAATTAATTTTTTTCCCCTCCCCTCACAGGTTTATTTCTGCTTGAACCAGCATGTAAAATGCAGGTATGCCCCCCCCCCAAAAAAAAGAGAAAAAAAGCATGTTGCCCACTGATGCATAGAATTTCTAAACAACTTTCCTCCCACTTAACCAAATCTATATTCTACCTTAAGAAGTTGTACTTGGTGTTAGATACAATACTTTTGTCAATATACAAGAATGTACAACAAAATTAGAGTGCACTGTGGGGGTATGGACTCATTCCTACTAAATACATTGTCATCTGTGAGAAATGACCCACCATCACCTTTTAAATATTTGGACAGCATTTTACTGTTGTCACCTGGTCTTTGTTTGCATTTTCCTTTTTCTATTTACCTCTTGTCATTATGTTTGCTAATGTCATACTTTGGCTTTTGGATAGCTTATTTGTGTAATCTGGAAGAGCATTTTAGCTGTCTCTCTTTTTGTCTCTTTCATTTCTTGCCAACTGCATTTTTTGGTACAATAAGTAAGAGAATAATAATTTAAGTCCAGCACCTGTTCATTTTGGGCTGGCTTGCTTGTTCCTTCCTTCCTTTCTTTTTTTTAAAGAAATATTTTTCTAAATTACTTGTTTGCAGTGTTTTCTTGGACCATGCCTGCTTTCTCTGAGTGTGTAATTTAATTCTGTGCTCAAACTTTTGTTGGCACAAAACGGCTTGTAAATCAGCCTTTCGATGCACCACAATGTGCTTCTGTCGTTTGCATTTGTGTCCACTCAGAACAGTAACCTTTACAGCTTGGATGGAAATTAACCCAAACATGCAAAGCTTGCATAACATCTTTTGAAACTAGATTCAAGAAATACCTTTTCACTTTGGAATTAGATGTACGATGCCAAAGCCAAACAATAGATATTTGCACAAAGACAGCCACTTGCTTCCAAATGCAGCTGCCTTTTGTTCATCATTTTTGGCAAAAGTCCCTCTTTCTAACTTTTTTTAATGATCTCTCAAACACAGAGATTACACACACTTTCACCAGACACAAACTTTAATTTACCAGATGCATTTAATTAAGCTTTTGAGATTTTGTATATCAGTGAGAAATGATTATTGGACATCTAAATATAGCAAAGATATTTATCTGCTTTATAACAAATCTTGTTTTCGCTGTGGGAAGATCTTCACCTCGGCTCTCCAAATGGGATTGTGGATCAATTTCATCTCCATCTAAGATATTAAAGAGGGCTAAAGAAGCCTCACCTGGGAGCGTTTCCCCATCTTAATGACTCTCTTCTGGGAGCTGGGATATCTTTATGAGGATCTGTTTAGGCTGATTTTACTCTGTACTTATTTAGAGCCTTTTCAAAGCAGTAATGAATATATTCTTTGCCACACTACATGCAAATGTCATCAATCATGGCAGATTTGGAAGGATTTAGGGAAGAAAAATAAATACAAAATCAATATTTTCTGCTGTGAAATGCGTGGGGCTTGTCTGCTGATTATTGGCAGTTTACACACCGGCCCAAATAAACCCTACTTACACAACTGATTTAGTTTTAATCAAGTCACACGGGTGAAGTTTGCAGAGCACATTTCAGATATCAAATGTTTCTGCCAGCAAACATATTCCTTTGCCTTCTTAATCACCATTCACAGAAAGAATGCAGGCCTGCCCTGTTAAAAAATGTTTGTCAAAACTTGCTGTTTTTAAGTGTCCACTCCATTGAAAATTGATACTAAGTTGTGGTCGTGGTCAGCATCTCGTGAGTTGCACTATGTAAGCGGTAATAAAATAATTCACCTGTGAAGGGATCACAGACTCTGCAACGTCCTGCAAGTTTTCAATGTCTCCCTGCTGCAACACACCAAACTCAAATAAGAGGCTTATGCAGAACTTGACTACAAGCCGTTGGAGAACCATGGAGCTGGATGTGCAGCAGAGAAATGTCAAACCTGCAGGACACTGGCCCAAGAGATCTGGAGCTGATTCCTGCTGCAGACACTATGTCCCTGGTCTTCATTTCATTTAAGCTTACCTTTACAGTAAACTGTGCGACCAAGCATTATAATCACTTCTTAGGTAATAAGTACAACACACTATTAGTACAGAGGCTGTCATTTTATTCTTTCCACTTTTGAGTTTTTATTGAGCCATGTTCTTTATTGTGAAAGGTGCAATAAATATTAATAAAATTTTTCTGATGTGCTGTGCCCTTTCTTTTAGAATAACTGACAGTTTTGTGAGTCTTTAGGCATTACCAATCTTTAAATCTAATTTATAAGGCATAGTGCACACTTTAGATGAGTCACACCATATACATAATGAGTACTACATGCTTTGTAACTACCTGCAATAATGAATTCTTAACTGCTTATAGGTGATGACTACAGTGTATATCTGCAACTGTGTTTAAAAAACTCACTATTTCTGTCAGAAATGTGCTTTGTAAGTGATTAATTCAGTATTTATTAATAATGCTTAAATGTTTAGTATGCACTTATTATAAAGTGTTACCACATCTTTTGGTAAGCATGACCAAAGTTGGAGACGTCTGTCATTTGTTTGGAATTTGAATTATGGCAGAATGTCCATTTAATTTGTTAGGTTTTAGGACAGAGGCTTAAATGAGTGGGGGGGAGCACTATGCATGTTTGAAGAGTGGCAAGTTTGTCAACTTCAGAGGTTTAAATGTTTGTTCAGTATTTGATTAGAAATGTAAATGTCACAAATGATACTCAGTCCATCAATTTGGAGGAACCACAGTGCTCTTCAACTGTGAGGAACTTAAAACTGATCTTTCCAGTGTATTGTAATGTTCCAAACTTAATTGGAGACTAAAAAATAACTGTTGCTCACAATTTGCACAACTTTAGAATAAAGTCTTGGTATTTCCAGGATTAATTAATTAATTTTGTGCAAGATTCAATCGCTGCGTTTACATGGCGCCAAATATACAGATTCCTTTTGGTTTAAAAGCTCTATCAGAATGAAAATGATCCATGGACCTGTGAACACCTCTTTCCGGATGAAAAGTGCCGAGTTGAAAGAATTTTATTTGGTTTCACAGGGGTAGAATACTCCTTTCCGCAAACTGGTATCATGTTAAACGCTGGTTGCATTGTTACAGGGCATGCTTCAACTTGCTGTAAATGTGCAACAAGTGACTTTCCTCACAGATTGCGGTGAACAACATAATTCATGAACAGCGACAAAGTTTGTTTTTAATTCAACTCTGTCTCTACACCCTTTTCTCTTTGTTGATTTGCAATAGGAGTGCATGCTATCAGCTGCTGCTTGATTAAAGTCCTGCAGAAACCACAATCGTGATGATCAGTTTTTAGACCTCCGTCTATAATAACGTGATGCAACCTTGTTCAGCGCATGTCAGACAGGACCATTCTGCTTAGATGTTGGTGCATGTACACACCAGATCAGAATGAATTAGTTCCAATGTAAACAGCTGCCCTGAAATCCTCAATCAGAATGAATTCGTACCAAAAGGGAAAAAAAGTTTCCACGTAAACGTGACTAGTGGGTACTTCCTTTCAAATCCGGGATAAGGAGGTTGAATCCATCTCTTCTCTTGAATCTCATGGGTCATGTAAGATCACTGCAAATGAAATGAAAGAGCTTTGAGTGTGGATGAAAACTCTATTAGTCAAGCAGTATTATGTCAGATGGCTTTGGGAACATATTCTGGACCCCAGTTTCTTTACCCAGCTCTTAGACTGTACGGATAGACAGATGGCAGAGCAAGAAGAGTAAAGGAAGAGTGATGTCATTGCTCATTAATTTCAGAAAACATAATCTTGAACATGTGAGGTTTTCCAAGATGGCGACCGCGTAAGGTGTCCTTAACTGAGCTCCTGCATAAAAATTCGAAAAAGTTCTGGAAAAACTGGCCAGCCCACATACAAACGAAGAACTGACTTACTAAAAACAATAGGCCTACTCAACAATCTACTGCAGCCTGATGTCGAGTCGTGGAAGAAAAAGAACAGGCCTACATAACATCCAAGACGGCATCCCCGAGGTACAAGGTAACGCTAGCTTAGTAGCATCGTGCCATGACTATAGCAGCATGCCTACGCTAACAGTTGTACCCGAAGACTTCCCTGCTCTACCTGTAACCCCGTGCAAGTCCCCGGCTGCGAAAAAGGCTCTTTACAAACCGGGTGATGAATCTGCAGAGGATAATATCGTCATCCACACTCTGTCCAAACTTATTAATGAGCGTGCCGATTCGCTGGAAAAGAAAATAGATGGAAATACTCTAAAAATAGAGGGCTTGAAGAAAACACTGGACTTTGCGTGCAGTGAGATTAAGGACACACAGAGGAGAGTAGAAAATGTCGACACTCGACTCAAAAAAGAAGAACAAATGTTATCCAAGCTCCAAACCCAAGTCTCTGAGATGGACTCTTACGGTAGAAGGTGGAACCTAAAGCTCTACGGAATCCAAGAAAACCAGAATGAAAACGTTAAAAAGAAAGTGATAGAGCTTTGTGATACCATCCTCCCAGATGAAAAGCCCAAAGCTGCCGAGGCCGTCGATATCGCACATCGCCTTGGGAAGTCGGGGCAAGCAAAGCCAAGAACCATCATCATCCGCTTCTCTCTCCGAGGCTACAGAGATGCTCTTTGGAAAGCTGCAAAAAACCACCCATTCCTGCGTGACAACAAGCTCCGTTTCGCTGAAGATTTATCGCAGACAACCAAAGAGGCCAGAACAAAATTCTGGCCTGAGATAAAGAAGGCGCGGAGTGAAGGAAAGTCTGCCTATTACATCGGTGCGCGTGCATTCATCGACGGACGAGAACTGACTTGACCTGACTGCAATTTGATAAGAGGTGGCTATGTTGCCTTAAAACTGGTTAATATATCTTGAAACTGCAAGTTTCTTATTAGCAGTACTATGTTTGAACATTCTTGGGTTCAGGCCTGCTGGTTTGTTTGTACGGTTGGTCTGTCCGTCTCCAGCCTGAGTTCATATTTGGCTGCCTTTTTTTCCTGATTGGTCCATTGCTATCATGCAGTGTTGCTCAGTGTTATGTTCTCTGATTCTTATATCTATCGAGTTAATTCTCTAAGCATTTCATTCTCAATATTTTCATTAAACGCCAGGGGTTTAAGAAATATCACTAAACGTAAAGCTCTTTTTTTATTTGCAAAACAGCAGAATACAGATTTATGTTTTTATCAAGAGTCTCATTCTATTTCAAAAGATGTTAATTTTTGGAGAAGTCAGTGGGGTTTTGATTTATGGTTCTCTCACTGTAGTGAAAGATCAGCAGGTGTGCTAAGTCTAAAACATAAATTTAATGGTAATATTATACATACAGTCTCAGACTCAAAGGGACACTTCATTTGTCAAATTATAGATTACAATAAGGTCCATATTATTGTTTTAAATGTTTATGGGTACAATTCTAATGCAGAGAATATTCAATTGTTTGTGGAAATAGAAAGCAAACTTCAACACTGGTTAAATAAATTCCCTAATGCTCTTATAGTAATAGGAGGTGACTTTAATGAAGTTTTAAATCCTCAAATAGATAGATGGCCACATGTGAGTAATAATAAGATAAGTTTTCTAGAGCCTTTTATGGATAAATTTCAATTGGTGGATATATGGAGAGCTAAATTTCCAGATACAGTTATGTTCACCTGGAATAACAAAGATCTTACAAGGCTATCCCGTATTGACTTCTGGTTAGTCTCAAAAAGCATTAAAGATCAAGATATTACAGTGAATATTTTTCCATGTCCATTTAGTGATCATAAAGCTATATCGATTTCAATTAATTTATTCCCCTCTAATAATCAAATTAAAGCCAGTTATTGGAAACTAAACAACTGTCTACTTAGTCATAAAGAAGTGAAAAACAATATAACTCAGTTAATTGTGCGCTTCCTCAAAAAAGCCAAACAGGAACAGTCATTTTGTCTAAACTGGGAACTCTTCAAATATGAGTCCTCCAAATACCTTAGGAGGTTTGGAAGTAATCTTGCTAAAATCAGGGCGTCTGAGGAACAAAATATAATCTCCAAAATTTCTTTGTTTACCCAGATGTCTCCAAATCTGCTAACAGAAGAAAATAAGGCTGAATTATCTAATCTGCAAGAGAGCTTGGATGCGGTGTATAGACGAAGGGCTGAAGGTGCTTTTATCAGATCACGACGTCAATGGCTAGAGGAAGGGGAGCGGAACTCTGCTTATTTTTTTAATTTAGAAAAATATAGGGCCAAACTGAACACTATCAATCAACTCAAAATCAATGACACTGTAACTGATGATCCTAAACTTATCTCAGAGTTTTGCTACACCTTTTATAAGACACTTTATAAAAGTAATTACTCAGAGTATGATGCACTAAATTTCTTGGACTCACTACTAAACATCCCTCAACTCTCAAAGCCAGAAAAAGATACATGTGATGCTCCGCTATCCCTAACAGAGGTTGAGAACATTATACATGGGTTAAAGGATAACAAATCACCAGGAACAGATGGGTTAAGCTCTGAATTCTATAAGTTATTTTCTTCAGAATTGGCACCTTTTTTGTTACAAGTTTTTAATGAGTGCTTATCAAGTCATGTTTTGCCCTGGAGCATGACTCAGGGATTAATAACTCTCATTCCGAAACCCAACAAAGACTTAGATCTAATCGATAACTGGCGCCCTATCTGCTTGTTAAACAACGATTACAAAATACTGGCCACCATCTTTGCCAAAAGAATTAAAGTTGTGCTGGGGTCCATTATCGATGAGGCTCAATCGGGGTTTATGCCCGACAGACATATCTCGAATAATATCAGACTGGTCTTAGACCTTATCGATTATTCAGACTTGATTTCGGAGGAGAGTTTTATTTTTTTTCTTGATTTCCGCAAAGCCTTCGACACCGTGGAGCACAATTTTCTTTATCTGTCTCTCAAAAAATTCGGCTTCGGTGACTTTTTCTGCAATGCTATTAAAACCCTCTACACAAATGCAAACTGCTCTATAAAGCTCAAGCATGGCTCCTCTACTAGGTTTAATGTACAGAGAGGTATACGCCAAGGATGCCCTATTTCGCCTTATTTATTTCTCCTTGCAGCCCAACTTCTATGCTCTTATGTTAAATCAAGCGCCCTACAAGGTATCTCCATAGCTAACAAAACTATTATCATTAGTCAGCTGGCTGATGACACCACTTTGTTCTTAAAGAACAACTTACAAATTCCTATTGCCATTAGCCTCATGGAATCCTTTTCAATGGCCTCTGGGCTCCACTTAAACTTGAAGAAGTGTGAACTGTTAGCTATTAAAGACTGTAATGTTGACTCAATTATGAATATTCCTGTAAAAAATTCTGTAGTTTATCTAGGAGTTACTATAAACAAACATGACACACTTAGATGCTCAATTAATTTTTCTCCAATTATTGAAAAAACAAAAAGAAAATTAAATCAGTGGCTTCTCCGTGACTTGTCTCTGAGGGGTAGAATCTTACTCTCTAAGGCAGAGGGAATCTCTAGATTAACGTATGCAGCTCTTTCATTGAGTGTAGATCCGCAGACTTGCAAAGCTATAGACAAGATTCTATATGACTTTGTATGGAAAAACCGCACCCACTTTCTGAGAAAGTCAGTCTTAATGAATGAATACTGCAAGGGAGGCCTTAACTTTTTAGATTTCTCCACGCTGAACCACACCTTTAAAATAAATTGGATTAGGCGTTTTCTTCGGTGCCCAACTTCTCTTTGGAATTTCATCCCACACCACATTTTCACATCACTGGGTGGTCTCAACTTTGTTTTATTATGCAACTATAATATTGATAAGATTCCAGTTAAACTTGCTTCTTTCCACAAACAAATGCTTTTGGCATGGTCATTGATTTATAAGCATAATTTTAGCCCTCATAGATTCTACATATGGAACAATAAGCACATTTTGTTTAAAAACAGATCTCTTTTTTTAAAACAGTGGTTTGAAAACAATATTATTTTTGTTAGCCAATTATTTAATCAGGATGGTCAACTTTATTCTTACTCTGAATTTCTCACCACTTTTGGCATCCCTGTCACCCCAAAGGATTTTTCTGTCGTCTTTGATGCCATCCCTACAGGAGTAATCTCATTATTTAGAGGCTTTAAGGAAAATGTTACTCCCCCTGTTCTAGGGAATGTTTTGGATACTCATATTGGTAAAAGTTGTCTTTCAGTTCAAAGCAAAAATGTAAATTAAAAATATTCGCTGTTTTTTCCAGCAACAAGTTATCACTGTGCCATCATCAGTGTCATATTGGTCTAACTATGTTGGCAATATTAATTGGAACAGAGTATGGCTGTTACCGCATAAATTTTTTTTAACTAATAAAGTGAAAGAGGTATCATTCAAGATGCTTCATAGATTTTACCCCACCAACCATTACTTACAGAAGCTTAGAACAGATGTTGATGTCAATTGCTCTTTTTGTGGGGATCAAAGAGAAACACTTGTGCACCTATTTTGGACATGTCCTCATACTAGGTTACTCTGGAGTAAACTAAGTAAATATATTGTTGACCACATCTACCCTGACTTTATGTTGAAATGGGAAAATGTGCTATTTGGTTTTGTTGTCCATGACAAGAACTGTACCTCTGAATTTTATTTAATCAATTTAATTATTTTTTTGACCAAGTTTTACATTCATAAGTCAAAATTCCAGAATAAGAAACCTGCCTTTATTGAACTTTCTGTCAATATGAAACAATACATCTCCTCCATTTCCTGTTCAACAAATAAGAAAGCTGTTAAATCACATACAATGTTTTTGCTTTACAATGCATTTGTATAACTTTTTATTTTTCATCTTATTGTCTTTTATTTTAGTTGTCTTCTCCCCTGGCGTAATTGTTACAGTTTATATGTAAAAATGGTATCTACTGTACCTGTTTTCTGATATTGAAAATAATAAAAAAAAAAAAAAAAAAAAAAAAAAAAAAAAAAATCTTGAACATGTTAAAGCCATTTTGGCACACCCTGATTATTTAGATAGTAAAAATCCATCCATGAAAGTTCCTCATGGATGAAGACTTTGTCCACATTTTAATTTTTATTTGGTCAAAAATCACATAAAAAGGGGGGGGGGGTCAAATGATCACATTTAGATCTAAAGCTATCCTGACCTTGTAGAAAAAAAGAGGAAAAACCCCTGCAGTTTTCCTTCATTTACTCACTTTTTTTTTCCATCTACCTGCTTAACTCAAGCGGTCTACCTCACACATCCTGAGTTCTTTTCTTCTGTGGCCTGCTGAGAATTTATCCTTAAACTCCCCTCTCTGGGATTATACTCAAGGCCATTCACTCTGTACAGCTTTCCCAAAACTGGGCACAGGAACACCTTTAATTGGCCCAGAAATAGCTCAGGAGACTAGGGTGGATCTGGAGGGGCAAGGAAAGGAGGAGGAGCGTTAAGAAGAGCCTGAAGCGGGGGTTTAAGGTTTTTACAGGGTTTTAATGTTTAACACCAAAGTTCCCATGCCTGAGGAAGAAAACCGGCTGTTTGACTTTCTTTGCCCTCCAGTGCTATAAATTATGTGTTGTATTAGATCTCGGGCGTGGTTCAGCATTGCTAATAGATACACCAGTTTGAATAAATGAAGTCCAACTACTGTAAGACGTGCTTCTGTTATTTGTAGTTTCAGAGAGAGATTTGCTTTTTAAAAACACAATTGTCTCATTACTGTAATTGCACTTCAGTGCAGAGTGGCTGTTACGTAAAAACTACATTTAAATGACTTTCTCTTCAAATAATAAAAAAAAAGTATTATTTTTTTGCTATTAAATGTTCAAGTGTCAGGTCATTTTCAGCTGTTTGGACTTGTTTTACAATACTCCATGCTCATTGTTGCCATGCTGTTTAGTGATTAAACTTTTTTTTGCCTCGTGCTGCTCAGCAGATTTCTCAGCCCTTACAAGTGGCTCAGTAGCAATAATGTTCTGCAGATTATAGATAACTCAGGGTGCCGAAAACTGAGGAGTCACCAAATATTGCAGGCTGTGCAGTAGCCTAAGTCTGCATTATTTTTTGCATCCACTTGTTTTTGTGTTTTTTCAGTCACTTTTTCATCTCCCCACTCCTCCTCTGTAGTGTTTTTCATATTGCACTTTGTTTTATTTTGTAAAGTCCATCTGTAGTAGCTGCTAAAATGCATTTTGAGAGACAAGGGGCTGGATCACCTGCTTCTCCTCCTCCCTGCTGCCAGGGCTGGTTGAGGCAGGCTGCAAACCACAATATGATAGTCATGTGATGTAACATATGGCTTCACTTGGGTTGGATGATTACAGTATTATATTAAATTCTAAAATTAAAATGCAGGAGCTTTGTGTGGACTGAGTTGACAGGGTTGTTCTATCTGGAGAAAAGTGAAGTTACTGACGTCCAGTAAAAACCCGTGGAGGCTCCGATTCAGCAAATAGTTCCATCTTTGTGCTGCTTTTATTGAAAAGAAAAAAAGTAATTGCAGGAGTAGTACTGTGAGTATAACTATCACATTAATTCGGCTACAAAGCAGTTTGTTAGAGATGTAAACACGTCCATGACCTTTAACTTCCATCACCAGGGAGACCAGCTGCCTGTTTGCTCACAACTAGCAACATTTTCTGTGATAAACTCATCTTCCTTGTATCTATAATGTTGTCTGTGTTCTATGACTGCAGTGGATGTACAGCTAACTGTTCCTGAGTCAAGGTGGTGGGGAGCATGATGTAAGAGAGATGCATTACCTAATACCAGACCGTAACTGACTGCTGATATGGTTTATATTGGTATTAGGTAATGTATCTCTTACAATGGGTTTGAGCACAGCAGTGCTCTTAAATATGCATCTTTGTCCAGGATGTGTGGTCAGGTAGTCGCTGTCGCTGAAGTGAGCTTGACAAAGATGCATTTCCTTCACCCTTGCTCCCTTGGTAGAGATGCTCATCCCAACTGCCACAAGCCAAAGTAGCCTAAGGCCCGCTACCCACTGAATAGAACAGATTTTGTATCTGATCGGGTACCTATGCATTTCCACGGGACCCAAAGCTCCACACTGCAATGCCCTCGTGTCATCCGTGTTTGGCCAACGCCTCCTTATTTATCTTGTGCATGTGCTTAGATGCTCGATCCCCTTGTTTCTCATGTGTGTGCGTGCACCTGGAATAAAACCCGATCCATCCCCAACACTCTTGTTTCACTTGTGCATGTATCCTTCCTTGAACCACTCTACAGTACATGCAACCCAATAATCTGATAAGTCCAATGTTATCATGATCAGATTGTCAGTGTGCATGTGAACGGGTTCATTGACCCGATATCCTGGCTTCTCAACTTCCTTCATGATGTGTCTTTATCCCCTACTTGCATGCAGATCCACCTACACATCATTGCTTGCTCCGGCTGTTTATTTTACAAGAAGTTTGTATTTTGGAAATGGACTGAATTCTCTAGCACGCACATCCCACTTCCTGCCATAAGTCGCAAATTCGGCCAAGTGCATAAATTCGACCTGATGCCGAAATGGTCACTGCAGTAATTACAGTAATTGCAGCGATTTGTGCACTGTGCGCTTGATGCTTCGGGCCTGGTGGGAAAGACTTGATCTGTTGAGATGGCCGCCAAATCTTTTTTCTCAAATTCGGCTCTATTCGTGTGCCTGCCTTTTCTGGTGGAAAACTGGGATCTGTACCAGAAAAACTGTGGAAGAGAGCGCCAGCAATGTTTGTATTCCCTTAGCCGGGGAAATCACACATTTACACCATTTTGTTATCTCAGTTTACAGCAGCTGACTGCTGAAAAAGGGTGTGTTGTGAGCCTGAGCAGGTGTTTGCGCTGTAGTTTTACGTAGGCTATACTGTATATAGGGCTAATACATATTTTCCTCACTTATAACGGCCTACTGGTTCACTTTTGTAATCAACTGATAACTGTACGGCACGGTGATGAGCTGCTTAATTGATTTCTGTTGGCAGGTAGTCTTGCGCACCTCAGCAGCGGAGTGATCGCGGCCAAAAAAAGGCCAAATTGACATCAAGGTCTGACGTAATGCCGGGATGTTTTAAAATTGTTAAGTCTAATAAAATACATGCATACTTTTTCTAGCTTAAAACCTTTGCTTAACAGTGGCCCCATACAGCTTTTTCTCCGGTACATTACCGGCCGTTTCTAAGAGCAGGATGTTTGACACTAGTGATGCTTTTGCACCAGAGCTACACACGGTGAATGTTTCACACAGCTTCATGCCCAAAAACCTGAACTATCCCTTTAAATCTTTTATAAACTTTGGTTTGTTGCTTTAAAAAGCTTCTTTGTTTTTTAGCTTGCTCTAGCTGTCTGTGTAGATTAGCATAGAAACCCTGGAATGATCCGTCCTTTCAGCTCAACAGCATCACCGAATGTGAAGTGCCTGGTTTCATCTATTTGTACATTCGTATAGTCTTGTAACAAATCGTGAAATACACAGGTTTTTGAATAAATTTCCTTTATTTTGGCTGTTTCACAAAACAGACAAAATAGCTGATGAAATGAGTCTGCTGTCAATTTATCCAATTGCATCTCATCAGCTCATTAATCAACTAATTTGTTTTCTGCTACAAACAAGCTCTGAAACAACATGCATTTAATTACAGAAACAAATGCTTCCGAAAGTCTCTTAACAAAGACTGATGAATGCCTCATCTCTTTGTGCATGCATACAGCTACATGCATGCATGAAGCCTCACTGTATGTCTCTTGTAATTAACTGGTGTTTGGATCAGGGGCAAGCACTTTGTTTGTGTGTATTTATCAAAAAGCAACATAACTCTTGGTTAAGCATCACTAATTTCTCAAAATTGATGCTCAAGCATATACATTTGAATCATTGATTTATGTGGATGCTTACAGATCCATCCAGTTCATGTTTGGGGCTCCAAGTACTTAATTGTTCTGGTGGTGAATGTGAAAGCTGGCGTGCAGTGAAGCGCACAACCTATAATTATATATAAAAAAAAAGGCCACACGTTACAGGAGCTAGAATTAAAAATGAAAAGCAGCCAGGAGGTAAAGTTGTGTGTTTTGTGTGTGCGTTGGTGAGCCTAACCCTTTTGTTTTAAGCGGGGCTGATTTCCTGCCTAAATCAGAAACACAAGTACCCTCTGTGTCCCCAAGGTACTTCACTAGGAATACACAGACACACACCAGACAAAATGTCCTGTCCCAGGAGTGCATGTTTCCTGTTGAGAGGGATTACACAAGGCAGCAACCTGTCTTCCAAACAAACCTCTGACACACACACCCATACACACATATGATATTGTTCGCTGAATATTCATTGCAAGCTGTTGTATTCCTGGTCTGAGTCCAAATCTGTGTGTGTGTGTGTGTGCCTTCCCTATATATATGTACTGTATGTGTTTAATATGAATTAACAACCAGGTGAAGCCTTATTCCCCCAGTCTCATCCTTCTGCCCCTTTGACTTTTGTTCAAGCTCTCCGCCATCACAGGCTCATGCACATTTATCCATGACTGAGACGGAAGTGTGACCCTCCTTCATATGAGTATTTTTCACTTTACTAAATACACAATCAAAACCATGGAATTAGTCTGTCTCTCACATACACATGAAAATATCTCTTTTGCTCTCCGTGTGTGTCAGATGAAAAGACAGAACAAACCATTATGTGTCCATTTGATGTTCTGTATGATTCATGCACAATGTGTGTGTGTGTGTGTATTTGTGATCATTCATGTGTGTCATGAGACGGTCCAGCTGGCTTCAGCTGGCAGCTTGCCTGCCACAGCTGTAGTGGTTTACTGACTCTTACTGGAGGATTAGCAGCTCAGCCTGAGCCAGGCTAGCAGCCTTGTCAGCGGCGAACTTGTCGCGATGGCAGACAGATGACAGAGCGGGCTGTTTTACTTCAGTAAACAATCTCTAAAAAGCAAAAACAAACGATAAAGAAATGCAAGTTTGTTTGTGGAGTTGTGGGAAAGTTTCACCATGACCAACTTCTTTTACACCTTGATAGAAAGAAATAGAAGTTTAGTCTTAACACCTGATGCTATATATATCGTGACTGGATGTAATATGAATATGAAACTATTGTCATGATGCTCTAATGAATATCAGACTGTTTTCTTAAAAGTCAGTCATCCTAGACTGACGTTGAAAAAATCTCACTTTGTATAAATTTCGTCCTTCTTTCATATAAATTCTAAGAACTAGAAATCATGCAAACTAAAACAGAAGTGAACTCAAAATAAAACCAGTTAAACAGGAAAATGGTGATCTGACTTAATTATACATTTAATCAAATATTTATGTATTTATGTATAGTTAACTGACATTAAAGAAATGGAAGTGTGATAAACTGAATCAATGCGTTTTTAAAGGTACACCAGGTAACTTTTGATCCAAACATTCAAGGCTTTATAGAGGACGTTACTTTCAACAATTTTTGCAATATTTGATGAGATCGGGTTCACTACCCCATACGCTATGATGAATTAAAAAGCTTTAAATCTACAAATATTACTATAAATCAGCTGTGAAAGTAATGGGGCTGGAAAAACATCCGCCAATCATCTCTGCATTCTTTAACTTTTTCATTGCCTATTGGCTCATCAGTCACTTTTACTACTGTAGTTAGAGTGATTGACGGTCAATTCAACGGGTAGGCGAGACTGATCAATGAGAGTGATTGATTGGCGAGAGTGCCGGAAACGACGCAGTCTCGTCTGACGTTTACAGTAGGTAGCTAACAATCATTCTGCTAGCAGTAAGCGACGTTCAGACAACGACATCTGTTTTACTTGCGTTTGTGACACGATGGGAGAATCTGTACCTGCCATCTGCTAAACACCGGAGTGGCTCATGCATGTTATTCTGTGGCCAGGGGGGAGGGAGCTGTGAATCTAGCAGGTTGGTCTTGTACATGAGGTTTATTCAAAAACTCGCTAACAGTCTCTGCTTTCTGAAATGCTGAAACATCTTTTATAGCGCCTTTCACCTAATGTAAGTAGTAATAGATTTATTTCTGGGGTCATTATACAGCACTTGATGCATGTCGGTACTCAAAGGGGGCTGCCTTACTCAAAAATCAGATATTGAAACTTTGCAGGAGCAGATTCAGTTTTCATTGGGTCATGTAACCTGGAGTGCTTTGCTTTATAGCTCGATGACTTCGCTATCAGTTGATCAAAGTGGTCTGCCAACACGATTCTAAGACACAGATACACTGTTAAATTTTGTGACAGTTTGTGGCCTGTGGGAAGTTACAGGTTTAGTGCCCTGAGTGGCAAAAAGCTCCCCAGTATCCCTTTTTAAATGCAGACATTACATTTTGTGTCGATTAATTGAAAACAAACACTTGAAACGCAGGCAGATTAGCAATAAAGTATATCAAGTCATTTAATAATGTGGACTTTATTTATCATAAAAGCATTTGTGCATGATAAAAACTAGTGAATAATTTGTGATGGCTCTTATGTGCCATTAAGAGAAGAAGGAAAAAAAAACGGAAAACAGTAACAAATTGAGTGGTGCCTTTGAATTTCTCATTTTTTCCTTTAAACTGATGTCATTTTTGTTTGAAATATTGAAGTAAAAGTGAGCAACACTTAAGTACATTTTTAACCTTCTTAAATGGTGTTTTGCTGCATTGTGGCTACAGAATTGCAGTATCTGCATGCACTGTATGTGCTGTATAACTCGTGTTGGCAGCCGTCTTTATGTAGCTGTGCTCATTTTTCTTTGGAATAGATGTCATGACAAACATTACATCTTCAGTCATTTGTGAAGAAGCTGACAGTTTATCATCTTTTATATCATTCATGCGTACAGTATCAGAATTTGCAGAGAAAGTTGCAGTATGAGAAAAGGGTTGGATCTGTAACTGAAAAAATAATTTTGACAGAATTTTGGGAAGTTTAAAAAGTCCTTGTTATACTCAGAGAAATATTGCTTTTCACTTTTCTTTCTTTTGGTTACACTACACAGTTGTGTCAATGGATCTGTAGTTTAGACATAATGGAACCGTGCACTGTCACCAACAGCAAACTGAGAGCCCTACTTTTTATTGCAACCCAGCAGTTGATAAATATACACTAAATGTTTTTGTTTCATGCTTATGCAACATTAAATGGAGTTTACATGATGAATTAATCTCCTATGAGACTATCATTTGAAATAATGGTCAAAACTACATGATAATTTTCCACTTTTGTTTGATGGACAGGTCATCATCCTCCCCCTTTAACCATTAGCATGTCAATTATCAGCGGGAAACAAGCCAGTCTCCTGGGAGAAGTTTGCCTCTTGAGCCTCTTCGCAGAAATGTATGGGAAGGTGGTAAAAGAAGAAAAAACATCCAGGTGAATGTCAGGATTCAAGTTTTGCTGGCACAGCAACCCAATGAAAAGAGATGAACAGTCCTTACTTGCTTTACTGTTCAGTGGTTTGACTTTTGTGGCTGATCCATCTATGTAATCAGTATTACTGTTTTTATGACAACTTTGTATAGTGTGGTTATGCAAAGCTCACACAGATAATTACCGTGTAGAAAGCATGCAGTCGTACTGAGACGCAGCTTGTCCAATCTTTGACCTTTTCATTCTTCCAAGAAAATGATAATCGGCTCCAAAATTTCTTTATGGCCGAACCAACAGTTTTACCGGCAAGAATATTGAATCGCAAATAAAAGTAAAGCCCAGGTGAAAGAATAAACAAATATGAAGTAAGGACTAGCACTAGCAGAGCATCTGGTGTACCGTGTTTTCTATGGCAGCTTGATGAGGTGCGACCAGATGCCATGGTAACGACAGACACCAACACCTCGTTAGGACCTCGTTAAGCTCATTAAGGCACCACTCATTAAGCTTCATGGTAATGAGGCTGCTTGGAGCTGACTGAGCTGTGAAGGGACGTGGGAATGTGTCGGACAGCTCGCAAGTGCAAAATGCTTACTCACGGTCTTAAATGTAGAGGCAATGTTGGCGCAGCTGCTTTTGAATGGTCCAGCCCATAAATTCTATGCATGAACCCAGTTTGAGACATGGTTTAAAAACCCTCAGCTTAGCTCCTCCCAGTTTATCTTGAACAAAGGTTTCACATAATTGAAAACACTTGTGATGAAAGAAAAGGTATGAGCTTGATTAAATTAGACAGCAAGTGTTTAATTTGCATTCAAGTGTCAGGGTTGAAAACCTATTTTTGCTTAGATTTTTCAAGCTTCATCTTGTGGCTCACAGTCTGTGCAACATGTCGTATTACATAACCAGCAAAGGTGTGAGTGTGATATTGTCTGCATGCCATTTGACACTGTTATGTAACGGTTGTTGCAAAATATGTTCAAGTCTTGTGGCCCACTTTTTAAGGGTACTGAAGATGCTCTAGCTGCATATTCCTCATAAGTTTTTGTTTTGGAAAGAATGGGTGAAATGTTCAGACATCCATTGTTGGTGGGTTTTTTTTTAGAAAGGGAAACCAATTTACTTTATCACCTCTATTCAGACATACTTGCACAGGTAAAGTCTTCTGGTCTAAACCTCCAGGGACAAATCAGTACAATGATCAATCATAACAGCTAATAGTTTATGTGCACTAGCTGGATGGTTAGTGCTGCTGCGGTCCTGAATGAGAGTCCTCGAGTCTGGTCCACAGTTAGAAAGATAACGGCTAAATGATGGAGACTAGTGAGCCAAAGCAGAAGAAAAGACAAATGGGGAATCACTACTGTATCCTCCTGGGTGTCTAAAAGCAAGTTTTCCAAAGTTTAGGCCAAAGACTGAACACTTCACAATTTGTGAAAATGACCAGAAGACTTGGAGTCTGGCAGCTAGAGATCCACAGACAAAAGCCTGAAGCTGTTTGTGGAAATGAAGTGTTTTTAATATCACTGCCTATAAGCTGAGCTCCAGCATCAGTCCATACGAACATCAGAACGTAGCTCTCTGCCTCTATTCCTCTTAGAGCCGCTTATTAGACACACATCAAACGACAACACTCATAAATTCCCCCCCCCCCCAGCCTGATGATGAACAGAACAATTCTGGAGCAGTTGATCTGAAATGACCGTCATAAAAACTTTCTCACTGGGACTCCCCGTTTTCCACGGTGGGGTCCGGTTATACTAACTACCAAGCTCTCATCACCACCCTGCAGCCTGGATGCTTTGCATCTTTCCCATCGCATCCCTGTCTCGCTATAGCATTTATTTTATTTTACATTAAACCACCAGCAATTACTACCGTTAGCTTAGTTAGCCTATCTGCTGTTTACTGGATGCTCGGTGTCTCTGCTGGGATCTCCTTCAGGGACAAAACCGCCTCCAAAACGTCCACCTCCCAGTACAGTAATCCATACGTGTAATCCAAATTGAAATACAAAATTCTCCATGCATGACACGGTCCATGTGGACCTCATGACAGCAGACAGCCTCCAGCATCTCTGAACAGCAGCCACACCTACAGGTGCTGCCAACCCGCCCCTCCCCAACACCAACACCAGCTTCACGTCTGCTCTTCTCAGTCACACGGTGTAGTGAGCTGGAAAGCATCGGCAACAGGATCTGGATGCTGGACTGGCCTTCCAGCTTCACTTTCCATTATATTCATCTTCCAATATGTGTTACAGCTTGTTGATTATAGCTGGTGATTTCTATTGATTCAATGTGGAGCCAGAGCGCAAACCAACGCAGTGACGTCAGAGCTTAGAGAACTGCAACACGCGGTGCTCTTTTTCTTTTTTTTATATATGCTTATATTTTTCACCTTTGGTTAATAATTATAATACAGTTAGGCTGGTTGACCATTTTATTTCCACTTTAACAGTTGTGGGTCTGCTTGGTGCTGTTATGGGTCTGCTCCTTACAGTTCTGAGTCTGCTTTGAGCCTAACAGAGTGGACTGGGCTGGGAGAAGGTCTTGGAACAGACTTACAGTTAAGTCTGGTTCTAACCTGTAAGGTCTGATGTCCCCACATTCCTCACCATCATCACACTCTTCTGAACTGGCTGATGATCCCACCATACAAACCAGTTCCAATCTAGCTCTTCTGGAGCATCTTTCATATTTTCCATCGCTTGGATTATGCATGTAAAACAATCAGCCGATCACGTTCTGCTTCTACCTGTGACATCATGTCATGGAGGGGCTAAATGCTAATGGCAACATCGGATATCTACGTGAATACAAGTCTTATTGACTTCTTAGTGTGCAGAACTACTTATTTTGTTTTGCTGTTTTGTTGTATTTCAATATTACTTAAAGTTAAGGTCATGTCATCAGCACTTTAAAGCTTCCCTCACAAAAGGCCCAGATTTCTGTAAATGGTCAGCTGGTCACAAATAGATGCTCATTCTTTTGATCATTCTTTTGATAATGTACTAAAGTGGCCATTTGACATAAATGCACTCATGTTGCTGAACGATGAGAAACAGGAAAAAAACTTAAATAGGTACCAGAACCTTTCAAGCAATACGAGAGCCATGTCTCCCTTGGCTTTAAGCTTTGCAGACTAAATAAATGAACAAGTTAAATAAAGCCTAATTAGCCTCATCACCTTAATCAGGAACTATTGTCTGAAGAATTCATGACACAATGATAATAATAATAAAAAACAAACAAAAAAAGCCCCACTTTCTTTAATAACATGGATACTCCACCATTAATGAGCTGGGGCTACTAAGCAATGTTTTTGTCTGCTACTGGGACCAACATAACCGTTTAAAATGACTCCATTGTTTTGTTTATATAATATTTTTCCTTTTTTTTCTAATTAAAAGATGAAACCAAGTTCCTGTATCATGTGGCTAATTCAAACAATGAGCCCCACCAGCAAGTTGGGTAGCATCTTTCTTTTCCCCCCTTTGTTTTAAAAAAGCATGAATTTAAGTACAGATTTTGGATGGAGGAAAATAGAATATGGATCATTTACTCTCAATTAATCAGGGAGATTCTTAAAAGACCTAAAAATTTAGTTTTGCAGTTAAAAAAAGGACAAAGCGGGACCATTGATTTTATTTGGGCTTTACATGCTGATTTCAGGTAAAAATGAACTGTGGGCAGGTCTGCTTGTGCCTCATGTATATTTAGCTTTTTGTGTATACTTGCTCTACAGTATGACATCAGCAAATTGTTTTCATTGGTGTTCAATGTGTATCAAAATGTCTTTTTCTGTGGGCATGCCTGTGTGTGGGTGAAGCTGAACAAATAAAGCCAGTTTCCCCTTTGATTGTGTTCACAGTGTCAAGCACTCAGCCTGTAATTAGCACACAGACGGCCATCTGTCCAAACAACCAACTCTAAACAATTCCTGTCCTGCTTACTTTCACTGCTATCACAGCATCCATCCATCGCTTACATTCCCTTATTTGCCCACTCTTCTCGCCATCTGTCTGTCTGCCTCAATACCGTCATTTCAGTGTCTCCTTGTCCTTCTACCTTGTTATTGTTTGCTCCCTTACTTACTCAATCTGTCTGTCTTCTTTTTATTCCTCATTTTCCACCTTTTTTCTGTTTAGATTGAGAAAATCTGACAACACTGAACCAAGATTTAACAGATTGACTGTGGTTGTGTCACAGTGAGCCTGCCTCCCAAACTAATTAATTTCCTGATTTTTGAAATGAGAGTCCTGAATAGAATTTTGAGCCCTCCCCAGCCCATAAAAACCCCAAACAAAACAAACAGTTTAATCTACACATTTGAATATATGACACTACATGAAGCAGATGGGCTACGATAGCACAGGGTTCGACTTCTGTCAGCTAAAAAACTGACACTAGGTTGCTTGGTCTGAGTTTTGATTTTTTTTTTTTTTTTTTTTTATATGTTTAGGTGTCTAAAACTGATTATCAAACTGTTTATCAAACTGTTCAGGTGGTTAAAACTGAGGAGCAGGCTGTCTCTAGATGCGGCGAGCAAAGGCACCTTGATGCCCCCCCTCACCGCGCCCGCTTGACATGCGCCCTCCCCAAGACCCTATGCGTGCGTGTGTGATGTAGAGTGGAGGGGGTGAGAGGTCTTGGGAAGGAAGACCAGAGGGGTGTGAATTCCCCTCTGGAAGTTGAGGCGTTGTCAGCATTAGGTACCCCTGCCTCCCGGGACCCCTCCAGGGCAGAGGGAGCCAGGCACGGCCGTCCCCACAGCCAGGCGACCGGCATTCACTGCAAAGGGGCACATCCTGACATCATGTGCTCAGTAACACAGCTGTTCACTTATGCCACAAGGGGGCACTCATGCCTCAACAGCCTTTCCAACATGGCCGATCTCACGATGATGAAGAATCCTTCAAAACATTCCTGGATCCAGAAGGTGATCTGGCTCACCACCAAAATTTAATGGGTTTGTCCTTGGGCTAAGGCACATGGCTGGGAAAACTTCAGGTCGATCCGTCCAGTACTTTTTCAGGAAAGTTGCTGACAGACAGATGGACAGACAAACCAACGCTACAGAAAACATTACCTCCTTGGCGGAGGTAATAAGTATCTGGTTTGGCGCTTCTGTGAGGAAATGATATCTTGGGAATCCATTCACACCAGGAGCAAGCCCACCTATGGTGTGACACAGGGTCTCACCATGAGGAGCCCCCCGATCAGGGCATTTCAGGGTCCACACCGCAGCCATAGGGCTGCAGTGCAGGACCCCCACCCACCAAGAAAAGGGCCTCCTTTGGTCATCATTTGGTGTCTTTCAATTGGACACCACAAAAGCAACAACTTGTAATATTGAATGTTTAATGTGGCTGCAGCCCCACTCAGCTGTGGGGTCCCTCAAGGATCCATCCTGGGGCCAATTCTTTTTTCTTTGTACTTGCTTCCGCTGGGTTCTATTTTTAGGAAGTATGGTATTTCCTTTCATTGTTTTGCAGATGACTTGCAAATCTATTTACCTGTACAGTCATCATCTACTGAATCCATTAACACGCTGTTGAACTGTCTAGTGGAAGTGAATGCATGGTTGGGGCAAAACTTCCCTCTTTTGAACAAAGATAAGACGGAGATTATTGTTTTTGGTCAACCCGACATGTTAGATGGCCATGTCAGTATGATTGGCCCTTTATCCCAGTACTGTAAACAGTATGTGAGGAATCTTGGAGTGACTTTTGATTCTGGTTTTAAATTTGACAAACAAATTAGTTCTGTGGTCAAATCTAGTTTCTTTCATTTACTGCTTCTTGGTAAAGTGAAGTCTTATCTACCCTATAAAGACCTGGAGAGGGCTATTTATGCTTTTATCACGTGCCGCCTTGATTACTGTAATTCCCTTTATTTTGGGATTGAACATTCTTTACTCCGTCGTTTACAGATTGTCCAGAACTCAGCAGCTCGTCTTCTGACAGGAAGTAAACGACGTGAGCACATCACTCCAGTGCTGGCTTCTCTGCACTGGCTGCCTGTTAGATTTAGGATCCAGTTTAAGATTCTATTGCTTGTATTTAAAAGTCTAAACGGCACAGCACCATCACATCTCTCTGATATTTTGAAGCCCCACACTCCTGTCAGATCTCTCAGGTCGACTAACCAGTTGCTCCTGACGGTTCCTAGAACCAGACTTAAGGGCAGAGGTGACAGAGCTTTTTCTGTTGCTGCACCAGTTCTTTGGAACAGTCTGCCTTTTAATATTAGATGTGCACAGAGTATTGATCATTTTAAATCCTTACTGAAAGCACATCTATTCTCACTGGCTTTCCCTCCAGCCTGAGCATCTCTTTTTGGCTTTTATGTGTTTTGTTATTTTGTGTTTCTTCTTCTGTGGTTTTATGTGTATTCTATTTATGTGCTGTTTTATCTATTCTGTGCTCTTAATTTATTGTTTTTTTTTTATTTTATCATTTCTATGTTCAGCACTTTGGTCAACTGAGGTTGTTTTTAAATGTGCTTTATAAATAAATTTGACTTGACTTGATTGAACTAGAATGTCCATCCATCCAGTGCCAGTTGAAACTAATATAGTGCTCTAGTCTACAGGCAAACCTAACCCCCCCCCCCCCATAAATTTATCCTATATCAATGTATTTTAACAGTCTTCTTTAAAAAAAAACAAAAAACCTCATAACATTGAATTTGAAGCAATAAAACATGTCATAGGTGAAGTGTTAACAGACTGAATTTAGAAACACTAAAGAGAACATTACTGCTACATTTTTGGCAGACAAAGTTCCTTATCTTTGGTCAGTGAATGAGCGGTGAGCATCTCTCAAGTCACAGTTTCACTTTTCTGGCCTTCTTTTTAATTTGGCTATCTATAAAAGGAAGTGCATATAAAGCTAATAAACAGAAATTTGTAATTTAGGTTGAGTAATTGGTAGCATCAACCTAGTCTATCTTTAATAATGATAATAATAACGGATTGGATGTATATTTCGCTTTTCAGGGCACTCAAAGCGCTCCGTCTTTAATGCAGGATTTCCCAACCCTGGTCCTCAGGGACCCCACCCCGGCTGGTTTTCCAGATATTCCTACTTCAACACACCTGACTCAGAAAAATGGCTCGTTAGCAGCTTGCAAAGCAGTTGATGAGCAGTTGAGTTGATCTGAATCAGGTGTGGTGGAGTTGAAAACTTGGAATACATGCAGGGCGGGGGTCCCTGTGGACCAGGGTTGGGAAACCCTGCTTTAATGGGTCATAATCAGTGTTTCCTCAACATCAGGGGTCACCAACCTTTTTGAATCTGAGAGCTACTTCGAGGATACTGAACAATAAGGGCTACTTTCTCGATTAAACTGTTTGAATAAAGCAGAGTTTCTCCTTTGATACTATTGATATTCACTTATGAAACGCACTGCCTTAACATTTCCTCACAAAATTATCAAATTGATTTTATCACAGTAGGAAACATTTAAACATGAAACTTTTTGTTTATTCTTAATCCATTTTATTTGTTCCATTTTTCAAATAATCAGTTCTGTAACATTTTATCAGCAAATCATTAACATCTTTAAATCACATTTATACCAAACTCAGTGTTCTACCACACAAGTGTCCTTTACTGTGCCCCTCTGTATGGGGCCCTAAGAGACTGCCAATGTCACTTACTAGGAAAGACCGGCACTGCATCCATCCATTTCCTAAAAGGCTCTTTCCAGTTCAGAATCACAAGGAAGCTGGAGCCTATCTCAGCTATTTGCAGGCAAGAGGCAGGGTACACCCTGACAGGTCTCCAGTTTAATGCAAGACCCCATATGTATTGTGCACATGGTAATCCAAAGCACTGTGGTTAGAAACATTGGAAATATTTCAAATATTTCCTGTGAATTAACAAATTTTAAAGGGAATCATAAAAACACAATCAAGTCTATCAGTCTTACTAGTCTGGGTTACTTTTAAGGAACATGACCTTGTGTTACGTGGCTGATTATGATGAAGTTGTTATGAAAAGAGACGTCGAATAAAAGATGCAGCAAAGAAATGCATTCAACAAAAGTGATTAGTTTTTCCATTACTCAAGACTAACAATCTCCTCAATTGTTTGTGTTGTGTTGGCAAACAGCTCTGTGATGCATCACTACCATTGGCTCCAAGAGACAGTTAATCAGGGGTCTAATCATTCACTTGCATTAATATCCTTTAAGCTATCTTTCAACAGTGTTTTAAAGTGATTGTATTAATGATTGCGTTAATGTTCGTAAGATATCTACTTGAACTGTAATTTCAATTCCAAATAAGTAATTTGTTAGCCTTAATTTAATTAACCAGTGTTGAACAAAAGTAAAATTACTGTAAAACAAGACCTAACCACATAGTAATTTGAAAATGGTACGTGTTTAGAAAAATGGACTGTGAAAAAAAACAAAGCCCTGAATAATATCAAATTAGATATACATGATAAAATAAATGAATGACTCTACTGTAGATTAAGGGTGAAAATTGGCACCTAAGCACCTCTTCAGACCCAATGTGTATCCCGGCTACGCGAATGCAGAGACGCAGAAATACTCACCTGTGATTACATGCCTCCATACGTTTGGGTTTTGCAGCTGAATGAATCAATGCATGTCAGCTGCTACTATTGCTCTAAAAGTGGAAATACTTGCTGAAGCGAACCATCGGGATGCAAAATGAAACATCACCCTGTGGAGTTTCCTGGTCAATAAAAGCCCTATTGTTGCTTGCAGATCTGGAAAAGAAACTGCAGCATGATGCTGTAACCCCACCCTCGAGTAAAAGCACACGCTGTCTCTGCATCAGCTATGCAGGCCCTACTACACACAGACGCCATGCAAGTATAAATTCAGCTTAAGTCCCTGTACTCCTGGTTTTCTGTTGTTCATCGCCAGATCGTTGTTTCTTCCCCAGTGTCTAGTTGCCGTTGTTTCACTGTCCTGTTTAGTTTTGTTCTTTGTAAAATAATCATTTGTTGATGCACCTGCCTGCTTCCTGCCTCATCATTTGGGTCTACACCCCTTCAACCCATTACAGAACGATTTGACTGAAAAATGGACCCCACCGGACACCAGGTATAATGAGGCATTTGAAGAACTGCACCAGGCCACCAAGGCTTATTATGACACCATGGCTGGACATTATCCTCTTTGAGTTCAGCAAGTTACAGCCAAGAAGATTGTAGACCTGCTAGCTGCCAAGCCACGGTACCTCTAGTTTCCTGGTGCAGACTTTGCTGGCTAATGCTAGGGTGGACCTGCCCACCCTGTCAGCAGTTTGCCCCCACACAGCACCCTCAGCCTCAGCTTCCACATCCCAGGCCTCTGCCTGAAGCGGCTGTATGTCCCATCCTGGCACCCAGGTCCACACCGCCTGCATCCCAGCCTTGGTCCGAGGAGATCTAGAAGCAGATGCCTCTCCTCTTCTTCCAGCGCAAGGTCCTACTTCCAGTGGTCTTGGGATGGAATGGCCTTCTTCATTCCCTGGTTCCTGCCTCTGATGGGTCCTAGGACAGGACGTCCACCTCCAGCCCCTGGGTCCTGCTTCCATCTCCAGGAGTGGCTTCCGGTCCACCCTCCAGAGCTCAAGCCCCAGTCAGCATGACTTCTCAGCCACCATCCAGTGTTCCTGTTTGCTTCAGTGAGGCCTCCTGCAAAATTGTCACTTGATCGGGGGAGTGGGGTCCCAGCTAGCTTTTTGATGCCCATCATGATGGAACAGACAATGTGATGTCACTGAAACTGGTCTATCAACTCCTGAGGGCTAAGCCCTCCTGTCTTGAAATCCTAGAGATGTCCCTGTTCGTCACTGCATCTGGAAGACCTCTGTCATCACTGTTGAAAGTAGTAAGGTAATGTGTGTCATTACAGAAGAAGGAAGAATCGATTGCATGCAAAATTAAATTATTGCCAATGGAAAGAATCTCTCTCAAAATACTGTTGTTACTGCAAATCCTAATAGTAGCTTTTGGTTTCCATTTCATAGAAGAGCACAACAAAAACACACAAACACATTTGCTCGCAGGGGAAATGATCCAATATGACAAAACCCTTAATTCAAAGTGTTTGGGCCAAATTGTTTTAGCTGATCATGTGTGTTAAAGTGAGCTTTTTGCTCTTATGGGAGACAATCAGAATGAAATGAGTGTAATTAAGTTGCCAGTTGTGGTGTGCTTTTGTTGAGAATTAATATTTACTGGCTAAGTGTGTGTGTGTGTGTGTGTGTGTGTGTGTGTAAAAACTGATTAGCATCTTCCTGATGAGTCACCTACCAGCCCCTCTCAGGTGGCAAACATTGGGTTCCCTTGGGTAATCTGCCCAGCAAATTGGATGTTTGTTTGAATCGCTATCCAACTCAGGACACTGTGTGTACTTGCTGGGTAAGCTATTCAAGTGATTGTACATAGCTGTGATATGCTGAAATGTGTGATGTTTCCTTCAACTCATTTTCACTCTTCTTTTGTAATTTCTCAATCCATTTATTCGGTTACCTTTTTGTGTGTGTACTGCTCAATAGTGAAGTATTGACTGCTTACACTGAGACGAGGGACTATAATCAATTGGAGGCATAGTGACAGGTCTGTCAACTGTCAGTTACTTTTCCAGAAAAGCCTCCTCCTGTTTAAGTGACTTGATATCCTATCTTAATACTATTTTTATCCTATAAAATTGAGCTTGGTGTGGATGTGAATGATTGTTTTGCCAAATTTTAAGTGTTCTTCAATTATTTTTCAATCCTTAGTTCTCAGACCTAAATCATGGGAAAAATACTTGGACTTTTGTTCACTTAGAAACAAAATAATCCATTGTTCTTCTTTCACTCTGTACAGCTGTCTCCCATTTCCTTTCCTTCTTGCAGCACTTCACTATACTGCTTTAAGTCTCATCTCATGTTTTTTTTTTTTTTTTTTAAGTTTTTCACTCCCTCTCTCCTCTGATTCAATCTCTACTCTTCCTTCCACCCACCTACTCATGCGCTCCACTCTGTCTCTCTCTCTCTCAGAGTAATTGATAGTCCCTGGTGCGGTTATTTCATCTAAAGGGCCCTGTAAACAAAATCGTCTCTGACAGAACCAATATGGAAATCTCAGGCAGTGGGGCCACGAGTTATGGCCTACGTCATGGTTTGTGTGTGTGTGTGTGTGTTTCCACTGAGACTAAAGGGTGGCCCTCGGTTCTGCGTAATAAACTCTAGTGCAGCTAGTCATTAAGTGGGATGCGAGTGTGTGGCTTTGTGTGTGATGGGGAGGGGTCAAGGCCAAATTGACATCAAATGGTCTAAATTAGCCCCACTTGTCTCCATTGATTTACGGTGGGTGAGTAAATTGCATCTGTAGTGGCAGAGAGAAAGTGGGGAGGGGTTCGAGGTTTCTCTGTAATTGATCTTGGTGCACATTTGTGGTGACAGAAACTGTACGGGAGACACAAGAAGTACACGCCGTCATCATGACCGCAACACTAACATCTAACCTTTTGCTTGTGTCCACACGCTTCGACAAAAGGTTGAGCATCTTTAAAGTCATTATTGATTATTTAAAAAAAAATGTTTCAAACCAAAAATGTAAGATTTGCAAATTCATTAACTATATGTTCACAAAGAAAAGTAGTCATGTTCCAATTTTGTTACTGAACAAAATGATGAGTCTTCCTTTCTTGTGGCTGAAGGCAAAACTCGCTAAAATCTGTTTCACAGGCAGAAAAGATGAGCTTGTTGATCCTGATGAGCCGTGGTCAGAATTTGCTGACCTAGCCGAGGTCGATCTTCAATAGCCCTAGAAGTGTTATTCTGCGGCTACAGATGCACGATTCGTTCCATCACTCATGCACAGCCATTCATCTGGCAACATTTCTTCTGCTTAGTCCAGCCAAAAGCAGAGCGCTGGCTTTACTCCTGCATGGTTTGGTCAGTTGGGAAGTATGCAACGACGTGAGAAAGATAACATTTTGTGGATGTTTAAGGCTCAGGACTACCCGTTGTTTACGAATGGTCAAAGTGTTAGTCAGCTCACTCAAGGAGTGAGAACTGATACTTGGGTCAGAATCATGATTGCTGAATGCCAGTGAAGCTGAACGGAGGAAATTGCTATTGCATTTCTCTGACTTTTCCCTCAGTGAACAAGTGAAACATATTAAATGTGAGCCAATATTTCTCTAATTTAAAATTTTGTGAGTGCACATTAATTGATAACTTTTCCTCATTATGTTGATATGAAACTTAATCCGGTGGTTATTACATTTTCTTCAAAAACAAATCCTCAATTTACAAAAAAGCTGCAGAGAAAAGTCATTTCTTGGGGGACAAGTCTGTTATATGTGCATGCTGTTCAGAAAAATGTCGTCACTCATATGTGTTAGTGGTCTTTCTCTTTTTGTGTTTCTTTTCACCCAGCACCTTTTGGGCATTTGTATTTTCTGTGTGTGACTGCAGCTCTGCTTTGACATCAACCTCAAATTGAACATGAGAAGTATGTCATGCAACACAGAGTCATTGATTCCCTCGCAAAACACACGGGCACACACACAAACAGGCACACTCTGATTTACCATGCTTGTCAGTGATCTTCCTGTGTGTTAAAACGACAGCAGAAACCGATTGGAGTGAAACAGCAAGGCATCCTCTGTCACTGAGTCAATACACCATGACATGTATACCAGTGCCCTGCAGACAGTAGTTATAGTGTAATGATGGAAATAAAAATCTCCACCAAAATAAGGAACAAAATAGTGATGTGCTATATTATCAGCCCGATAGTGGTATCGGAGGATATTGACTTTAAAACTGAATATCGATATCGGTCCGATATTGGCCAATATTTTTCTAATTTCATTTAAGTGCCAGAACATATGAAAAAAAAAAAAGAAAAACTTCTGAATTTGCCAAATTTTGAAAAAAGGCTAGTTTTCATCTGTTGACCCTTGACAGATCTTAAAAGGCTCCCGAAATGAAGAAATACAGAAATATCAAATCATAAATAAAACAGTGAACAATGCTGTGTTTGTGGCAAACCTATTAAAAGCTGTTTGCTTGTTTGTTTTATAATCCTTTGGAAATGGGAACAATATGACCACATTTTTGTGACTACTTGAAAAGAGAAAACATTTAAATAGCCCAAACTTTTTGTTAGCTGCTCTAGATTAGGCAGAGCTACTTAAATATCACTTTATCATGCTGCATCCAGAGCACAAACTGCAGCTTATATGAAGATTATATTAAATTTTAGAATATGAACTTATCAGTCATCAGTATTTGTATCGCCCATGGGAAGCAGAAAATTATCGGTTATCGATATCTGTGTAAATTTTTTGTTATTGTGCATCACAAGGATAAAAGAAAGGGAGAAAAAGACAAAAACCATACCAACAGACTTCCTCACATATTGGTTGGGCATAATCTATCACACATGACTGACACAGATACACCCATGAGCATACAAACACAGCACGAACACACACACACACACGGCTGCACACTTTAAGCCTGAGCGGTTCTCTTCACCAATTTTAATTGGATTCTAATGTATTCCATTTGCTCCAGTGAGCAAAGAGATGTCCATGATACTCGGACTGCAGAGAAGGAGCGATGGCGAAAGCAAAGAGATATAAAGGGAGAGAAAGAAGGAGATGGAGGGATTTAGAAGTAAACGGCGAGGTTCGTCAGCTGCAGTCATCTTTCTCCAGCCGCCGAGTATCATTCAAGCAAGCTGTCAACAGAATTTCTACAAGAGCCATTTGACCCGAGAGAGAGGAGTGCTATCTTCATCGCTGTTCCTTATCATGGTGTCTTTTGCAGCACTTGAACTGAAGGATGGTGGTTGTATGTGCAACAAGCGCTCCTCTCTGGTGTGCTCATAGACAAAAATGATTTTGACTCAAGATTAGCATCCAGGAAGTACAATATGAGAGTCCTCTCTGACTGTAGCCTCATCACTCCTCCATCCACTCCTCAGCACTTTTAAATGAATACATTTACAATCCACTGGATAGGTACATAAAATACTAAATACTGGAAACTATAACCCCACACTAGTTATTTTAATTCATTTTCTTTTAAACATCCTAAGATTTTCTCCTATATTTGCACTCTGTATAACCAGCTCTTTTCTTTCTTGACATGTCACACTGAAAATATTTTGTGGAGTTTAGAGTCTCGCCCCAGGCCATTTTGACTGGTGGAAGGGCTGAGGATTGAACAGCCAACCTCCCGGCTGGAAGATGACTGCTCTACCACCTGAGCCCGTGGTAATCAAAACTTTTTGCAGAGGTGGTATCACTGCCAAGATGTTGTCACCGAGCTACACCGAAAAAGCTCAAAACAATAATTTTAGACCGATTATATGCCAAGTCAGCAGCCTGTGCCAAGTAAATGTGTCGGCATGGAGTTTTAGTTTAGTGCATGTGAGCGTATCACCAGCAGATGATTTGTTTATGGTTCTGTCTGGAATACTTTACAATTTAAACACCTGAAACCAACAGCTGCTTTCACCAGAAAGGTTCAAACAAAATTAAACAAAATGCATAACATACAATGACCCATGCTTGGTGATTAGATTAATTACATTAAGATATGATCTGATCAGATTATTGCACAGGAAATCAGCAAACTCATTACTTTTCTCCATACTGTGCAAACTTTGTGCAACAACATAAACCTGGCAAAAATGTGAGTTATGTGACATATAGCAGACAGTATGTGCTAATCTGGTTTGTTTGCCAGGCGAGCCTGTTTCAGGTTGTGTGGAATAGTTGCTAAAATGTTGATTTCCAGTGGTTTTTCATAGAAGTTTCCACACAGCCTCAGTCATCTTAAAGATCTTATACAGATCTTGCAGAAGTTTACAGTAACCACAGTGTGTGACTTTAACTGAGTTAAAGGTGCATGTGTTGAGTCATGTACAGCCTGCAGATTTACAGTATTTCAGTGATGTTTCAAACTAGTCTTTTATTACAGGATATGGTGCAAAAGTTAAATGCATAGCATCTACTAGCTTGTGATTCTAATATTCTCTTTGTCATGTATTTGTCCGTTATTCAAAGTGTGTTTAAGATTTATTTATTTACCATCATTGAAATGAGTTCAGTATGAGAGGAAGGTTTACAGTGAGTGCCTGTATTTGATCATGATCAACAGATCTGCATTGATAATCCAGAAATCCATACCATGCATTTCTTTTGTCTTTAGATAAAGAAATTGAATTATTTTATGCTCTAATTGTAATGGTATTGTTGGTTTAAATGAGGATTGCATAGGATTCAGTGCATCTAGCATTAACATGGCAAATTCCAACTGAGTACCTGAATGAAATTTGTTTGGAAGCAAAACTCTAGAGACTTAGAGAGAGGGGGGGAGGGGCTGACAAAATAAATCCACCAGGCGGCTAGAAATGGGAACCTACAGAAGGACACAGTTAATGATAATGGCAGCACATAACCAAAAGCACCAGATCCATGGAGGCAAGGGTCTGCCACAGCAGATAGAGCCTGAGATGCAGGCGGTGCAAACATGCCCCCGAGACAGAATCTACAACCAGGATGAGCTTGTCCTTTTCAGCAACTACTACCACAACCGTAACTGGGATTTTAACCACAATAATAGGAACATCCACACTTAGGACGCACCGCAGACTTCAACTTTAGCAAGGCCCTAAAATGGATTTTAACGTCCTTTGCTACAAGCTGCACAGATAAAGAAAATTCAACTCATAACTATGTGAGTCAATAAATTCTACAAAGATGAGAAGTTAAGGGAAATAACCGGTTACAGCACAATCGTCTTTGGAGAGGAAAATGATAACTTTTATGAGTCATTATCAGTTTAATATCCTGGTGACTGTAAGAGGACATACAGTAAGCAAAAGACAACTTTACAGTGCCAAATAGCACTCAGCAGTGTGTTACAGTTACTTTCAGCTTTTGTGTGTGTGAATATTACTTAATAACGCTGACTCAAGTTTAATGGGATGTAAGACTTGATGAGGTATGAAAGGAATATTTTTCACCTGTTAAGCAGACAAAACATTTGATTCCATGTTTCATCTTTTATCCGTTCTTACTAAAAGGAATATGAATGAACATTACAAAACAGAGCCATGAGAAGATGAAGAAAGACCAAAGTCTGTAGAAACTCCGGGAGCAGAGGTAGAAATTCAAGTCAAACATAGCCCCGGTGGTAACAGAATCATTATGGACTATGACCTCCTCCAAAACGGATGAGTGATTCCAACAAATTATAGGTACAACACCAGAGGACTTTACTAAGAAGACTGCAGTCCTCGGATCAACCAAGATATTGCACAAAATCCTCATCTTCCTTTGCTGTGATGGAGGGATCCAGGGTGTTGGAATCCTGAGATGAATTTAAAATTCTGTGCAGATTTATGGGATGGTTTGTCGTGTGCATGTAGAGATGGGCAGTTCTGATAAACAAAAGGTTCCATTTAAGGTTCAAGTCACTGGTTAAGTCATTTGTGTGTGTTTTATTCTCCTTCCAAGCACCACTCGAAGTTGGCCGTCTGCCTCGGTTATTCGATGTCTGTGGAAATTACCAATGTAACTGTAATCGTGGTTAACCGTGGTGCAGAAAAACTACTCTCCTCAGCTGTCGCAACACTTTTTAAGGTGATACAGTTTGAATGTAACAGCCATTCAGGCTTTTAAACAGACACTAAAATGAGCGCAACAGTTTCAAATGGATCCTCTTGAGAGCGGAGACAAAGTGGAAAATCTGGCAAGCGGGTCATAAAAAGATGGAGTTCTGTTACGCAGGAATTTGTTTGCATGGGGACCTACTGTATCTGACTGAAGCTTAAAAGTAGAACAGGTCAGTGTCTGTGGTCAGCCTGGCCGTGATTAAGCACAACAGCCACAAGTATGACACGAAGAACCATTTCAATATCGTTTCTTCATTTATGAATCGTATTTATGAATGCCGCCTTTTTTTATGTTTTAATGAATATTTGCTGCCACTGCTGATAGTGACAAGTAATGTTAAAAAGAGAAGCAGAAAATTTGTCCAATTTATTTCTGCAGTAAAATAAATTGGTATCTCTTTAAAAAAAAAAAAAAAAAAAAAAGACAAAACGTGTTATGGCATAAAAATGTCCAGAACAAATGTTCAGATGAGCCAGTTTTCAATCCTTTGAACACATTTTTTTTTTCCCTCACAAGATATATGATAATCATTAATAATTCTTTTTATGTATAATATCAAGTTTCCTTCCATCAGCCACTATAGGGCCTTGGGAGGCCGTGTATTTCTATAAATATTATTCTTTACCCCATGCCTGCTGAACTGTCTTGCTTCAGCTGCATCCCCAAGAGGAGCAGATCTGTTATAAATAGATTGTTCAAGTAAGTCACTGCGGCTTGCTGAGTGAAATTAGTCGTACATTAAAAGGCATTTATGTAGTTTTGTCTCATAACATAAATGGATGATGGTCACCTAGGGACATGAGAATCAATTGGAAGTCCAGAAATAACATATTGGAGGAAGTGAGAAATGGAATAATGTGACTTCACATGATGGAATCACGTGAAAACAGCCAGGACATCATTTTGGAGACTTCCTAGATCAGATTCTTGTCGCACTGCATGGCAGCACCTATGTCCAACTGGACTCACAGCAGTCTCACCAGCACTTATTCATGCTGTACGCTCCTATTTTATTTATTCCTTGTGTTCTCTCAGATGTAAGTCGCTTTGGAAAAATGCAGCTGCTAAATGACAGCAGCAGCAGAAAGAAACTATGACAATATAGCTGCTAATTAAAGACATTGAGGATAAATGCTCCGAGAGAGCTTTTGTAAATGCCCCCCTCTTGACTTTACATTAAAAGCGTCACTAGGGGGGGCTGTCGCTCCTCCTTAGCCCCTCATAACAGCGGCGCTGGACCGATCGGCAGACAGAGAAGCAGTGAGTCTCCGGAAAGCCTCCATCCCTCCACCGGCTGATTTGCAATTCAATAAGTCACAATGTCATCTCTTTAGCTTTTACACATTTAGCTGACAAAGGGAACCAGGCATGCTGCCTTATGAAATATCGTCTCAGACCCAAAGAGGACCCTAATGCTCTCTCTCTTCTGACTTTTGCAACCCCCGCTCCCCAAAGCGCGCGCGCGCACTCACATTCAAGTCCCATCAATAGAAAGTGAATGAGTTTTACTACAAGGTGCTTGCTGGATCACACGCAGTTGTGCAAGCTGTCACATGCCATTTAAAGGAAGGAGTGAGTGTGTGCGCGTGGGCTTGTGCCACGTTGGTGTCTATCGATTACAGAGAGAACAGGTGTAGCGTGTGTCTTTGCATGAATAATGCAGAGAGAGGCTTGAAAGGATAAACAACGCACGGATTCACGCACGCACACACACTCAACTGAAACCAGCACACGCACAGAAAAAAGGCAGCGGGAAACGGGGCCTGTTCTTATGGAATTGCCTCTCAAACTTTTTCATTTAGTCTCTCCAGCATCAAAAGCTCCAGTAAACTTCTCCGACCCTTTAACCTGTTTTCTCACAGACTGATGTTGTGACTTCTTGCCTCTTTAATTTTAGTTTTTTCTGCTCTTTCTTTGAGCTATAAAAACCAGATTCTACAGTAAAGAAACAAAAAGGGAAAGCATCGAAAGAAAGGTGGTACGGAGGTTTTAAAAAAATCCAAATTAAATCCTATGCACTCCATTGGTGACTTAACTGTCATTCAAATTCCCAAATCCCGCCTTCTCGCAGCTTCCCAAGCCCCTGAGTCTTTGCTTGCTGTTCCCCCCCCTCCCCTCCCTCCCCTCTTCTGCCGGCTGGTGGAAGCGTGAGACCTCCTCTTCTGTCCTCTCCTCCCTCCATCTCGCGGACGCCTGTACACAGACTCTCAAGTTGAGCCCAGACGCGCACACACGGATAAGTCGCACAGCAAGAGGACAGTCAGTGGATAGACAACACTGCGAAACAGAGAGTGAGGACGTTGTTGCTGCCAGTGCGAGCGGAATTTGGATGTGATCTAACATAAAAACCCCTAAGTGTCAGAGTTTTGTTGGCTTTCGTTGTTTCAAAATCGCCTTTTGAAGTGGACTTTTTAAAAAAAAAAGAAATCGTTGGAGGAGTTATATATAGTCTCTGATGGTGTGTTTCAACTTTGGAAAGAGAGGAAAGTGTGAAAGAGGGCAGTGACACTGAGCTTTAACCGTCCCGTTTGGATACACGAAGCAAAGGAGCGCACGAGGGGAAAAAAGAGCCCATACCGGGAGAAAACGGGTTCATTCGTTTGGTTTGGCTTGAAGAAGAGACATGTCAGAGTTTTTTTGTTAAGGGAAGAGGATTAACAAATTAAGCCCGTCTCCACAGGAATAGCCCGTTAGGGGTTTCTGCTTTATTACTGCCCACAAGGATTTATAGTTTACTCCAAGCCTCATGTGTGCAGTGTCTTTGGTCAAAAACAGCTGGAGCGCAGTTTGGTCAAAATGAGATTAGTCATGGCACCGATGCGATAGTGATCTTTCGGCTGGAAAAGGAGAGCGATATATATTTTTAAAAGAAAAATAAAAAGACCTTTTTTGTCCGTTTCGCGAACAGTCCCATTGGTTGTGACCGACAGGAGGTATGGAGGCGCACGGGAGATGGTTCGGCGCGTCGGTTGGATGTCGCCTCTGGAAGACGGCGCTTTTTCTTTTCCTGTGTAAAGGTAAGAGATGCAAGCGCAGGAGAAAACTTGTTGCCAGCTTCGCTTTCTGTTATTTAGGCTAACGCTTTGGCTGGAGGTGCATATGTTTCACTGACTGAGGTTTCCTCTTGCTAATTTCAAATATGTGACTCATTCGCGTCGTATTTCACCTCACTGAAAAGATGTTACTCATAACTTTAAGTTTTTCTAATGGCTTAACTGCCGCATCACTGTCCGCATTTGAGATGAAGGAACCCGATCTATAAACAAAAAGGAACCCAAGCCCCAAACTTATTTTAACCATCTCTCTTCTCTGCAAAGAAAACTCTGCAGCATGACAGCCCCCCAACATAAACGTGCTGTTTACAAAGATCGCTTCAGATCTTCACGGGAGACCTGGATCGATCTGCTTAAAGAGTTTATATATTTTTTTAATATATAAAAAAAGTGTAAAAAGGTAAATAATTAAAACGCATTCATCCGATCTCAACGTTCCCGGAAGGCTATGCGCTTATAGGAATAAAGAGAGGAAGCGTCAAATGACAGATGCTGAGGCGCGTGGACACATGAATAGGAATTTGAGCACCGAGAGTCTCCTATCTAAATCTGCTTTTCATTTTTAATTTCAGATTGAAGAAAAAAAAAAAAAAAAAAAACAAAACAAAAACAAAACAGAGCGTGTCTGCAGTATGTACCAACCAGAGATCACTGTCCCCTTTCTGGTGTGAAAATTTTTCTCTAAGGAAGATCAGCTGCCCCTTCACCCCTTTTACATTTTTCTAAGGAGTCTCTTAATATGTTCAATCGCGTTTCTTAAGTAGGCTAGTTGGAGAAAAGTAAACTCAAATAAAATTCTTTATTTGTTTCGGAATTTACAAATGCAATTTTTACTTATTAGGCTATTTTAGAACTGGTTTGCTTCAGCAGAACTTTTTGTTCTTACGTGCCGGCAATACAACACCATTTGACTCATTTAATTAGCTTAATGGGAGAAATCCCACATCGATGGCTTTTTATTTAGAGCTTCTCACCAGCATGAACAGGTGTCCTGCTCATGAACAAAAACATATTCTCAGGTGGTTTGAATTCAGGTCGGGTAACACCCATATCCACTTGTTCAAAGGAAATGAGGAAGAAAAAAAACTGTTAAGAAGCACAACAAAGTCTAAATAGCGCTGGCAGATCTCTAAGTGGGTTTGCGCACCTCCGTTTCCCGCACAAGTGACAGTCTTCTGGCGTTACAAACATAATCCCGCGAGTTCTCTTTTTCCTTGTGTGTGTGTGTGTGTGTGTTTATGTCTGCATTGGTGTGCTTTAATCAGCGCGCATAAGTCACGGCCCGCTGAGCAGTTAACAGTGGCTGCGTTGTGCACTCCTGAGCGCGGTGGTCTTCGTGGTCACGGCGCTCAGACAGGCGGAGGACCGCGAGCAGAGGCGACGCGCCGGAAAACAGCTGTGGCCAGCAAAACGGCTGAGTAACCAAACGGTGAAATCATCCGCACATTCCCTCCTTTCCTCTCCTCTCGCGACCTTCTGCTCTCCTCTTTTCCCTATTTGTAAAAGGAAAAGAGAGAGAGAAAAGTGTTTCCTTGTGGCCAGGGACTGCCTGTGCCTTTTTGGATCACAGTGAATATTGCTCTTTGACTGCTGTTTAGTAGCTCCCTTGTGCGGCCAGTCGTACTGCTCTTTTCTTGTTGTGTCTCAGACTATTTCTCTCACACCCTCACGTGCACGGGAAAAGGTCCATTACATCTAGGCTGTGGTTAAACAGTTTTTATTGGACACTGGGGAGCTCTGGCTCTACTGGTATAATGGCCACCTAAGGCTGTTTAAAAAAGCAAAACACTAACCTCTTCCTCCTCTCAGTCTCTCCTCTATTTCTCCCTTTCTTTGCCATTCTCTATGCGTTGCAAGCATCAGTCCATCCAGCTTGTTTGTTGTTGAGGGGAACAGTGTTTGTATTTACCTTGTATACACAGTTTGCCCCATTTCTTAGCACATCTAAAGTTAGTTATATATATTTGCCTTTACAGTTTCTCCCCACTTGACGGTGTTTGTGTCGCTCCCATCAACTCTGAGTGGCAAATCCATTTTCATACTCAATTTCAGTCTATTTACATCATCTTATTTCATCATCCAGGTCGTCTCCAGGATGTCATCGTGGGTTTTGTTCAAAAGCCAAGCATCAGAGAGATGCCTGTTCAGAAGCAAAAAGTTTGGTCTTGAAGGTTTAGAGGCTCAATAGTCACCAGGGGGTGAGGGTCATGATAGATTCTGTGATCTCAGCGGGAGAACTGTGATTGGCAGATAGGAATTACCTGCGCAACCCAGTATGTATCAGTATGTCTTCATCAATCAACTCGGTTGCCTTCATCCTGAAGAATCAGCAGGCTTGACCCCGTCATAGAACATTTCAGCCGGCCAGGGCGCTCACTCAGCAGCTCAATTCATTACACTTTTTTTTTTTTGCCGAAAGTCTACTAAACTGGGAATACATTAAACATTTTGGGGCATTACAGATGAAAGATGAATGACATAAAAGAAGCAATGTCTTTTGTCCTGGCTCCAGAGCTGAGGTCCTATACATCTTACTGTAAGAGATTGAAGGATACCCATAAAATGGTATAACTAAAAGTAGTCTTGACTAGAACACTAAGTGTTAGAAATTTAGGGTTGCCATCTGTCATTGTGACTACTACAGCCCACATCTACGACCACAAGAAAGAGGCATGAGACTAAAGTTACATCGATGCTATTGTGAGAAAACCAATATGCAGATGGTTGTAAAATTAGCTGAATGGAATGTGTGGGAATTCCACAGAGACAAAAATCTAGTAAAGGTGTGGAATTTCTCATAATGTGTCCCAGCTTTAAAATGGCCATCCCAAGTGGTACATTACATGGAGAAAATTGCAGCTGCGGTTTGCAGCTCATCATTATTTCAAAGGTATTGTTGTCCAATCAACAAACATCAAACTACATGTTTTTTCCAAAGGTCTGTTGGATTCTTTTTACAGTTATTGTGCTGGGCTGCTTCAACTTTACAGCCTGTCTAAATCTAAATATGATAAATGCTTGAAAGTTTGTATGAACTGACTTAAAGGGACACAGTGTAACTTTTGGCCACTAGGGCATAACCTGTCACTTCCCACAGGCCACACAACTGTCGCAAAATTAAACGGCCTCTATCCGCGTTCTGAAATCGTGTTTGCAGACCACTTTGATCAGCTGATTATGAAGCCATCGAGCCATAAAGCAAAGCATTAGAGGTCACATGATCTCATGAGAGACGGATCCACTCCTGCAAAGTTTTAATGTCTGGTTTTTGAGGATGGCAACCCCCTTGGAGCAACGACCTGCATCAAGTGCTGTAAAATGACCCAGGAAATAATTTATTATCACTAATAATAGGCCAATGTTTGGGTCAAAAGTTACACAGTATCCCTTTAAATTTATGTTGGTTTTCAGGATTTAGTCTTGAAATTTTCAGACCACTTTCATGTAGATTTTTAACACACTCCCTTTTGTAGGTATCATTTTGGTTTGTGATTTTCACATTTGTTGATACATTTAGCTGTCGGTATTACAGCTCATGAATTCACTGCAGACACACAACTGTGTAATTACTGAAGAGAAATCACAGTGATGAAATGTTGCAGATAGCAAAGGGATTTATTTACGTTTTGTCCACAAGAGAGCACTGAGTTGATGTAGTTCTCAATGTCCCCATCTGATAGTCAAAATAGGGATATTTCTATTAAGAAATAAACACTTTTCTACCAGCTAATATCCATTAATGAATCTTTTTCTGCTCTTTAATATTTTATGGGCCCAGAGCAAATTTGTTGTTTGTGTTTGGCTGATTGACTTGAAATGTGTAAGGAAATCTCATCAGTTTCACTTGCATGTGCATTATCGCTTGGCTAATTTTGATGAGATTTAGCATACCTGTCCTCAGCTGCTCATTCGGGACCACCACTGTTGAAGTTGCCATTTTGTTCCTGCTTTCTGTGCAAAATGTTAGTTTTTCCCTCCAAAACAGGACAGCGAAGTGCTCCTCTTCAGTTGGTGTTGCTGGAATTGTCAGCCAGTAGATATTCTATTTTTTTGTGTGAGTCAAGTCCAAAAAAAACAAATCACACTGCGCCTTTCACACACTGTGTGTGTAGGGGGTGTTGGCCTTTGTATGTGCTTGAGTGCATTTTGCACTACACTATTAACCTGTAGCAGAATGTCAGCTCTCTGCTCCATTACTCATGCAATACGGAGCATTAATAATTACTGACATAAAATCACTGACACACACATTCACACATGCAACCCCCCACCCCCCCCGCGACACACACATTCGTAGCCTGTCCTATATGCTGCTGTTTCTAGTTGCTTCCTCTGTGTCTCATTGTTGTTTTCCATTCATTGACTTACTCATTCAGGCATACACTTGCATCAGTCATGCACACACACACACTCACAGATGCACTTTTGTTGTGCATTCAAATCAACACAATCTAAAAAAAAACCTTGTCATAGTCCAACACCTTAACTCAGAGGTGGTTAATTCTTACACAAATAAGTAATAAAAACAATTATCAGGATGATCATGTCCCATCAGTATGAGTCCTTTTCTTCCCACCTGGGTGACACACAACACACACACACACTTGCATTGGCTTTTTGTCATGGCAACAGCGAGAGGGCAGAGCAGAGAGATGCAGTGGAGAAGGTCATAGAGATGGGGAAAATCAAAAGTGGGCGTACAAGAAAAAGTGGACATGAGACACTTTTCACTCTCTGCCTCAGTTTTTCAGCTGTTGTAAAATTTCACTTTGTCCAGTATTGATTTTTTTTGGTGTGTTTCAGTGTGACTGCAAGTTCTGTTGTTTGGGAAATTACAAGACAGACATTCACCTACTTTTAAAAAAGCCCCCAAAACTGTTGAATCAATCCATCAAACCTTTTCTCTGTCACTCTTACTGCAGGTAGGAGAAATTTATGGTGCCATACACTGGATGACAATTCAAATATTGAGCTGCTCAAAACGTACAGAAACTTAACGGGGAAGAAACTTTGATTTCAACTACATATGTGTGTGTGTGTGTGTGTGTATATGTTGTGTATATATGTGTATATATATATATATATATATATATATATATATATATATATATATATATATATATATATATAGTTGCATATACAGTAAGGGATGCAACAATACAAAAAAAAATCATGGTTTGATATATATATATATATATATATATATATATATATATATATATATATATATATATATATATATATATATATATATATATATATATATACACACACAGACTCAAGTATAAAGATGATGAGGGATTGGATTGGCTCTCATCATCCAGCTCTTCCTGTCATCACTCAGAGGAGAGGGAGGTGATACAGCGATTGAAGACAGTGACAGAGAGCGAGATTCTATCTTCCCCTGAGAGAGTATTCATCCACTCTGTCACTTCCTTCTATCAGTAAATCTCATCCACAAAGATGCTGTTTGCTGCAGGGCTTGGACATACTGTATTTACAATGACAGAAATGTTCACCCACAGAAAATGCATACGAACATTATGGTGCTTTTTTTTTTTCTTTTTGACTTAGAATCGACAGATGCACTGAAGAATGTGTTACTACAGTCACTGTGTAATCATATATAGTAGATAAAAGGAAAAAACTGCTGAAATTATGAAGATGAACTTCTTTTCTGTGTTCCATAGGTCACCTGAAGGCATTTTACCCAGAACTGCTTTAAATTTAGGCTGATGATTTGACATGTAACTGATACTTTCTGGACATAATATGAGAAATCCCAAAGGTTTATGACTTTCATGTTTAAATCTTCTCTTAAGAGGCTTTTCAAGTCATCTGTTTTTTGTAAATTAGAATCAAAGTGAAAGTCAAAGATAGTGTTAGTTTTTGACAAAATCTCGCTTAGGCCAAAAATGACCTTTTAAATTTTGAAAGAAGTGAACTAAAATCTTTTTGTGCTTTTGAGAATCCCAACAAATTGAAAACTTGTTATAATCTGTTCAGTTGAGAAATGCCTAATTTTGCATAAGCTTCAAATAAAACTTGGTGGCTTTGGTGGAGAGGATCAAGACATTTTTACAAGGTTTTATTGGTTTCTGCAGATGTTCAACTGTTTTGTTTGAAAGTATGACAGTTGACGGTCCTGTCACCATGCCTCAGAGTGATCATACGCCCTGGCTACTTGGCCAAGGGAATATTCCTTTGACTGACTGATAAGCGCGCATGACTCTCACCAGGGAGTCTGTGGGATTGAATCCCGCCCAGGTCCTCGTTGTGTACCTTGCCACATTCTGGCGTTGTTGGCAGGACCCATGTGACGCTGGTAAACGGTCCGTGGATTCAAAATTGATGGCAGCCTGCGTGAAGCACGAGGACATGCGTGTGGAAAGAAGGGGAAAGATGTGACAGCTGATGGTCCTGTCACTATGCATCTGAGTGATCATACCCCCTACCTACTTCTGGTAAGCACGCATGACTCTTACTTGGGAGTCTGTGGGATCAAATCCCACCCGGTCCCTTGTTACGTACTTTTCCACAAAAGCAATCTGTTTATTTCATGATAGGTGCTTGTTAAATGGTTTCAATCCCCTGTTTAAAAGAAGAAGAAACACATTTTTCTCACCCGGGAGTCTGTGGGATTGAATCCCGCCCAGGTCCTCTTTGTGTACCTTGCCACAGTCTTGCGTTGTCAGCAGGATCCATGTGACGCTGGTAAACGGTCCGTGGATTCAAAATTGGTGGCAGCCTGCATGAAGCACGAGGGCGTGCTTGTGGAAAGAGGGGGAGAGATGTGACAGCTGATGGTCCCGTCACTGTGCGTCTGAGTGATCATATCCCCCAGCTGCTTTTGGTAAGAACACATGACTCTCCCTTGGGAGTCTGTAGGATCAAATCCCGCCCGGTCCCTCATTGTGTACTTTTCCGCAAAAGCAATCTGTTTACTTCATAATGCTTCTTGAATGGTTTCAATTCCCTTTTTAAAAAAAGAAGAAACACATTTTTCTGTCTTTTTTTCAGTGGCTGGTTGTCTGTATAGTAGTAAACTTGGGTATGAACGGTTCTGTTGATGTTCTGATGTCTTCTCTTTGTTACATGAGTATTCATGCCAGTTCACAAGAAGTTGTCTAAAAAGAGCACACAATGTTTTCTGTAATTAAATGATTCTGGGCCACACCATCTGCTGTAGTGTCCAAATGCTTTGTCCAGAGCTCTTTTCCAGTATAATCTGGCCCTCATGGCTTCAGCGTGATGAGTCATAAAACAGCAGACTGCTGGACAGTCGTTCCTTTCAAAGGGTAGAAGTAATGGAACTAGATGCCTATGTCAGACTGCCAGTTCCAAAGCGGGGAAAAAAAAAAAAAAAAAAAAACACAAAAAAATGATCAAACTTCTTTTCTCTGATATCTGACAGGTGATCCTAGTCAGAAGTTTAGCATCTGATGATAAAACTAAACTGAGCTGCACTAAAAATAAATGGATGAATAAATAAAATGGATAAAAACACAACCTCCAATCAGGAAACATGAGACTGGAACATAACAGCTGTTTTTACTACCAACATTTTGTTATGACATTTTTCATTTTCAGACTTTGTTTGCTTGTGATAAGACATTAAAAACTACTTGATGATGAAATAAGTCCTTTAGTTGCGTTGTTTATGTGTTAAATTACACTTCCCTCTTTTGCAACAAGCTTCTCATCCTTTTTTGCGGGGGTTACCATGGTGACAAGTCCGGTGGTGGTGATGCTGCCGTGGCAAATGTTTGTCTCTGGCATTTCCATTATTTGAATTATCGTGGACTTTTTATGTGGACGCAGTCAAAAACAAATTCAAAAAGAGATGAGGGATGCTGACCAAACATCTATGAAGAAATAGGAGTGAGAAAAGATGGTTTAATCTCTAGATTGTGGGAACAAACCGTGTGTTTCATTTATTTGTTTGCACTACTTGTTTGTTTTAGACATTTAAGCTGCACATTCATCTCTTTGTGTCCTCATTAGCATTTTCTGCTAAACTTTTTACATTTCGCTGCTTATAGGATCTCCGTGCAGTTTCCTAAACTTGATTGGTTAGAATATTTGTGAATAATTCCAGTATTTCCCTGCATGATACCTGCGTATGTGTGAGCCTGCATTTCTGTGTATACGCTGTGACCATGAGACGGCATGGCTTTCAAAGGCCTGTCGAGAGGTTTAAGGGTCTTGCTAATGAGCAAGTCATTTTCCCTCAGATTAGCATGAATAGCCAGGCTCATTTTGTGTGTGCATGCCTGTGTGCAAGCACACAAGTGTGTGTGCGCGCGTTACTGCTCGTGTGGGTCTAGGAGTCAAGTCTTGGGGTTTGAGGTTGAGCTAATCAGCAACACATTTCCCCCTGCATTAGTTTCACTTGGCTGATTAACTGCACACTTTGCGTGTGAAAGTGTGCGTGTGTGTGTGAGAGAAACTGGCTGATGATTATCATTATGGCTCAATGACTCAAAGGAAACTAACAATGGATTAACATTAGCTTTCAATTTGCTTATTGAATTTTAAATACTACAATTTTTTTCTTTGTGTTCTTTAGTCATTTTGCTAAAGTGGAAGAAATCTTGAAAAATGTTTTAACTTTAAATACATCTATTTCACTTTGCATGAGCATAGGACTAAGGCTGGGTGATATGGACCAAATATCATATCAAGATATATTTATTTTAGATGACGATATACGACATATACCGGTATTTTTATCCTTATTTGTCTGAATGTTTCATTTCATATCAAACACTTGTTTTTTAGTACTGAAACATGTTTAGCGTAAAGGTTTCGCTCCACTGCAGTGATGGAACTGACAAAACAATGGTTTGAAATCAGGGCTGGACTGGCCATCGGGCATACCGGGCATTTTCCCGGTGGGCTTGCGGTGATTTTGGGCCGGCTGGGCTTTTTTTTTAAAAAAAAAAAAAAAAAAGGTAGCTTTTGTAGTCAGTGGCATCAGTCATCATACCTATTGGTACAAAACTGGTAGGTCGGCCCATTATTCCTGAGTGAATGTGGGCTGGACCAATTAGAGCTGAGGGCCATTTTTGGGCCACCGCGGTCAATCATACAGAGAGAACTACAGGAAGAGCAAAACACGTAAAGTTTTCACGGGGAAAATTGGGAATTATAAAGGCTAACTTTTCATACAGATGCTGCCAAATGTATAAAGATAACACAGAAGTTTGCTGGAGGCTGTAGAGGAACTTTCAGCCACAGGTGACAAAGGCAGAGGTTGGCAGATGGATAAGGGGAGACCCGTGGTGGACGCTGGTGGGGGGCTAAGAAGTGATGAACTACTTTACCTGGGTTTTGTATAAATCAAGTTTGGGTGTAGTCTAGTTCATTTTTGTTGTGCTTGCTAACTCTTTGAAAGTCAGTAGCTAGTTATAAGCAGGCTGTGCATCGCACAGCGCGCAGGGAGCACGCGCTAACGTCAGCGGAGTCAGATACAGATATCAGCGTTATAAATCTACCAGGGAGGTGAATGTGGAAATCAGCTGGAATATTTCTCCTGCTACGCCGATGTGTCGCCTACATCACAGGCACGTGCAGAGCTGAATACTGTCTAACGGTGATTCTCAGTAGTAAAAGAATCCATCATTCTTAATTTTTATTAACGTCATCGTGTTATCTTAGAGCTGAACTTGAAAGAATATTTTAGAGCAAGTCCACTAAATAAAATGGTTGCATCAGGAGAAAATAAAATAACTGGTCTGTCCGGAGGGTTTGTTTGATCGCCATATTTCAGTCATTTATGGAATATTATTCTGTGATAAAGATTGGAATTGTAGCGTGACTTCCAGTGTGTAGCCGTGATATTTAAATTATTTAACTATCATCACATGCTGTGATGGGGAGGTTACCCAGTTCATGAACAGCTGTAGCCTATAGTTCAGGAGCACTGATTTTAACCTTTTAAAGCCCAAACAAAAAAAAAAGGGGGGAAAAATTATTATTTTTTTAAAATTTAAATTTTTAATGGTTTATTTAAAAAAAAAGGAAAAAAAAAAAAAAAAAAAAAATTTATAAAAAAAAAATAATTTATTATAAAAAAAAAAATATTTGTTTTTTTTCTGTCCGGGAAGAAGAAAGAAAAAAAGAAAAAAAAAAAAAAAAAGAGAGGGGAGAGAAGAGTAAACAAAAAGCCCTATGGTTGCTGGTATCTGGCTTCATCCAGTTTATCAAGCCTGTTTGGAGTAAGATTGTAATAGGGGCCTATAGCTATGGCATGAGTATGGTGGGGGCTGCACTTGCACTTGAAAAAAGTTCAGAAAAAAGATAAATAGAGTGCATTGGTTACCTTTTTCACCTGGTTCATGTTTGTTTTTATGAAACAATAATTTGGCCATTATAACAGCTTGCTGATGATATTGTAGCTTTTTGTCACCTTGTTCATACTTTACAGACCACTTAATAGGCTACTGTATAGAATAACAGGACTGGGGGGGGGGGTGGGGTTTATTTATCTTTTTATTTAACCTTTATTTATACAGATAAATCCGATTGAGACACACCCTCTCTTTTTTAAGGGAGACCTGTTTACCTAATGTACAGGTCTTTAGATGGTGGGAGGAGGTTTAGGTTTAAGTTTATTAGACAAGTATTAGACAAGTTCATTAGACAAGTGCATACAAACAAGACAGGGAACAAGCACTTGTTTTCATTCAGAGGTGTCATCGTCGTTCCATTAATATCTGGTGGGCCAGTCTCGGTTCAAAATGCCCGGGCCGATTTTTTTGTCCCAGTCCAGCCCTGTTTGAAATGTTTGTTGAATTGAAGTAATTAGTTGGGTGCTTTTTTATGATTTCTTTGTAAAAGTCTTGGGGAGGATTGTCTTCCAGACAGTTTAAATAATAGGGGTGGGAAAAAACATAGATACACTGAAATATTGCAATATTTTAATATGCAGATACCATATGTATATTAAAACGCGGTATCAATCTATTTTACCAATGAAATCTCGCGAGATATCATCGTTTTGTTACAAAATCTCATGATATTTAATGAAATACCAAGAAATGTCATCGTTTTGTTACGAAATATCACGATATTTCAGTGTATTGATATTTTTTCCCACCCTTATTAAATAATCAGGTGACCCCTTTGCAGTCAGTCGAGGTGCAACCGGGTCATTAGGAAAAAGTGAAGCAAAAAAATCTGCACAACTAATACCGCGATATAATGATACGTGTAAATATCGTATCTCTCTGATGTAAATATCATATTGCGATATCATATCAGTATATCCTGCAACCCTGATGTGACAATTAATGAATAATTGATTGGATATTGTAACACACCAGGAATTTACATTTATCAGTGATCAGTATTCTGGGCTGTGTATGAAATTGTTAGAATATCATCTTATGGATAAGATAACTATTGTAGAAGGTAATAGTATATTTGGCTGGTACTGTATGTATTAGTTCAACATTACTTTTCCAAAAAATAGAGCAGCAGTGGAACGGTTCAACAGACCTCTTCAGTTTCTTTGGCTATATGATCAAATGTTTGTTCATGTAATGATTCTCATTCATCTATCCGTTGTATACACCTTATAATCTTTCTTTCTCAAAATACAGACTGAGGATAGGCCCCTGCCCCTACTCAATTTCCCTTTTTCTTTACTTCCTCTGCTCCACTGAATTTTTCTGTATCACTATTTTCTACTTCTTATTTCTCTCATTCTGTCACTTCATGTGCTGCTGGGATGTTTTTCTCGTTTCAAAGCCCCATTCATGTTCTTCACATTTAGCTGCTTTCCTTTCTTGGGCAGATATTAACCTGTACTGTATGTCTTCTACCTCTGTTGTCCCCGTCTTCCTTCTCTTTCTAACTCTATCTCTCCCTTTCTGAGCACCTCTTAACCAGCCCTTTGAGAGTGTGTGAGCTGCTCGGCCTAAATGATTTTCTATTACCGCTGCCTGTTAACAGGGGTCCATTTGATCAAGCTAATGAAATTGAAAACTTTCATCTATGCCAAATTGATTTCAAACCTGAAACCGCATGTGGACGAGGGAAGAAAAAAAAAAGAGAAGTGGAGTTAGTGGAGCGAGACATGCACTTTAGACACACACAGAAATCTATTAGTCGGTGTGTCTTTTTACTCTTGTCCTTGGAAGAGACCTAAATGGTTACTCTTTGTCAGTGTGTTTGAAATGTTCATTCATTTATCTATTTTTTTCTGTTGTTATGGGTATTAGGTTATGGATGCTACTATGTGATTTACCAGGATATGCTTCTGCTAACAGGTTCATTGACTGTGTTCATTATCTTTTCATTTTTCCTTTAATGTCTATATTATTATAATTTTTAAATGGTTTATTTAAATCTCTGTGATGCCTACATATTGATCTTTGAAAAGGCAGCTCTCCTAGTATATTGCATTGTATCCTCTACATTCTGCAAATATGAGTAGATGTGTACAGTACAGTATGTTTTGTGTAATATCTACAGAAAATAAGAGTTTTTAGTTGATTTAATCCTCAAGCTTTGCAGAACATTAGGTTGTTTGTCTTTAACAATTTAGTTGCACTCAAAATCTAAATGAGGAGGCTGATGGAAAATTAAGTAAAACTACAACTGTGTCCAAAAATCAAAGTGGAATCATACTTTACAGGAAGCGAAAAGACAAAAAAATGAACTAATTAGCAAAACATTCAACATGCTGCATCATTGGTGTCAGCTGAAATTATATGAGTTGTTGGGACTGCTACTTTTCTTCGGTTCTGCTCAGCGTGTGCTCTGCCTGTTCGCCGATAGTAGCTGCGATTGGCTCCACACCTCAAGACCGTAATTGAGTAAATTTATTAATCCTCTCATCAGATCGTTAAACACTGATGACTCTGAACTTCTAAAGGTCATCATATCCTCAGCTGTGAAGAAGGCGGATGATTTAGTGATGGCTTTATGCTGACGTTAACCATCCATGTCTGATTTCCTTTTCATTTCCACTGTTTGTGTCAACTTGCTTTAATTCCTGACCAATATTACAATTTAAAGTGTGACCTCCTGTAGTTTCTTTGATGGTGCTTAAAAAAAAGAGAGAAAATACTGTCTAGTCTGATACAATAGTAAATATAACAACACAATGAATGCTTTGTTTTGAGAATAGCTAATTATCTGCAAGTGATTCTCTAGATAAATGAAATATTACGATATTCCCCCACTTTGGAAATGTTTCTTTTTATTTCTTTATAAAGTTCATGAAACTGCCCCCAAAGGTGTACGTTTTCATTTCAAGTGCTGGTAAAATCTTGAAATGGGTGGCAACTAGTATTAAAATGCACTATCACCGTCTGTTGGATGTTGGAAAGGCAACCAGGAACAACAGCTAGATTGTTTGTGACATCATATTAATATTAACACAATATCAGTTTAAGTTTTAGTGTAATGCCGCGTAACTGAGAACAAAGAAGTTCCCTCAACCTTCCTTTTGTGCACTCAGTCCTGATCAGTCTAGATCCCATTTAAATATGAAATTTGAAAGCACAAACATTATCAGCAGCAAAGATTAAGATTAAAGCAGCTTCAATATCAAAGCTCTGTTAAGGTATCAAAATAAGGTATCAACAGACTGCATGACTAAAAAATGCTCTTAAAAGTGTTGCTTACTCCAGTTGAGCTTATCAAAGGATTATGGGACTAATTATGGGATTATGGGGTGGCTGTGCTAGGTGGAAGAGCAGTCATCTTTAGACGGAGGGTTGTGGGATCGATTCCAGGCTTCCCCAGACTACATGCCGAAGTGTCCTTGGGCAAGACACTGAACCCCAAGTTGCCTCCCGATGTGCCTTCGGGGTATGAATGAGTGTGTGACTGGGTGGATGTGATATGTAGTGTAAAGCGCTTTGAGCGGTTAGTATGACTGGAAAAGCGCTATATAAGTACAGTCCATTTACCATTTTACCATTTAATAATGTGCAATGAAAGTTCTGACTAATCAAGGAGATTTAAAGATGTGTTCTTAAAAACGTTAAGACATGTTAATGTGAAAACAAAGGTAGTGTTCAATTGACTGCACTCCTGAGATCAAGTTCTGAAGAGAGCATCAAAAATAACTTTTACTTTGGATGAGTGTGAAAAGGTGACGTCCATGATTCAGTTTACAGGGGAGCTTGAAAAGGAGAGCTCTAAAAAAATGGATCATTTCAGGTTTTTTACTTTCCATTATGTTCCTGATATGTCTTAGATTTGTCAGTGTTGTCTGTATTAACGGTAGAATCCGGAGTTTTTCCCCATTTCTGATTGTAAACAATATTCAAACTGAGTGCCCCTCCCTCAGGCAAATGTCCGCATCGCTCTTCAGCCCCAAGCCTCTCCTTCAAAGCTTGGAAGCGGGTGAAAACCAAACCAATATTGACCCTGGTTTTCGAGCAAACACTATCTAAAGCTCTTTTTGCCGCATAGTACTTCATTTTCTTCTCTGTATCCGTTTTTTTGTTTTTTTGTTTTTTTCGAGAATTTGAGTGACTGGTTTCTACTCAAGTCGATGAATTTTTTTCCCATAGAGCCCTTAGCTCTGTCATTGGCTGGAGACAAATAAGCAAATCTCCACCCTGAAACGTCCCAAATACACCAAAAGAAAAGCAAAAAATGAAATACAATCAGGAAGAGAGGGAGTTGCAAACAAAGTCACTGCCACACGAGAGTAGAGGCCCAAAGATGTGGACTGAGACAGATTTCACTTGCACAAGTCTAGTGTTTATTTTCTGGGGGAATCTCCGGTTTCTACTTTTAACATATTTCCTCTATTTGAGACAATCTTACAAGTGTTTACTTCTGTGGCCATACATGCAGGGCAGTAAGCTTTGGTTGCAAGTTTGTAACTGTGGAAAACTGTGATCAACAGTTTTCAGGCCAGGTTTTTGTGGCCACTGATGACTCGGGGGTAGCCTAATAAACAGGACTGACCTTAGTGCTGTTCAACATTGTGTGTTTCAGGAGTTTTTGATCATCTGAGAGTGTTTTTGAACCAAGACAGGTGATCTGTTCTGTACTGTTTCAGTGAGTGTGACTAACAACAGGCTGTTTAGCAATGTAGACCTTAGAATTGTTGGTGACTGGTTGAGCTTACCTCGCGTTCTTCTTTTGATGTTATTATAACCTTCTGACACTAATTCAATTTTTGGATTTTACTGCAATCCACGGGCAAAAATGAAAATCAGGAAAATTAAGAGTAATAACTTTAAACAGCAAAGCAGCAGATATGAAGAAATGATTGCAAACCACACAGCTACTTTATTTTCTGCTTTTATAAGAAAGCTGTAGGGGGGGGGCAGAGCAGAGGGTGCGGCTGTCCCGGCCCACAACTAAGGGGCCCACGCTGCCCATCCCATCAACATGGTGAAGGGGAGGGAAAAAAAAGGGTAAATCCACAGTTGTTCTCTTTCTCCTTTATTTGTAGGATGTTAGTGTTAAAAAAAACTGGAAAAACAGGATGGATGGGTGGAATTCCTTTTTTCCTTTTCTCACATTTTTAACTTGGATCCTCTCAGCGCTGCTCCTCTCTGGGCCCGCGGCTGCGCTTGAGTTGCTGGTATGTGCCACATGCGTGCATTCTGTGCGTAATAGACGTTACAAACTGTCTTAAAGGTTTCATTTGCTCCAACATCAACTCCTCATCCATGTCCTGTAAACTGGCCTCTTGTCAGGCTCTGCGGGGATTCCTGCTGTAGCTGTTGTTTATGTTTCACAATTATTACTTATTTTATATTCCATATTATATTTAGGCCTCTTTCACCAACATCTCTCTCTCCATTGGGTCAATTTCATTTTGTGTTCACCACATGCTCTCCAACTTCCCATGGCAAAGCAATAGCGCAGCTAAATCTTCATTTGAATACTGCTGTTTGTGCCTGTTACTGATTTTTGAGCAATCAAGATTGCGTGCAAACAGTGAAGACAGCGCACGCGAACTCTCAGCGTCACAAACAAAAACCCGACGGTCAATGCTGCCCAATAAGATGAACATAGTGAAATATAGCCTCACACTCCCGTGTGTACTCATACTCTTTCATAGAGCCATAAAGTATCCACATTACACATGATCAACAGCTATTTAACCATCTGAACAAATCGGGCTGAGCAGCAGAGGGAAGGACACAATAATGCAGCTGTGCTGCAGCTCTGTTTAAAGGACAAGACGGCGGTATGGCCTAAAACGCATTTATTATTTTTATCAGAGTCCAGTTTGTCCCTAAGCTCTTTCTCAAAGATGAACAGGAGATGCGGTCCAGTCTCTCTGTGAGCGTTGTCACTCTGCTGGTGGATTTAACCCTGTTTATAACTGGAAACAGGCTCCACGAAGCAACCTGGAACAGGCGGTGTTACCAAAATACCGGTAAACAGCTCATGTTGGGAAACGAGTCCAACGCTTCAATAATGGACTAACTAATTAATAACTGACTAATAGCTGCTCAGGCCGCGCAATGCGTCCAGCTGGTAAAACGCGTCTGACCAGGCAGCAGGGAGGCAGCAGCCTCCATAAGAGTCTCTCTTAAAACGATTATTCAGTTCGTCCAGGTGTCTGTCAAGGATCAGAGAACTCTGTTTCGTCGCTGTTAGCAGCAGTTGGGGCTCTCGTAATGCTCGCCGGGCAAATGGTCACTTATTAGTACTGTATACAGTAGCTGGTAGTCAGCCAGGTGTGCAGCTGCCTCCGTGCGGCACCGACACACCCTGGCACACTCGTAAGTCCATGGCGCTATCTGTGGTGCTGAAATAGCGCAAATTGTGCTGCAGAACTCATCTAATCCACACTCTCCACTTTATCCGTCTGTCTCTGATTGGAGTTTTTAAGCTACTGATTGATCAGCTGTCATTACAGGCTGTCACTGCGCAGTATCTGATGTCCATTTACGTTATTTGACAAATTATCTGCTGTCTAGTGAGCAGATAAATTGAGTCTTTTAGTTTAGTATTAGTTAAGTCCCTGCCCCTTCTGCAATGTGACACTTGTTCTGCGCCTGCAAGAAAGAGTTGGAGGAAGTTTAATATTGAAGAAAATGTTAGCCTATCTGTGATCATTAGAGCACTGAGGGCAGAGTCCCCCACACTAGAGAAGAAGCTTCAACAGAAACCTGGAGAAACATCAGACATCTCAGCCCAGAAGAGCAGAAATTAGCTCAGATGCTTACTATCATGGAAATGCATTTAGTCTCTGCGTCTTAGCTGATACAGTAGTCTGTGTTTGTGCAGGTGTTGAAACTAATGTGATTTCACAGATGTTTTAAGTTTAATTAATCTTACGTTTGCATATACAGGTGTTTTTAATTAGCTCCTTATTTGTGTGCCTCGGCATGTGAAGTTCAGGGACCTGGGCCTGAAATTGCTTGGCTCAATGCTGCTGCAAACGCTTAATGACATTAGATGCAGTGTTGGAGCGTGCGAGGGGACAGAATGGAAACGGTTAAGAGAGGAGAGAAGCAGACGGAGACGTTTAAAGGCTAGGCCGAGCCACGATCTGAGTGCTTTGAGGAAAAAAAAAAAATAAGGATTGAGAGAGCGAGAGAGATGAAAAGGGGATGAAAAAGTATCAGTGTGAAATGAGACTCCCGGTGGTGGAGGGAGGGACGGAAATACTGGAATAAGATGAGAGGGAGGGGGGGGGGGGGGGGTACAGAAAACAAACAAATTAAGGCATGAGAAGAAAAAGAAGTGAAAAGGAGAGAAGAGAAAGACAAGATAAACAGATTGAGAAAACAAAAGAATAGGAGGGGATCAGTATTTGGGGAAGGAAAAAGCTAGGGCACCAGCGAGAGATTTAACATTTCATTCTGTGCCGCTCTTAGCCTGTAGGCTGGCATTAGAGCTGAGATTTTCACTATTTACAAAGCTCCCAGTGGCATCAGGACTCCATCTACATAATGTTTAACATGCTCGACTCGGCTGCACTCGACTCGTCAAAGGGAGATGGTGTAAGGATTTTGGGCATCATTCCCTGAGGTCTACTAAGAGGCCAGGGAGAGGGAGGCAGAGAGGTTGTAGTGGAGAGAATCAACACTGAAACACACAGTAATTGAATTACAATCCTGTTTCTGTTTTTTGAAGAACTGTTTCATTTAGACTCTGACCTTTTGTCTCATTCTTGGTCTTTAGAACATCCATTTGCTGTTTAAAGCCACTGAACTTTTGTTCCTCTTTCATTGCAATCAAAATGAGGTATTGTGTGATCTGTGATGCCTGTGACAGGGTAAATTACATTTTCTTGGAGATGCAAGAAATGCCATGAGAAAAGCAAGATAAAAATGACTAAAGAGCATTGACATCTCAGGGAGATTTGAAGCGAGGATGTACTTAAGAAACAGCTCAAGCTGCATCTGTTGTAGATCAGAGTGACAGGCTGGTGATTACACACACCGACTCACTGGAAGAGACTATACACAATAATTACCGCAGTCTCACACAGTCTTCTTCAGGTTTGTAGAGAGAACTTAAACCACTAATTTGACCTCTCTTTAAACTTCCTGTCATTGTTAGTTGTGTAGACATCTTACATGAATTTCACGTTCCTGCACTTTGCCCTTGTATTTTTTTTTTCCTAAACTTGCTCTGTGATCCTTTTCTTCCCCATTCTTTAAGTTGTCAGCTCTTTTTGTTTGTAAGCCCCCCTGCCTTTTTTTTTTTTTTTTTTTTTTGGAACAACTATCTCAAGCAGTTTCCACTGATGCACTATAGCCTTGAAATTTTCCAAGACATAACAAGAAGAAACAGAAATGTCAGGCTGTGCTCTGATTGTCCACTAACTCTAACACCAACCAACAGTTATCTTTTGCATTAATAAATGATGGCAGGATTTGTAAATGCCAAATCTGAGAGAATGGGTGGCACAAGTTTTCCATTTTTGGTTGGGAATGTGTAATTTACATCTCTCTCTACAACACTGGTGTAAAACTTTGATACAAAACTGTGCATCTGTGATTTTCTAATTGTTCTGGATCCACTGCACAAACATTGGCTGCATTTATAAATATATAAATATCTTCAGCTCTCTCATTATGCATTAATATTACCCATGGAAAGCAATTATGTTAGAAATGAATGGGAAACAACGTTGTTGTTCACATGCAAATATTTCAGTAGCAAGCATCATTTCAGCTTATCCCTAATATTAAGTGGACTGTGCAACTTAAATTTCAAATGTATTCGGATGGATGGCAAAAAAGAGGACGAACATGAAATTGTTCAATTAAAATTTCTATTAGCACTAAAAGATTGTTCAACTTCAAACATAGTGGATCATTGTAGACAATTTGACCACAGCCTCTAACCAAATAGAAAGTCCTTATCTGATTTAGCTTCAGTATCTGGGCAGGTAATTGTGCCTAAAAGCCACGGCCACTGTTTGTTTTGACAGAATACAAACACACTGAACACAAGAATCTTGACAGCAGAGACTAAGGCCAATCCCAATGTTCCTCCTACTTTCAACCACGAGCCCTTACTCACTACCAGTAGCCCTCACCCACTCCCTCACCCACTACCCTCAAATTGAAGCCAAAAGGGGTAAGGCTTTGTAATCTTCCCTATGAATTGGGACACCACTTGCTGCATTTACATTCAGGCACGTAAGCGACTGCGTAGTGACGTTTGCACATTCGTCTCACTATAAAAACACACCCAATAACAACACGGAGTTAACAGTTGTGATCGTTTTTCTTTTTTTCATCACTCATCACGCTTCGGTTGATTATTAAACAAAACAACCACACAGAGAAGAAGTCGCCTGACGACTGTTGTCTCTTGTAAACTGCTGAAGAGCCTTCACAAGCTTTTCATCAGTATGTTAGCCAAGCTAGCGAGGCTAGTCTAGCCAATGTTGCGAACAAATGTGTAATCTGTACATTATGCACATTTGTGAGTTTTCTTCTCCGAGTCTTGTCGCTCTCTGGAGGTTGCTATTGTTCCCTTTTCTCTGGCCCTTCCTCAGCAAGTCAGCATCTGACACCCTTCGGTTTGAAGGGCTATATTCATACCCCCTTCCCCTTGTTATGTCCAGAGTGTCCAAAGAGGAATTTGGACACCACTACCTTCGTGGGAACGTGCAAAATTTAGGGGTAGGGCTAAAAAGTAGGGCTTGTGGGTGTATTGGGATGCACCCTTAGTCAGTCAGCACAAAGCCACAAATGAAAAATTATCTGACAAATTCAAAGAAAGTCAAGCAGTTGAGGTTATGATGAAATTGCAAGTAAGTTTTGTGGCTCCAGCGTATTTCTTTTGTCATTTCCTCTTTCCTGCACACACTAACCAGGTCCTACTTGTCAGCTAAGCACAACTTACATAGGCTACAATTTTCTTTATGTGTTATTATATCAAAGGACACAATGTCTACACTAAATTCCACATATATTACCCAGAGATCAAGTGTGAAAATGTCTTACAACAAAAAACACACCAACCCCTGAAAATTTCTATAATTAAATGACTTTTTGCTAAAGGGAAATTTCTTAGATGGCCAGCTGTCACATATAATATGTCACTGCAGTTGTTAGAAACTTTATAAGACTGGCTCAAAGGGACAGCTTCAATGTCCAACCCCTTCTTCTACCATTTACAGCAAATCTCTCAGCATTCATGAAATTGAGACTTATTCCCAACCCCCCTCTCAATGGCTTTGAAGGCTTTTGTAGTCGCTGAGAGCATTTTCTCCAACAAATGAAATGTTTTAGGAAAGCAATGTGCATTGCATCTGCATTTGGTATCATTACCTTGTGACTTGGATTAAGAAAGTCTTGGTTGTTTTAGGAAAATCCAGTATTTTCAAGTTTGTTTGGCATTGCACAGGAGAGGTATACAAATCAAATTTTACAGGGACAAGATTTCAATTTCAGACATGACCAGATAAGAGAGGATTACTTGGATATAGCGTCATTCATGCTTGGATAACTCTTTGTCATGTTTATATATATAAGCTAGAATTGAACTTTTCCAGAAATTCATGGGTACACCTGAATAGCACCCTGTTAAAAGATCTTCAAGAAAAGCTGAATTGAATTGCCACAATAAGGGTTTTTTTTTTTTTTTTTTTTTGGTAATGACAAGTGAAAAGGTAACCCCTGACCTCAGTAACCATGACAACAATGGCCATACACACCTGGATTAATCAATTTGTCCAGTAATGAAAGACAGGAAACAAAGGAGCTGACTTAAGTTCAAGAAGTAGTGGAGTTGTGCATAGAGCCCATACAAAAGGGAATATGAAAAGCTGCTGAAGCCTTTATTCACATTTTCACAGGTGCAGCCAATCAGTCACTGGACCACCCAAAGGCCAAACTGCTAAGGGACAAAACGTCTCTGACCATTTCATGTAAAAGACATGTTTACTGCAGGTGGTTTGCAAGTTGAATGAACCTAGAATGTCTAATTTCCTCTGTCAATCAAGTTATGTTTAATGTTGCCATTATTCTGCTGGATTGTACAAAATTTATCCATGAAATTAGTCATGAATGATCTTGAGACATGTTACAAATTTTTGCTTCAAAAAAGCGAGGCCAAATCAGGGAAATTAATCAATCAAATTTGATGCTGTGATTAGGTCTTTTAAAAGGTTTATTTATTGGTGCTGAGTTAATATCATAATTGGTTTTATTTGCAGAGCAGGGGCCAAATCTAGGTGGACAGGGAAACATTATGTAGAGATTAGAATCTAGCAAAGAAATCAAATCTGGTAGCAGACATGGGGTCAAACATCCCAAAGCAGACATCCACATCAAAGACTTGTGGGAAAAAAAAAAAGGCAAACCCAAATAATACTGGTCAAACCAACAGGGAATATAAAAGCTACCAGCACAGGATAATCTAGCAAAAAGAGAGTAAACAGTATAAACACAATAAAGTAATGACTGATAGACAAGTACCTGCAAGAAAAAAACGACCTGAAATAACTTGACAGAATAAATGATAATAAGAATAAGAATAAGAATAAGAATAAATGATTTTCCAAGGAAGAAACAATAAAAAACTCAATGATAGCCCAGTTTGAACATTTGACCATTATTGAGCTCTGCAAGATGCAAAAGTGTCTTTTTACCCAATAACCATTTTCTTTTTACTTCTTATGACCGTGTACGCTGTCATCTGTGATGAAATATCAGTTTATCTAAAAGGTTTAGTTAAATCATGTTCCATCATGTTTATTTATGGAATAACCTTCATTATTTTATTCTTTTAAAGCTTTCATCATCCTTTATTATTTGCGTATGTGCTTTGTATTTTGTATGTGCAAAGTGTTTTGTGTGTTTTAGTGACTGCAGATGGAAATTAGTTCTGAGAGCTACAACCTGGTACTAAGCATATTTTCCATTGTGATCAATGCTGCTGTACATGGTCCCTTTCAAATAAAAAGACTGAAATCTGTGGTTTTAATTAGTTTAACAAACCTTTTTGACCTTCTAGATGTTTCTATGTATGTTATAGTTCTTTTTAAATACATGGACCACCATATTTGAGTAAGTGTAGATTTTTTTGATTGTGTGTTTCATGAGTCTGTAGTAAATTGTCTCTAATATGCTGACCAGCTCTTGCACCTCTTCAGTGCTGAAGTAGTGTGTGTGTGTGTGTGTGTGTGACTTATGCGCTGGATGGGAAGTTTTGTGTTTGTGTGCATGTGTGTATCTTCTTTAAATCCATTTTACCGTAGAAGGAGCCTTTTCAAGGCTTTCAGGCTCCACTGTTTGCTAAAGAAGGAGGAAGCGATTAGCTGCCCGTTAACAAACCTCTTAACGAACCTCACTAATGAAACCTGAGGGCAGCTCTGGGACGGCCTCAGCATGCCACTGTAATTAGACTGGCAAATAAGAGCTCGTTATGCAAACGAGTTAGAGTTAATCTGCATATCTTTACCTGAGACTCTCGCGTTACTCTGACAAATGTTTACCCAGAGGCAGTGAAGAGGAAAAGAGGAGTTCGAGAGGCAGGGAAGGAGAAAGGGCAAGAGGAGAGCAAGGTAACAGGGAGAACACCAAAGAGCTGAGCGAGTGCAGCCCTATGCTAAAGAGTGAATTGGGGGGAGCTTAATGGTGAATGATGACCTAAGGAATGGGAGTGATATAGAGGACAGAATGCTTATTTAAATGTTGCAGCTTATCTTGAGTCATAATCATTTGTACAGGAGAATACACAAGCTTCCTTGTTCAAAACTATTTGTGGTCTAAAGCTTTTTGGACCACATGTTTGAGCTGTTCAAAGTAACAAAAGCATATGCTGTTCACAAAGGGACAGAATGGAGCGATCACAGAAAATGGAAAATCAACAGTAATTTCACTTGGACTGAAACTTTCTAAGTTCAGTCAGAACCCTGTGCTGTACTTAGGTCACCGATGGTGTGCTGTGACGCATGTAAGACTTTCTGTCATTGGTTCCTGGCTGATGTGTGTATTGTCCTGGCAACCGTCTCTGGGGTTGATGGGTTTGACCTCTGCATGGCAGCAGGGTTCCTGATGGATCACTTGCTCCAGCCAGAACACGCCCTGTCTGCTGTGGATATCAATACTGTATATAATTCTCTGTGAGTCTTGCCATCTGTTTGCGTGCGGGAAAGTTTTGCGTATTTAAGTTAGCTTAGCCAGAATTGATATGTGATCAATGTTTTCAATCGTCCTTCATAAAATCATTCAAATCTTCTCCAAGTATTTGAAAGAAAAACTTCTCTCTGACAGCTGGAGTTAGAACTATTACAGGTGTGCACACGTGTCTACAAGTGCAAGTTGCTGGGTGTGTGTGAATGTGTGTTTGGCTCATTAGTGCAGTGGTTCAGAGGCGATTAGTTATCGTCATGTTGCTCAGCCTGCTGGGTTGTGGCACAGTCAGCGGCCATCTTTATTCCACAGTCTTGCACAAACACATGCACACACACACTGAGAGCTACAGGAGTTGTAGAAGTTATTACATGTCCCCCCTGTGCTTTGTACACACAAATACAGTCAGATGGACACACACACCTTTATACCTTATCATAAACCTCTTATTCATCGAGTCAAACATACTGGAACGAACACACCTGCCACTGCACACACAAATGCACTCAAACACACACACAGACTGTCCCCCCCACCCCCCCAATCTTCCCCTCTCTCTCCTCTACCCCTGACTTTGTCCCTGTGACCTTGGGCGTGTGTTGCCAGTGGCTGCTGCTGAGATTTCTGCGTAGGGGGTTGGAGGGCGGATGGAGAAAGGCTTGGCCAGGGATCACACAACTTTCATCCCTCTATCCATCCGTTCGTCCGGCTGATAAATGGGAGAAAAGTTTCCCCCTCTGTTGACAGATGGCTGTGGAGGTTTTTGGGAACTCATAAGGAGTTCATTTATAATTAATCTCCTCTTTGGATTTCCGCTCCATCAACAACATAATTCATTTCAAGATGTATAAATGCAGTTTCATATCACACCCAAAGCAGTTGTCGGACTTCCAGTTTTTATCATGTGCCAGCTGATCTACTACTGTGTTCAAGACCTGTCTGCTAGTAGATGGAGAGCCTCTTTATTTTTCTTGTTTGATCACAGCAAAAACTCAATTTTTATTGTCACTGTACACAAAATTGAAAGGAGGGAAATAGAGTATTTGTAGCCATTCTGAAGTGCATACAGTTTAAATTTTGGCTGATAACATACATACTGTTGCCAAAATGTCAAAATACTTAATAGAAATTTAAAAAAAAACCTACTATGTAAGGTTCACTCACTAGTCGAATGGTCTTTAGAAGAGAAGAAGATAAAAGGTTGAAAAGAAAAAAACCCACTATCAAAGAAGCACATAAGTTTCTATAGTAAAAGTAGTTCTGGAGTTGAAAGTCAGGTCATCATGCGTACCCTCACTCATAGGGCCTGATTTACAAAGACTCCAAATTGCGAGTCTATTGTCTTTGCCTCGCAAAAAAAAATAGCGTGCGCTGTCATTTTAGCGTTTGCGGGTGATCTACAAAGATTACACGCGCAATCTGTAACAGGCGCAAACAGCAGGATTTAAATGAGGATTTAGCGTGCGCTCCGACTGCGCCACGGAAAGTTCAGAAGAGCATGTGGTAAACGCAAAATGAAATTCATCCTGATAGAGAGATGTTAGTTTCAGAGATATAATGAGGCAAATAAAAAACAGAATATAAGATAAATATGAAGAGTTCATTTGCAAAAAAAGACAAACGCCATTTAGAAAAAAACGGAGTTAACTGCTTTTGCAAATAAACTCTTCATTTACTTTTTGAATATTTTCAGAAAATCAAGCTCACGTGAAGTAGAGGGTTTTAATGATGTAAAATGGAGATAGGACGTTTGTACCCGATAGCAACAAAAGCAGTTAACTCCGTTTTTCCACAGTGGCGTTTGTCTGTTTTTGCAAATGAACTCTTCATAATAACTATAAATAAAAATAATGCAGCAGGTTTCCATGTGGGTCGTAAGAAGAGGCCAGTTTAAGGACATGGATAAGGACACGCTGTTGAAGATGATCTGATATTACGCACAGACTGCGCGTTCTTTGGCACAATGCCAGGCGCGGGACCTGCGTAATTGCCCCCCACCCCACGCAAAACTCAGTAAAAAAATAGTATCATTAGTTTGTGCGACGTTACTGGTTATTTTCACTGAGTTTTTTGTGGGGTAGGGGCCAACTTCACGCAGGAAAGCAACCTCAGAGCAGCAGCAGTTGCTGGGGTGTGGAGGAGCAGGAGATGATTTTAATTTAAAAATATGCCATTGGTAAAAAGTAAAAGAAAATAAAAAGACATAATTAATGTCAGCTTTAACTACCATGATGCTGCAGCTGCAGATGTTCTGGTTCATGTCTAGAATTAACTCCTGTTTAACAGTGATGTTGATTGTTATTTAATTAAATAATGAAAACTTGACGTGTCGCCTGAACACATCATGAGAAATGATTCTGACCCGATGTCTGCAGTCCTGTGTGCAGCATTCTTTCAGCCATTATAGTTATAAATGCCAGTTATACCTGCTTTTCAGACGTGCTAAATTACACGCAATCTTTTGCCCCCGCTTTCCTTTGAACAGTTGATAGATCACATTGCGCGTGTTAAACTGAGGTTTTGCATAGTCTCCTCCCAATATTTTGCGCCTTCTGGCAGAAACGCCCAGTTTTGCATATTCATCTGCAGCAGATGCGCAAAATGGACAGCGGCGCTATTTTGCCCCTTAATAGGCGCAAACCTCCTTTTGCCCCGCTTTGTAAATCAGCTCTGGCAGATTATTGCGTGCGTAATGAAGATAGCGCCTGTTTTAACAAGCGCAAAACTTTCGTAAATCGGGCCCATAGTGTCATAGTGCAACTTGGACACTTTGCAACTCTGCCCAGAATCAAAGCTCAGCCAACCATCTTAATATTGTAGTTTTACAAAATAATAAGCGGGTGTACAGAAGTGGAAGCTCTTTGATGCCAGATGTTCAAGTACCAGCCCAGGTTCATGGCTTCATGCCTCCCTAGTTGCTGTGTGACAAAATATCAATACACTGAATCACGCGATATTTTATTTTGCAATATCATATCAATGATAAAAAAAATGCTGTATTGATATTTTAACTAATGAAATCTTACAAGATTTCATCAGTCTATCGTGAAATCTGGGGATATTTTGTGATAGAGCGACAAAATCTCTCAAGATTTTGTCGTTATATTTGCCAGCATGTAGAAAAGTCACTGCTTTAGCTCTGATATCTATGTGCAGTCTGTAGGTTCAGGTGAAACTTTGCACACAGTAGAAAGTACAAGTTAAAATGTGTGTCCAGCTTTTATAGACCACCTGGTTGTTTGAGATTATGATGCACTGACTGAAATATTTATTTCTCATACAGTATGTGTTTTCATATACTCATATACTACTTTGTTTTACTCTTTACTAATTTTACACAAATTTGAGTATATTTATACTATTCCAGGTCAGCTGTGGTAATATTGTTTTCAAAAGCACTTTATTTTTATTTCATTTGCACATCTATTCAGTTGAGTTTTCCCAAAGTGAGAAATATTTATGTTCAGGGCAGGAGATGATTGTAAATGGTTTCGAAATCCAAGTGGCAAAGAGACCTGTCCAAGTTTAAGAAATGGAACATGGATGAATTGAATTTAATTGATTTGAACTCATTGTGTTTTTTCAGTTATTCGATGTATGTACATAGGTACAACTTTTATTTTAAGCTGCATTTGAAATTTTGCTAAAGTGCAGAGAATATCACAATATATCGCAGTGTCACAACATTGTATCGTATCGTGACCCATGCACCGTGATACGTATCGTATTGTGAAGGCTTTGCCAATACCCACCCTTATCTAAAAGGCTCTAAAAATTAGATAAACTGTGCAACACAATGTCAATTCAAGCCATTCACCCATTACAGTAGTTTTGATGTCTAAACCTACAGTCAACCTAACAAAATGGTGAGTAAAAAATAGTGGTTGCAAGACAAGGAATTAAGTGATTTTTCTCAAAATGGTCTCAAATTCAGTTTTAAAGATTAAATTTTAGGGGTGGGAAAAGTATCGATACACTGAAATATCGCAATATTTTCATATGCCAACATAGACATTTAAAAACACAGTATCGATCTATTTTACTAAGTCTTGCAAGATTTCGTAACAGAACAATGAAATCTTGCAAGATTTTGTTAGTAAAATAGATCGACATCACGTTTTAAAATATGACAGATGCATATGATATGACATCAGCATATTAGAATATTGCGATATTTCAGTGTATTGATATTTTTTTCCACCCCTACTAAATCTATTGTCATGTCCACCTCCATGCCAAGATGTGCCTTGTGCAAATGGCTGAGATATCATTGGCTTTGACAGAATGGCAGGATTTAATGCCCTGAGATGAATGGGTTACAGAATCAAATGAAATGAAGAGGTGGTTTAAAATATAATCAAATGGCTTCATGCATCCCAACAAGGTTCTAAAAATTATTCAATCAACATACACCTTCTGTCATCGAGCAACACAGTAATTTCAAGCCATTCACTCAATACAGTAATTTTGATGCCTAAACCTAACCAAATGGTGAGTAAAATATACAGTAGTGTTACATATAGATGAGGAATTAAGTGAAATTTCTCAAAATGGTCTCATTGGTCTCAAATTGAGTTTTAAAGACTAAATTTGTTTGATTTTCACACCCACCATGCCAAGATGCACCTTGTGCAAATCACTGAGATATCATTGGCTTTGACAAAACAGCAGGATTTGATGCCCTGGGGACAATGGGTTACAGAATCAATAAATATGAAGGTGGTTTAAATGATGATCCAATTCCAAGTTTGATTTCCACAAATCTCTGTTTTGCCTCTCCAGTTACTTAGATACTGCATTTCTGCAGTACTCATTGCTGAGTGGAATCTAATTTTTCTTGGTTAAAAAAGAGACGAAGGTCGTTTTCACACAGGACCCATTTCGGTCGACCTAACTGGGTTTTGGTACCGAGCACGGCGCGACTAGGTCTGTGTGAACACGCCACTCGATATCTGCATATGGTCCGGACTTCGCTGTTCAACAGAATCAATCTACGTCTCGCTCTGGTTTGTCTGGAAATCCGCCGGCTCCAGTACATGACAACATTGTTTTCCACATGCATCTCATCTCGTCTTCAACACACCCTATCATTCACGTGTGCTTTGTTTACAACACAGCCACGTTATACAGCTAGGACACGTCTACTTTTGCCTGGTTGCCATGGATACACAACGCTCCAGTTTGTAGAGTGACTGCTGGGCGCGGTGATTAAAAAGCATTATGTGAAACGGAGTTGTATTAGTTGAAAACTGAAACATTGTAACCTTTTCACTGAATTGGCAGTGCTTGGATCGACCCAGATATGTGTGAAAATGACCTAAGAGTATGTGTACAGACAAATATAGCATATACTGGCAAGATGGAAAAATACCCTGAAAAACTGCATCACAAACTCATCAAGTTAGTCACTCATACCCTTTGTAATTACTATAACAACCAATCTAGATGGGCTGGTGATGCATGGACACATTAACTTGATCTGGTCATTTTAACTAAAAGTGCCGAGTCTGTCATAGAAATTATATTTGGAGCCAAACTGTGCAGTCTGAATGTAGTTTGAACTTAATCTATTCATCTCTTGTGCCAAAGCAGATATTTTGTTTAGGCAACTTATGTCCAACTTTTGCCTTGTTTGTATTACTTAACACCGGGTAACCATCAGCTTTAATCCCTTCTTGCAGACATTTTTGGGGGCATTGATATATCTGATGCAAGTCCTTTTACGTCGCACATTGTGTTCTGAAATAATCAGCTTGGTGGAATGATGAAGCAGATTTTCTTCTACCAAGAGGTCACCATGCTCAAACTGCTTGGTTATTTGATATGATGACAATTTATTGATGTAAATGTTTGATGCGGCACACACACACACCAGCTCAAACTGATATGCTGTCAGTGTGTCTGGCAGTATCAGTCCACCGTCCCAGTCTCATTGGCCACACAGCTGCTGGCTGCCATTTTGAGGAACAGCTGACATTTGCCTTCTCTCTCCATCAGATACATTACTGGGCATGGGCCTCTGACATTTCTGACAATGTGTGTCTCCCTGTGTGTTTATGCACATGTTTGTGTGTGATGAGTTTCTTGGGCATGGCCCACTGACATTTTATTGGATGCTAATGGCATTCGTCGCCCTGGCAGCTGGAGGGAAGGCGGGCAAGGCTGTCTGTGTGTAAATGGCGCCTGTCGTTCACCTGTAGGAATGTGTGTGTTTCTTAAGTAGGGGGAGGTTATGTGACACATGGGCAGTCTTGGATAGAGTCACTACTGCTTGTGTGTGTGTGTAAATTGGTGGATGTTTTAAATGTTGACAGAATGTCTGTTCACACCTTTTGCTAAAGGTTTTTTTGGGGGTGTGTATGTATTGTGTGTTTGAGTGGGCATTTAGTGGTCGGCTGTCTTTGTGTGTTGGTGGGTGTGTGTCTGGAGGGCAGGAAGATAAAGGCGCCTGCTTTTTTCCGATAAGGACTCCCACCTCCACCTCTCTATCACTCCACTGTTCTACCTCTCTCCTCTCCATCCTTCTGCAATTTCTCCTCTGTTGTGACACCACTGTCTCTCTCTCTCTTTGTGTACATCGTTCCTGCTGCCAGCATTCTTCTATTTTATATTTCAGTATTCATGTACTCAAGGGCATAGATTTGATTTTGACTTTGCTAGGGACATAAAAGTGTCCCATAGAGGCTCCTAGAACAAGTGTTTTGTTGCACTTATGACAGAAATTTGTTTGCAGCATCGCGTATTTGAGTAAATAGGACATGTAAACAAGCAGAAGTTTATAATGCAAAATATTCTGTTAGTTTAAAGCAACCCTTACCGATGTTGCATTCTTACACTATTTTTCTAACAGGGTAAAATGCTGTGAATGAGGTAATGGAACTCTAAAATACAAGAAAGACCCACCATTAATCAAAATAAAATATTATTCCAATCTCTAAATATTCAATGAAAACTCCAACCAATCCTTGAAGTGGGGTGCACCTCTAGGATTGTCCAACGGACCTGCCTGTCAGACCTTTGCTTCTGCATTGGGAGGCAGAGGGAATAAGGGGGGTGTGTCTTAGAAGTGAGGCGGGACTGTTTATATTCAAATTATCTTGCTGTGCTTTCTGAAATGCAAGATTGGTAAAGGTTGCTTTAAAGGGACACTGTGAAACTTTTGGCCACGAGGGGCACTAAACCTCTAACTTCCCACAGGCCACACAACCAGCGCAAAATTACAGTCTCTATCCATGTTTTGGAATCATGTCCGCTGACCACTTTGATCAGCTGATAGCAAAGTCATCAGTCATCGAGCCATAAAGCAAAGCACTCCAGGTCTCATGATCCAATGACAGATGGATCTACTCCTTCATAGCTACAATTTCTTTTTTTGAGGAGGAGGAGGACAGCCCCCCATGGAGCACTGACATGCGGCAAGTGCTGTATATTGACCCCAGAAATCATCTATTACTTATATTATGCTAATATTTGGGTCAAAAGTTACATGGTATCCCTTTAACAGTTTTTTAGTTTTGTTTTTTGGCTAAACTGAATACAGGGTTATTTTTACTTAATAATTTGTGTAATCTTATGAGTTGACAAATGTATTTTTTTCTTATCAATATTGGACAGATAGAAGCACCTTGCTCTCTGGGGCATTCATGTATATCACAAAAATTTACTTTAATCACAGAAATCCAATGTAAACTTACTGAAACTTGATGGAAAATGTTAGTTATCAGACAGAATTCAGACACATGAATACTGTAAACCATTGTTACAAAGAACATCATCATCCATGTATCTTTAATTGTTTTGATAAAGTAAACCTGTGTGTGGTCATTTTGACTCGTTGCAATTGCGTAGAATGTTTGGTGTGGTAGGTTGTGTTAATTTTCACATCGTTATTATTCTACTTTCAATTAAAAAACATGCTACAATAATTATTATGGTGCATTTTTGCGGGGATCTGTACCAAACAAAAATGCCTATTTTGTCTGTACAATATCATGTGAAGGTTGGGTAAACATTTTAGTCAGCAATATTATGACTATAATAAAATCTCAATTAATTATGTAGACCAAGTTACAAGTCTGAGCTCTACAGCTCACCTGCTTCTCCACCTCCCTCAGCATCTCATCCTCTCTCTGAACTGGCTGGTAGCTTTGATTCTGTCACTTTACAACACACTGATGCATGACATGGAAGCAACTTTTTTTTTCTTACTTTGTGACTATTATTAATGACTTAATAGCAGGTGGGAAATAATTTCTTTGCCCCCTAAACTTTTATGCTGACTCACTTTAAAATAACTCTTGATGTCCAACTTTTTCTTTGCTTCTTAAGTTCTGATCAAAGACACACTGCTGTCTGCCACTCCTTATCACTAGCCAGAAGTGCTAGCTGAGCAGAGGGTGACAGCAGGGACAACCAATCACGTTAACAAAGACTCAAAAGAGCACAGCCAAACACAACTGTTGAAAAGGGTTATAAAATGGGACATTTATGTTGCCGTAGAGGGCACAAATCTCTCAACAGAAAATTATGGGGATATTTAAGAAGTAGCCGAATATTTGTATAGGGGCCCTAATTCTACACGCATGCATGTGCACTATTATATACTGTTGATAATAATGAAAATACAGTGATCCAAAACCAGTTTTGAAATTGAAGCAAAAAAAAGAAAAAAAAAAAAAATCTATTTCAGACATATTCAAAAAAAGAGGAGAAAAAAATTTCTACAGATGTTTTGTAAGTTTAAAAATGAAACTTAAAACCAGAGGTATCATGGCATAAAATGACAGTTTAAAAGGTCAGAGCTACATAAATACAGCAACAAATATCAAATTCAGTTGAGGGTTCAGTTTTAATATAAAGCTACCGCAAAGTTAACTTATGATTGCTTTAAATTTCAATAAGTTTGAGCAGACCTCTGTAAAATTCAAGCGGTATAGGTGCAATATTTCAAATTTTATCTTTTCAAAGTTAAATATAATTTCTGGCAACAGATAATGTATCAAAAGCAATTTTACATGGCTTTTTTTTGTGGGCTACAGTATACAGTGTTTGTAAAACACAGCCCTATTAGAACATGTATTATTCATTTGAATAGATGGACTAATATAAATTAACTTGTGCAAGACATTTATAATTGGTGAGTCTAAATGCGAGGTAGGTAAATTGTAAGATACGTGTTTGCATTTGAGATATTTTGTAAATCACATCATACAGAAATATTTTTACTAACATTTAGCATTTTAATTGTACATGAACGCTTCTTCTGTTAGTTATAGATCACCTAATAGGGTGGAAAAAAACTAAAAGAACAGCCTATAAGTATAAAAATCTTTTTGAATAGGTATTTTCCAACACACCATATGGTAACATTAAATGATTTCTTATTGGGACATTGGATGTGTTTCATTGCCAGCTGAAGGTCCCAGCAAAGCAGGTGTGTTTGAACTGAGGCCCTCCACTTTGAAAAAGGTCTTCTCACTCGCCCTTCCACCTGCTAATGACATTAAATCTGGCATACATATAGATACACCAGTGAAGGATTAGTTTGAAAGTGGTTCACAGCAGGAAACCAGACATTGCCTGTGGTTCTTTACTCTGATCTCACTCCTTCTACAATATCCTCTTTCTCACCACATACCCTTCCTGTTACTTTCATGTGTTGGAGCCCAAAAAAATCCCCCATCGACAAGCCGTGATATATCACTTCATTTCTTATTTGTTGACGTAATTGAAAGGCATTACAGAAATGCGCCTCCTTCTTGCTCAGCCTCACCAACACGCTGATAGTTCACTGCTTCCCTTGTTTGTGTCAGGATACATTTTTCTCCCCTTTTCTCTGCTGGGCATCTGTTCATTCAGTGCGCTTTGCTGGAGGAGAAGAGGATCCCTCCATCTGTACCTTCCCTCTTCCCTCCTCTGCCTCCTGCCCTACATACAGAATTCCTTTTCTTCTGTCTTAGTTTGCCCACTGCTTTAACTTTTATCCCTGGCCACTGGCTTGCTCTCACTTTATTCCATCATCTTTTCTTTTGCGATTGCATGTCTTCATCTTTTTCTGTCTGTCCTCGTATCCGTCTTTCTTCATTTCTTCCTCACTGTCTGTCTGTTTTTCCTCTCCGTCTTTCGTTGCTGATATCCCCTTATCCCTCCTTGGATCTGTCTTTCTGTCTCCCAGCTGGCTGTTTAAAAGCTGTTTGCCATCTGATGTTCCTATGAGAGGTAATTAAAGCCTGAATCACAGACTGTATGTGTGTATGTAGGTGTGTGTGTTTGTGGGTAGATTTGAATTCATTTCATAACAGTTTTCTCTGGGCAAGATTTGCAAAACGTTTGGGACAAACTGCACCCAGAGGCTATGAGTACCATCCCACCCTCAGATGGTTTTCAGGTGTCATGTCAGATCTGAACTATTCATTATGCCTTCAGATTAAGTTGTGTTTGATCTGCTTATTTCAGCACACCTAAAAGTGGGTTTATCTGAAACATATTAATGCCTTTGCAGGTTTAATGTCTAGAATAAGGCTCTTTTTAGGTTCTATGACACATCATTTATAAAAGATGCTTTACACCAACAAACCAGCCAATAACTGAGGGATTAGCTTTTCCAAGCTTAATCAGTCACATGGAGAATATGTTAAGATTAGGTTGTAAATATGCATGTGAAGCCTTGGCATTGCACCACAATACATCACGTTGGAGTAAGAATTTTGAATTTTTGTTTAATACATCCGAATGTGCTTTGGTTTTCAGATTTCATCTCAAAATGCGGCTTTTAGTTTATGAATCGGTGCAGCTCCTTTGGGCCAACACGGCAATATTGATGGACGACAATGCAAAACTTCAAGCGTAAATGGATCTAACAATCATATAATAAGGCTTAAATGGATTATTTACCCTCGAGGAAGATCCTTCAATTCAAGTAAAAGTCGAATGGTGCCTGCCGCTCTGGCAAAAAAAGAAAAAAAAAGAAAAAAAAAGAATAGCCTTAAATTTGACAGGGCATTTACTCAGTGCATGAAAGACATTTGATTATTTGCAAATGACAAAGGTGACTCCAAACCCTAAACACCCTAAAATACTACAAATGTGGCAGCTGCTGCACAAAACACGAGCTCCAGTGGCTCAGCTGTAGTTAGGGAAATTGGCTTCAGGCAGCACTTGAGGAACAAATAACATGGGCTACATCTATTTCTTATGCTGTCATTTATTCTTATTGCTGTCATTTATTCTTTTCTGTCTGGCTGTTTCTATTCATCTCTGCCCCTCTTTGTCTGTATTTCTCTGTATCTCCTCATCTGTGATGCTCTCTCATCTCCCACTTGTTTTCTTGTTTTCTCACTTGCTTGTCTGTCTGTCATTAGTTCCATTTCAGCCACACCCACGTAGCTGTTCTCCTCATCCATCACTCCCAGCGCTCATTCTCTTTTTTTCCCAGTGTGTGTGAGAGACAGCGAGTCAGAAGGAAATAGAGTGAGACAATGTGCGACTGTTGCCGTAGTCTTTTGTGTTGCATCTGCTTGATGGGAACTTTTATGTTCACCTTGAGATGAGAGTGAATGAGGTTGGAAAACAGTCATGTGAAGAGTGGGGTCCCCAGAATGCTGGCTGATGGACTCCAAATGCAAAATTAATTCCACTTATACAATATTTACGACATGTTGACACAAGTTAAACACTAGTTTACATGCTCATTAATGGCTGTTTTGCAGCATATTTTGACTCATTCTTAATTCATTGTGCAGTGGTTGAATTAGCATTTTCAGTTATGCCACACTTCACGTTAAACAAGTTTTACACGTTCACAGCTGGAAGCAGCCCAGTGCAACTGCTGCAAACAAGTACCAACATAACAGCTGAGGAATTAATTGTAGTGCAACATGCATTTTATGTAATTTTTTACATTTCCTTTAGAATTCAAACCAGTAAACTTACTGTAAAGTTAAATTAAAGGTAGAGTGCGGAGTGTTCCCCCGTTTCTGTTCAAACTGAGAGCCCCTTCCTTCGGGCTAATGGCCACATCGCTCTTCAGCCCCAAGCCTCTCCTTCAAAGCTTGGAAGTCAGTGAAAGCCAAACCTGGTTTTCGAGCATGCACTATTTAAAGCTCTTTTTGCTGCAAATACTTCCTTTTCTTTGCTGCATCCGCTATTCTTATTGAGAGTTTGTGTGATTCTGGCGTCAGCTCCACTGTACGTTTAAAAAAAAAAAAAGTTTGCACCAGTCAGTTTATCCCAACAGAGCGTTACGCCTGTAGCTCTGTCACTGGCTGCAGACAATATATCTCTGCCCAGAAACGTCCCAAACACAGCAAAACAAAGGGAAGAAACAAAATGCAGTCAGGGGGAGAAGGGGTTACAAACAAAACTCACCGCCACACGAAAGTAGAGGCCCAAAGGTGCGGACTGAGATGGATTTCTCTCACACAAGTCTTGTGGAAATCATTGTGCAGGGCTAATCTTAAATGTGCTACATTTCCATGCTAACAAATCAGATCTAAAGCTGCATCTGCATAGCGGATAGATTTTTAAAAAATGTAATAGTTGCAGCATTTTTGAGCCTTTGATGTGAAGCTGTTATGTTTAAAGCAGTGCAGCTATTTCATGTTTGGTCCGTTATTGGGTTATTAGTTTCACAGTATACCTAGCTGATGGCCCTCCAGTGAAAATGCATTTGTGGCAAATCAAAATTTACCACACCATGATCCAAATGTAGCTGGATCCTGCCCCACAAGACAAACTGAAGGAGAAAGTGTGTATTTTAAATGTTGTGCAAGTTAATGGCTTCAGTAGATACATGCAGGCAATCTTCGAGTGGCAGATGTGATGTTGCATTTAACAAGTTGTCAGTACTTCATCGGGGTAAAAAATCACAATAAAAAGGAAAAGAAATGGAAGTAACTGACTGACTTACCTTGAAGGTGATGTGTTGTTAATATAGTGAGGTTGACGTGTTGTCTGAGGGTGTAACACGTGCATTTTTGCACTATTGCCACTGTGTTGCTACATTGCTAAAAACTTACTGCACATGTTACAGTTACATCGTTTACATTGACTATTTGCACTATTGTCCATCTGGACCACTGTACTGATAAGTTGCTAAAAACTTCCCGTTACATACTGCAGTTACATTGTTTACATTGTCATTGCACTGTAATATTTGCACTAAACATTACATACACCATACATTAGGATTGCAATACCGTTCACATTGTTTACTGTCACCCTATTTGTAAATCTGTAATCATTTTTTAGGATTTAAACTTAGTTTCGTGTTAAGTTTTATAGGTTATCTGAACGGATTCCTATATTTTTATCTTATAGTTTATTATATTTTATTATGTGCACTGTGAGTTTGAGAGGACTGTAATTTCATCTGTGTTGTATGTCTAACATGAGGCACTTTTGACAATAAAGTTGACTCACCTGAACTGTAATTTCACAGTTTTTAATGAATATAATTTTAGGTCATAGGTTTGTTGCCATTAAGAACTCTATCACTAGTAAGATGTTATTCTTTGTTTGATGAACATATCCAACATGTGGTGAAGTTAAGTTTCTACTTTTGTGTTGCTGCATTAATTTGCTATCTGTTTTCAAACACCACATGGCTCTTAATGTCCACATTTCCTTTTTTTAAGATACAATAGCAACAACAAAATCCACAATGTAGCAAAAGGCAGTAGGTTATGTTGGAAGGGTACCTGCATGAGGACACAAAGTGAGTGGGTTACACTTGTATTGCAACATTTTGATTGGGCTTTGAGAATACATAATGATGACAATGATGCTGCTCGAGGCTTTTCTTCCCTACAGAGAAAAAACATTTAATACTGAACAACTGTACCGTATCATTTGTGAGATTTTGGTATAAGAACTGTGCTGTAGTAAAGGTATACAAAATGGTGGCAACTGTCAGACGCAATTCATCAAGTCCCCCAGCTGGAAACATTTTAAAACTGATAACAATTGGCACACGTGGAAATGGAAAAAGCAGAGAGAATGCATGGGAAGAGGAGGAAACGGCTCAAAGGATTGAGGACGGCAGAAAGCAGAAGTAAACAGTAAGGATCACATTTAATCGATTGGAGGTTCCTGTACTTATTGGCAGAACTTGGGATTAAAATGTCTTTGTATCTACAGGGAAGTGGGAGGGAGATAAAGCTGCCGTCTGTACAACACCGTGGTATAAGAGTAGAATAGAAGAGAAACTCGATGTTTAAAAACATAATTGGTTTGGACCTCAAGGAGTACATGTACAAAAACCTGCTGCAATCCAAAGAACTGAAGTGTCGGCCGCAGTTCAGTTCAGGTCTTTGATGAACCTGAACTGAACTTATTACTCAATAATAAGCAGGTGGTCGCATTGGCACAGCTGACATGTGTTACTGTATAGTTTAAAAGTTTCAATATTCTTGTTTAATCATAACTTTGAATGAACTTTAATCACAGATTGAAGGCAAGTTGATATAAATTATGAAGATATGGGCTCCAGACTGAGACTAAATGATCGCAGTTTGCAACTAAATGTGAGACAGTGTGAGTAAATTTTTCATCTACTTGCACGTGTGACCAATAAATTTGCAGATATGTATGCATTTATTCATGAGTTATTGTTGAATAGATTTTGTTACTGACAGACTCACTGGCCAGTAAGGCCAGTAAGGCCAATTCACACCGGGTCCGTGTGCAGCACCACATCTGGAGTTAAACGCAGCAGTTTTAGTCAATTGTTAAATTCACATCGGGCCATACCATACGGCAGATGTCAGAAGGGTCATGTCGCAGTGTCAGGTCTATTGCTGTGTTCCATTTGAACTCGGAAGTCGGAAATTCCCAGTTCCGAGTAGGAAGTTTCAACCCCCTGATGTCGGGTTTCGTTTTTATTAATGGGCAAAAATACTTCAATAAATAAACGGAGGGGGAAATTTGTCTTGTCCTTTTCCCTCTTTTTTTCCTTATCCAAAAATTGATCCAATTTGTGACTCAAAAACTGTAAACCAATCCAAACTGTGAGTTCATTGATCCATTACACCACTACCCACAACATTCAGGGAACACGACATTTTCTGATAAAACTGGCACCACACAACTAAAACATACTTTTGAGTAAACACAGTGCCAGTCTGAAACATAAAATGTGCTGTGACCTGTGAACACTGCAGTTTCTGTTTTAATCATTCAAATATTTATCAGTAATACATTAAGAGTGAGAGGAAATGTGAATATTTGCTTTGATTTCAGGGTGTGCCCGTAAGCTTTCTGCTTGCGATCCAAATAATTGTAAGTTAGGGGCCACTGTTCTCTTTGTAAAAAGTTAGTCTGGAGCCCTGGGCTCACGAGACAATGAAGAAAAATGACAGAAAAGGAATCTATAATGCCACTCAGACTGCAACGCCAGGTTTCCTGTCCAGTGGTGTGAATAATGTGAAGTATCATGGATGGCACATGCATCCCTGAAGGTCCCAGGTTCAGCACTTTGGACAGCGATCGCGATCGTTGTAAACGATCCGACTGGCCTAAACAGAGCTACAATGATATGTTATGAAGTTTGTAATCTTTTTAAATAATAAAAAACAGACACATTCCATATTTTTTGTAATATAAATGTTTAGAAACTTACTACAGACAAAAGGTTGATCCCATCTGTTCCTGATGGGAGGAAAACTTCAACATTTTGAGTCAACAGAAACCCAACCATTATGTGTAGTTTCAGCACCATATACTGTGTTCACAGGAATGAAACCATTTTTACTAAATAATAATAATAAAAAAACATAAATAAAATAACATAAAATAAAAAACTTCCATAAACAGGTTGGACTGTTGACCTAATTTCCATGCAGGGCTGTTTTACATTTTACAATAAACAAGCTTTCAGTTTCACATTTTTAAGCTGTCTCTTTGTTTTTGGCAATCTGGAACAATTGGGGATTCTTGCAACTACTTTTTCTTTTACATGCTTTACTTTTTTACAAAACTGAGATCAAAAGCTCATATTTTCTCCTGCAAATTATTCAGTTCACCATTAAGAATTTAAGTGCACTACTGCAGATGATCCAAATGCATCACATCATAACAGCTCATCATTTCTCTGGCAAGTTAGAGGCCAAATGTTTTCAAACTGTAAATGCATGTCACTTTTTTGGTGCTTTTATTGAAACCTTAGTGATTTATGCTATTTGCCTGAAGCATCTGAAAGTGCCAGAGGAAGCGCCTTAGACAGGGGGAGATAAAGCAGAGGATAAAGAAAGGAGAGTGCAAAAGGAAGAGGGAGAGGAGAATGAGATTAAGTGAGAGTGGGAAAAAAAAATCTAGAGATACACTCAAGAATTGTGCGGGTGATATTAGCCAGGGTGAAAGTGAGGACAAGTACTTTTTCTTTCTACCCTTCTGTCGCTTACTTGGCAGAGAAGCTCCACTGGTTGTTTCAGTTTGGCAGTATCACTTTGTACTCAAGCTCTCTTTTCACTTTCTATCCAAGTTAATGTGGAAAAATAAAAGAGCACTTAGTGGTTGATTTACATGACCAGACAAGGAAACAGTTTTTAAAGGTGCTTTCTGTTTTCTGTGCATAGAAAGAGACCAGTGTCAGCAGCAGTGGTAGTATAGCATAGTAAATATCTGGCAGCCAATGTCTACTGTAGTAATGTTTCTGCTCTCTTTTGTTTTGATACATCTTATTAAGAAATTTGACACAAGTTGCAGGAGATAAAATTGGTCTATTTATAAGGAGCTGCAGGAAATAACAGTTTCTTTCTTTAATGCATTCTTAGCCGGTTTGCACTGCATGCTTGTATGAATGTGTGCTTGTATACTTTTCTGGTGATTAACATGTTTGTCCTGAACTCTGAGAGATGGTGCGTTTTTTCAAATTTCTTTTTTATTCTTTATTTTTCATTGTGTGTATTGTGTGTACGAATGCAGGAAGCTCTGCAGAGGGAGCAGCTGTCAAGAAAGGGGTGTGGGTAATGACGGCCATGCATCACCGTGCGCGCGTGTGTGCACATGCAAGCATCAGTGTGATGGTTTGGAAACGGTGTCTTGCTCATACGTCATTCTTCCGGGTGCCTCCAGACAAGCTGTTTGTGTGTGTGTGTGTGTGTTTGCTACTGTAGCCTTGAGTCTGACGGTCTGTCAGAAAAGCTTTCTAATTGTGGTTAAAAGATGGCAGGCCAGAGTCAGTCTAATTTATCATTCACCTTGTACACACACAGATGCCGTCTCACACACTCACGTGCACGAGCACATGCACACTAATACCAAAATAGGTTGTGATTTGGCTGGTTTCTTAGCTGTTATCAAACAACCCACTGGTGTCTGAGGTAACTGAGTTATATAAGCACACTATATGTATGTAAATGAGTATTTATTGATAACATTTGAGGAGATTTCTTTTTCTCTATGGGAAGAGTAATGAGAGGAGAGGGGGGGGAGGAGGGGGGGGTTTAGTAAGATGAGAGAGAACAGGGAATGGCGGCAGAATGGGGAAAATGAACAGGAATGACGGAGCGAGGCAGAGCTTTGACAATAAAAGCAAAAACAAAAGAATAAAGAAGGAAAGAAGCTTTAACTGAGAAGGATGGACTGAAGGAGGAAATAATGGAGGAAAAAAGTGACTGGGAAACAGAGGGTTAAAATGACAGGTGAGAGGCTCGTAAATAAAAAGGATACGAGGAGAAGAAGAATTGGACAGAATTAAAGAGATAAAACAACCAACCAGGCTTGAAGGGTGGAAAACATGGGACATCACTCGCAGAAGCAGGAGGAAAGATGAGAGATCAAGCAAAACAATGTGATGGAAGAAGAAGAAAGAGAGGAAAGGAAATAGAAAGAGGGAAGTGTGTTAATCTTGGTGGCAGTCTGGCAGCACAAAGAAGAAAAATACTGTTTCTATCCCTTTCTTTCACTCTTTTGTCCTGCCACCTTCCGTTTCACTGACTCGCTCTTTTATTTCTCCTCCACTGCAGTGTTACAGGCCCCTTGATTTGTTTTTGTGTTCATACATTTCTGTCTGCTTGTATTTGTGCATTTGTGGGTTGTATATTGGGGTGGGGGGGGGGGGGTTGTTTGTCATGTCTGTCCACATATTTTTTATTATATTTTATGCATGTTTCCTCTTAGCGTACTTGCATGCTTCTGAATATAAATGCACTGGTGGACTCATGCTTATACTAATGTGGAGAGAAGTGACACAAATACATCTCACCACCTTAATGTCACACTTTTTCTGCATCCAAATGAAGGCAACTTTCTGGCCGTAAATCGCTCGCTCTGCACGCACACATGAACACATGGCTAAGCTCACAGTTACAGAGTCTCAGTTTGTGTCTATGGGTCATCACTTCAGCATGGGTCAAGATTAAAGGATTTTCTAGCAGGAGAGTTGCTCATCCTCTGGCAAGGAGGAGGCAGGAGACGGAGGGGTTTATGGAGGAGTTACTTTAAAGTCCACACAGCGGTGAGATCCGCAGGTCAGTCTGGGTGATGGTTCTGTCTGAGCACCTGCGGGTGGCGGCTTGCTAATGCCACGTTCTTCATCGGTGATGGTGTTTCAGAGTTGGTGATGACACACAAATATGATTCCTTCCTTATAAATGCATTTCAGATTCTCCTACTTAAACTGTTGCATATAGGACAATTTACAACTCAAATTACAGAATGTGAATAATTCTGACACACTGAGTGTGACTTTTCAGGATTAAAACCGCAGTATTAGTTTTAATTGTCCAGATTTCTGCCTCTTCTACAGTTTAGATGAAAGGAAAATGACATTTAAAAAAAATCAGGAGTACAATGTCTTTACAGAGCCAGCGTGCTTGTAATTCTGGATAATTTACCCAATTAGAAAAGGCATTCATTGCAACTGTGTTGACTGATGGATTATGCAGTAAGACTGGGACATTGTTGCTCTTTGCAGTCTAATCATTTCTATTGCATGCTTTGATTTCTCACAAAGAAACAGCCTCTTCAAATCATTCATAAGACAGAAATGAAAGAGGCCATAATAGGGACAAGCATTTTCTATTTTTCTATTTTAGGCTGTAAATGTAAATGTCACTAAATCAGCTGCAGCTACAATTTGTAAGAAATGAGAGAGTCAAAGGTACAAGTATGAAGAACCATTTGAGTGTGCACCTTGCTCAGATTATCACAGCTGGACTGTTATGTTGTCGTGAAAGGAGGTTAGTTGATCCCTTGAGCTTGTGTGCACACACTTGTGTAAGATTTACGCAGCGAAATGTGCCCTTTGTCTCATTCAATCATTTAACGGTAAATGATTGCTGTGTTTCAGATGTGGATCCACAGAGGGAAAGGTGAGACAGTAATAAGATAAAGGGAGAAGAGAAAACTGGGCAGGACAAAGTGAAGTAAAAAGAAAGGAGGAAGGGAACAGGAGAAAAATGTGTTGATGCCAGTTATATAGGGAATGCCCTGAGGTTGGGCAGGGAGAGAAACATGTGCTGACCACATGTGCTCAAAATGCCTGTCAAAATTTTTCATCCTTATGCATGTGTGGTAGAGTGTGTCTGGTTAGTGGTTTCAGGAATGGACATGGACATGTTCCTATATATGTGCATGCCGTTGCTTTATTCTAAAAGAAGCGCTGGACATGCTAGCAGACTGACACTGGAAGAGGTTAACTAAACCCCTGAGTTAGTGTGTGTGTGTATGTGTGCAAGACAGGCAGCACTGTAGGGCATCACCTTGGCAGAAGTATTAAATCTTTTTCATCCTCTCCACTGCCTGTGGGGAGAACCAGGAGACAGATTTACTCACACACATACACACACAGTTGCTTTAGAGAATACACTCGCTCATGCTGAAACAGACAGAAACATTTTGCATACTATGAGACATGGAGCCGGTTCTCATGCCCAGTCACACTGTTGCAGTCGCACAGAGACGGCGTCTGACAGGCTGCTGGTTTCTGACTTAACATGCTCCCTGAGCTGTCACTTCTGACTCACACAGCCGGTCATAAGAATCCAAATACCATGTGCTACATATGCAATATGAGGTGGGACATGTGGGATCAGGTTGAAAGAAAAAAAAAAAAAGTCCTGCCGGCTTTTTGTTAAACATGAACTTGAAGAGGGACAGTTTAGTGTTATAATATTGGTTTTCTGATCTATTTACTTAAAGGTGCATTGCTCAAGTTTAAATGTTAAAAGATGCTGCTGCTTCTAAAAGATGGAGAGCTGGTGCCTCTCAAACCCCAACTCAGACTCCAGTGGCAAAGAAGAAAAGTTTTGTCTTGTGATATGAAGAGAACCAAACTGGAGTGTGACCTGTTCCCCCAACAGGGGGGCGTTTTTTGGTACAACACCAGTACTGTAAGTAAGACGGGAGTAAACGACCGAGCAGCTTTTTTTTTTCTTCTTTTTTTTAATTTGAAGGAGCTCCGATCTAGTCTGGGAATAAAATGAGACCCACAGTTGGCTTTCTTCTCACTAACAAGGTAAATGTGATGTATGACTGAAATAAGGATGCATAATTTTGCAATGCTAAGTTTTTAGCATGTAAATGCGGCAGTATGACAGCCATATGACTGTTCCTGCGGAAGACATACACTCTTGTCAACTTGTTAAATTTAGTTGATGTGGTAATTTTATAAGGTAATCGTGGTCTCAGGCTGTGAATTTAGATATTTGAACTACAGGCCAGTGTTGGCCTGTTGTTACTGTTAGCATGCTGTCCATCAGTTTATGGGTGTGCGTGACATTAGCGTCACTTCCACTTGTCGCCAGAGGGGGCAAACTTCTGAATAAACCTTGAACTTGTGCTGTACTCCTTTAAATATCTCTGTCCAATATTGTTTACTTCTCAGACTTAGCTTTGGTGTCCTTATCCAGTTTTGTATAAGGGGTTGTGTCTTAGTGTCATGACAGACATGTTATCAGTGAGTGTAGAAATTCTCCAATGCACCACTGCCTGTGCAGCCCTTATGTATAATCATATCCCTTAGACTGAGGTAATCTGGAACCATTGCCTTTGTGAGATTGTCGCATATAGAAACAAAGAAATGAAGAATTCTTGCAGACTATGTATTTTGAGTATTTTGGAAGGGATGAATTCATATCTCAATCCACCTTTATCATGTGACTTGCTTGAGTGGAGACTTTTGTATTTCTGCTAATAATGACTGACATTAAAGCCAGTTGCTAATTAAGCTTTGGACCATTTGAATGAAGTGTTGCCATAAAAGCACATACAACCTAAGGGCTTTAATCCCTTACAGCTGATTAATGCTCTTTGCTCATAAAACAACAGTACGGCAGACTCACAGCCTGCTTTTCAACTGTAATTAAAGGGATTTCAGTGCTGTTTGGAATGTATTGCGAAAAAAGCACAAGGTGAAAAATATTGACTGAGACTGCTTTCTCTGACCTGTGTGCCACTGACAATTTAAAGACTAGTTTCACTGATGTTTGTTGCAAACAAAGAAGTTTTGTTAAGAAGAAGAGCGAAGAAATCATGTTAATGTGATAATGAATATTTCAATCATTAATCTTTAAAGAATGGCAGGAAAAGCATCCACATCCATCCACACACGCACAACAAACTGTAGCCAGCACAGACGATTCTACAGGATCAGAGGTTTAGCAGAGAGCTGCCCAGCCAGGCAAGATAAATTTTATTGTTTTGTACAATTTAACACAATTTCAGTCCCACACTTGTGAAAGATAAGCAAAACACTATTTGGGAAAATCGGTGACTAATTATCAGAAGCTGTGACAGAAGCTGATTTCCACCATATTAATACAACGGTAAACCAGATCCGCCAAAACCCTTTTTTTCCTCCTTATTTACAAAGTTTCTGATCATTTTCAAGCCTTAGATTTAAGATTTTATTATCCAGCGTCCAGAAACAGTTATTATTCCTGCTATTTAAAAATCCAAATTCAGCTTTATCTGGATGAAAGAAGCTTATTTTGGGAATGCAGATTTTGTGTCTAAGCTGTGAACTAGATTAATCAAACCCCCATTTATCCTCCTTATTTATGAAGATTCTGACAGTTTTGAAAATTTACATTCAGAATATTTAGCGTAAAAACAAAGTTAGGCTACTACTACTGCATCTGAAATATGTGTCGGGGGGTTGCTGTGTTCTTGTTGTGAAAAACTTTACATTTCAACAAAGTACAGTGTTTTTATTTTTATTAATTTTCATTTTTTTTGCACTTTTCAAGTTAGTAAAAAAAAGTTCATAGTTTATATATGTATACATTAAAAAAAATTGTTTTAGGGGTTTGAATTAGGGGTGCTTTAGCACCCCCAAAAGTGGGTTAAAATCACCAATGGTAGCCAGCTTATCAAATCCCCATTACTATGGTACATTCTCAAAGATTTGGGGGGATTATGACTTGTCGTCAAACATAACAAGATCATTCACAGATATAACCATCTTTGACGGGAGAAATAACCTTAAAGGTGAATAATCAGTAGTGAAAAAATAGAAATAATCACGCACATCCCAAAAAATCTCAAACCAGGTGCTGGACCACAAGGAGACTAGAAAGGAAAAGACGGATCTGGACAAGCTGTGTGTAGCTCCCATTAATAATATTAATAATTAATAATCAATAGTGCCCTTTTAACCAAGCCAAATTTCTCCCAAGTGAGACAAAGAAATCTGAATCTAATGCGCGTAATAAAATCTGTGTACTCTGCAAGTATGCAATTCACTCAACCCAACTAAAGACATTCTTACCAACTCACCATTTAATAAAAGGAAGGACATCAGTGGACTGTGTCATGTACAGTCTCACTCTATATTATACATTCTTGTTACAAAATATGTTGTTAACCCTGAAATGGTCAAAAATCCTACAGAGCATGCAGACAAAGAATGAAAATCTTGGCTTTTCACCTCAGTCTTCTGCCTAGCTTCACCATGCTGAAAAGTGAAGAAGCACTTTTTTAAGAAAGTTGACACAACTCAGCCAATAAATGTTGGCTGCAGACTTGAGATTTAGAAGTTCGCTGAGGATTCTCAAAGTCTTAAGCTGAATTTCTGTAACACTGAGATAAAGGTGCGCTTTTGTAAGGGGCAAAAAGAATTAATTATATTTGTGTATATTAATAATTTATTTGTTTTCTGTCACCAGCGCAAGAGCAAGAATTAAACTGTTTATTAGGAAACAATGAATATAGCAGAATTATTCTCAATACACATAAACACACCTCACACAATCACGAAGCCCCTAGATATAAGATGTGGGCTCTAAGCCCACCAAAGTAAGACAAAACCTCTCACACACAGATATATAAACACACAATCACACACACAAGCATAAATCCCTCAGAGACGATGTGGGATGTAGGGTTGTGCATGCTTACAGTAGATGCTGCTGTCAGTGAGTATAGCAGTTTAGCAACAAGTTGCACTATTGCTCCGTCCCTTCAGATTACATGTCTTTAACAATGCACACACACATTAAAACCTCTTATTTACTGGCTGTCCTCCCTGTTAGCACAGAAGTAAGTCAGTTCTGAGCAGGCAGCATATTCTCTCTTTTGGACCGTGATCTGCTCCCCTTGTACTTTCTGACATTTTCATCCTGTTTTTTTCTCCCTGTTTTTCTTTTTCCCACCACCTTTCTTTATGCCCTTGCCTCTCCGTCCAAGTTTCAGCATGCTAACAAGTGGGGGGGCGAGAAAGATTAAAAGGTGATTAAGATAACATTGGAGACAGATTCTACCTACTGGGCTTCCTGCTGTTTTATCAGAGCTCGCCTTCTTGCCTTCTTCTTTCTTCGCTGTTGTGTCCTTTTTACTTGCCTTAATGGTTGCCTTTCTTTCTCTCCATTTTTAAAAAATTTTTCTTTTATCAGTCCTTTTCTACAGTATCTCTAGTCTGTCTTATTTCCTGTCTTTTTTTTCTTTTCTCCAGTCTTTTCTCCTGTCTCCTTTCATTCTGCTTGTCTTTTATAGCTTTCTTTTAGATAAGAAGTGCATTTACTGTAAAGAGTTTGCATATGTGTTGAGCAGCACTCCATTTGCTTTGACCTGTATCTTGTAAATACTGCAGTTGATGTGAAAGCAAACGTCATGTGATGGCTTCTCAACTTGGGCTGTTAAAGTGAATGAATAAATAGATAGATGGATAGATAAATGGAGCTATTTGACTTCAGTCCACTAATCACTGGTATCTTGGGTGATGCTGAGCCCTTGACACTGCCATGGCTCCCCTCCAAAATGGTGTGAATAAAAAAAAAAAAAAGTGTTGACTTTGCACACATGCTTGAGTGCTCCATTAAAACTATCAGCTGAATCAATTGTACACTGCTTGATTAATGCTTGGCTGTTTTTATTTTAGCAGGATTCCTTCTGTGCATTGCCAACGTATCATAGCTCAGATGCAAGTTTTACTGACTTCGAGGCGATTTTGGACAAAGAAAGAATTCTCATGTTCACAAAGTGCATGATCAATGTTGTCACAGTTAAACTTTCAGTTTTTGTTTATGTACAAAATGCTGCATTTTACATGGTGTTTTGTTTTATCAACCACCTGCAAGTTAGGTAGACATAGCAATGGTTCTTATACTTGGATTTTTGCCCAAAAATCTCTCTCTCTCTCTCTCTCTCTCTCTCTCTCTCTCTCTCTCTCTCTCTCTCTCTATATATATATATATATATATATATATATATATATATATATATATATATATATATCCTCACTTTTGCATTCTACCACCTTCAGTGTAGCTTCTGCATTGGGAAAATGCACATTGAGTTTTCTGTATCAAGAGTTTGAAGAAGGCAGAGCAACAGCTTTATGCTTTTTATTAGGGCTGTCAAAAAATCTATCCTGATTACATTGCTTTTTTCACTTCTAGAACACATTTAGGGTTAAAGGTGTCTCACCAGGAATTCTGCATTTATCTTTAGTAGACTAAACTACTGAAACCCTGTCCTTACATGTCTCCCTATGGTCCTTCAGACAGCTGCAGTTTAGTCCAGAATGTTGCTGATACGTCCTCACACACTGACTTCACAACTGTCCTAATGTGAAGCTGAAATTCAGGTCTGAGTCCTGGACTACTCCCGGATGTGTAGCTTGGTTTTAGCCTTTAAGTTGTAAAACAAAAGTTAATGTATTTTCTGCATATAGCAGTAGTAATTAAAAAGGACATCTCTTGTTTGACAATAGGATTAATTTAGGATAAATTTTTTGATAGCCCTACTTTTTATGCATCACCTCACCTGCTCCTACTCCAGCAGTGCAGTTGTCTTTCTTGGGTGTATAGGATAAAGCTGCAGTGAATGAAATGCACTTTAAGTCTAGTTGTAAACTGTCTGCCAGCATCTCAGTTATACTGTAATGCTTGCTTACCAATACTTCTAGCATAACCGCGTAATTATCGCCATCATTTTATAACATTTTTGAGGTATGCCAAATTGGTTTATCATGAAATTATATAAACTCTTTGACAACATCCATTAGCTGAGGCTCCACCTTGTTTAAACATGAGGAGTAGAGGGTCGTCAGATGAAGACTGAGTAAAGAAAGCTGCAGAGAACTCACTGATACACTCAGTCAGATCACGGAAAGAGATTATGGCTGAAAAGGGATCTAAGTCCTGAGAGGGACAGATATTCTAATGCAAACACTGAGCAACTTATCTTCACTCAATGGAGATAAAAACAGAAAGACAGGCAGTTAGTGAGAGACAAAATCAGATAGTTGGAACGAAAAAGGTGAGACAGAAGCTAGAGGAATAAAGCAGTTTAAGAAAAGATAGAACTGAAGAGCAAATGAAGAGGAAAAATGGCTAACCAGTGAGGCATGTTGTTAATGTGTCCTGTCTTTTAGTATTGTGTGGCAGTGTTCATAAAGGTATATATGTGTGTGTGTGTGTCTGTCTGCATGCATGTGTGCACAAGCATATTTTTAGCTCTAAAGATGAAGCTAAGTGCATCTGGTACCCCCCTAGCCCTTGGGAGGCTCAAACAGCCACACACACTTACACTCACAGAGACTATTTATTATATTTCACTCTTTTAGAGAGCAAATTTTAAACTTTTTAAATCTCAAGCCAACCAATGTGTTGTCTTTGTGTATAGTACACACTTTAAGTACAATCAAACATGCACATGAAATACAAGCACTGACACAAGCATTGCAAGACCAACATTCTACTAGTATTCACATAGTAGTACTCACATTTTGTCACAGTCTTGCTGTGACAAGGACCTCCTAGGGAATCATTTTCCACCATTTTATTTTGCTGTGGTTGCTGTCCCTGTATTCCCCCCCATCTTTTGTGTTCTCTCTGTGTTCCCGAGAAAAGACTTGAAGACAACACTGCACCCCAGGGTCAATCTCACTGTTAAATGAGTCATGCATCGGCTCTGGCTACATCACTCCCTAAATTTATCCACTGACTGGAATATAGTTTTAGTCACAATCTCCTAACTTCACCAAATAACTGATACTTTATTGATTTATCAATGGCAGTTTATGACAAGTCTTTGATGACATTGCTATTTTTTTTGTGTCTTTATTGAAACAGGAAGAGCAGATTTGGATTTATACCTCCACTCAACCAATCTGTCAGTGTTATCCATTTTTGTATTGTTTTAGAAAAATGATTAAAGATTTGAAAAGGTTTCCTTTTACTTATGTTCAAATGCACCATGTGACATGATTGTGTGACACTGGTTTTACACAAGTACTCTGACTGAAACAGTTATGCTGTTTGTTCAAAACCTTAAAGGTACAGTGTGTAAGAATTACTGACATCTGGTGGTAAAGATGGGTATTTGAAAGAAAAACTGTTTTCTTTCAAATGACTTCATATTCCAAGCACTGCTGTGAATGTACGGTGGCTGTTAGTGGCCAAAATTCTCCCAAACATAGATGTTTTTATTGGGGATGCACCGAAAATTCGGCCACCAAAAGTTTTCGGACAAAAATGACCCAAAAGTGCATTTTCGGTTTTCGGCTGAAAGACATAAATCACTGAAACAACACAGCCGAAACTTGTGATGATGCAACAAACAGCGCATCCACCACGCAACTTATGAACTTTGTGTTTTTATGTGAAAATATATTTAATGTCACTGTCTTTCAGCAGCCAGTCAGTTATAAGCCTGTATAATATTATTTGTTGTAATAGTCCTACAGAAAAAAAATGGAAAAGGCATTATGTAATGTACACGAGTGGAGTCAAACTAAATATTTTATTTTGAATTTTTAATCTATAGTGTACATTCTGTAATGTCAGGGGTAAATAAATATTTTGATACTTTTGTACTTGATAGTTGCAATGATTGATTTTAGTGAAGTTAGTACACATCGTAGCTAAAAGTGCTACAGTTCTAATAATTGACATTTTTTTCGGTGTTCGGTTTTCGGCCTTGGTTTGTTCATTTTTTGTTTTCGGTTTCGGTCAAGTATTTTCATTTCGGTGCATCCCTAGTTTTTATCTGAGTGGATCCAGTGGTCTCAGGTGTCGCTATGACTGTACTATGAGTAACTACTTTTAATGTCTTTTAAGGCATTACTGATCCCAAACAGTGCTTTAACTCCCATTAAACAAAGCTGGTACAGCAGTTTTAACAGTTCAGAGAGTTCTCTCTTCACTCGCATTGTTTTGTCCATTTTGGGACACCATAGTAAAAATGGCAGCACAAATATGGCGACCTCCATGTATGTGCACCCCCAGCAAGTTGATATAAATGGCTCATTCTAAGAAAATAAACATATAACAGCTATTGTGAAGCCATTACACATCTATAGAAACACCATTTTGGATTGTATGTAAAATTTTTCTGCCAATGACTTTTTATATATTTATTTATTTATTTACACACTGTACCTATAAACATGCTTCATAATTCTGCCTTGCAAAGTGCTTCCCTTACAGATGACATGAGGAAGTATGCTTCATTAGCCTTTTAGATCAAATTGTGTCTTTTAAATTGGTGGTAGTTGTGACATGAGATAGAGACTGATATACTATGTTGTCAGTAACGGCGACACTTTATGAAAACACCATTTTTTTTACCTCCTGGTTTAATTGAGATGAAAACATGACATTGGTATGGTTGTGGTTTGAGCTAAAATACAGACTTCTTGTTGTGGACCATACTACTGTATCATGGACATCATCTCTACTCTTCAAATTCTCAAAATCACAAGAGGTTGTAAAGTTTTGAGACAGGAGGATAGTCTCTGTTATCAGGTCTCTTTGTGCAGGGCGCTGTGACATGGAGTGTCTCCAATTCCAAGCTGAAACCAGTTGACTACATCCCACTTACTCATGATTTACAGCTGGTGGAAAAGGGAAAGCTCACTGAAGAGCCACTATTTGATTTGTCCCTTTTGGGTTTCTGTAACAACATGGTGATGCGACATAGCAGTTTTGGACAGTTTCTATTATTATACTCAACCTGCATTGTTTTCTTCTGTGAGGGAGCCATCATTTGACACGGGAGGGTTAAACCCTAGGCAGGTCATGTCAAAAACACTTCATGTAATTCTGTACTAAATTCAAATATATTTTCAAATATATTTAATTAATATTACGTGAGAGAGTCTTAGATTTTGGATTCAACTGCACAAAATAAAAGATGTTTTTCAAATCATCAACTCTTATGTAAAACAACCCCAGTGTTGCCTCCGTCTTGGTGCTGTCTGGTGCTTTGTTAGGAACATGGGGTCCTGAGAGGCTGTATTTTACATAGAAATATGCATTGGCAGTTTTTTTACTCTGACTGGTAACAACTCGTTTCACGAGATCGTTCATGTTGGACAGAAACTACAATCTGTGACAGTGATGTGCAAAAGCTCTCCATTTACAGCACAGTTTAGTATTTTCCAAACAGCACATCAAGCTCCATCTCTGAGTTTCTCCTTCAGATCCAATCATCTACTGCCCCCTTTGTCCCAAGTTGGTCCAATTTCAACTCAGCTTCTTAGTTTTAGCTGTTAGCATCATCCCAGAGGGGGCACTGAGAGAGACTGATGCTGGTGGAAGGGTGTTGGTGTAAAAAGCTAACATTCTCTGACACTCAGGCATGATTGTGTAAGTGTGCTTATTACACTCTTTTTTTTCTCCCCTTTTTTTTCCCTTTCTGCTTGTGAGGTCAGTTGCTGTATGAACGGAGCGCTGCTGTGACCTTCACACCACGGCCACAGTGGCAGCTCTAGATGATCAACCTTTTGTATACTGTACAGCACAAAACACTTACTTTTAAATGCCAAAAGGATATTTCTCTGACTGACCCCAACTTCCTAACTTGTGTGCATCTCTACAGGTGACTGGAGGTTACAGCAACAGTCAGATAAAAAAACAAGTAGTCCATGCTTTCTTTGGTAATGTGACAGGTATGACTTTGCATTTAATACTGGCAGCACTTCTGCATCTATCCATACACCCACCAAGCTGTGTTGGAGACCATCGGTCTGTGGGGCTTCAGTGATCTACTTTCATTTTCACTGATGTACAATTTGTCTTAAAGCCAACATCCCACCTACAGACTGTGATTTGGCAATCCTAGCTCATTAAATGCTCACAGTTCTGTGGCTCAAAATTAACACTATGGGACCTAAAAATCTACTTTTCTATCCTCCTATATACAGTTTTGTAAAGTTTATCTGTTGTTGTGACAGATTGTTTCAGAGTATAGCTTCCCTATTTTATCTATTCATTTATTTTGAAATGGGTAGCCTACCAGGCATATTAATGGATATTTTTGTATGAATACACAAGAGTAAAAATAATGGCTTATTTCCACCTGGTCCTTTCTCATGTAGATGGACCAAATCAGTGACATATAGTGACATAACACATGGATAGTAACATGTAACAAGATAATAAAGTTGTACATGTTAATTCCAAGAGCAGAATAATGGTTGTTCTATATGGGGAGCTGTCCAAGGAACTGACTATAGCTAGATTGTCTTTAACAGTAATAATAAGAGTCTCATGAACAATGGCATGACAGACACAACAAAACACAAATTATGATCAGAAACCATAGGTGCTACATGTAGTGGGTAGGTACATTGGTGTTTTGGTTGGTGGTTTCATTATTCTTGGTAGTTTGTTTCAGGATCGTGTGCCACTGACAATGATAATGACAGAATTTTTCCATTCGGAAATACCACAACTATGTTTATGTATACGTTTGTGTATATACACCTGTGTGTGTGTGTGTGTGTGTGTGTGTGTGTGTGTGTGTAATAAATATATATATATATATAATGCATATGCAGTAGGGCTGGGCGATATAGCCTAAAATCAATATATATTAAGCAGTAAGCTTTGGTAAAAATAAATGGACGATTACTCGTCACAGACTGGATGGGTGGAGTCATGTGACAGATGGTACATGTAGCTCAGCATCTTAAAGGGACATGAGCACAGCTTACCGAGGAACACCGAATATACCTACAGTACATGGGAAAAATGGCGTCTGTTATTGCTGTAAATTTTGGTGTTGGTAAATTTTCGGTTCATCACCCAGCCCTAATATGCAGGTTCAAAGAAGGTGTGTAATGGTGGGAATGCAAGTCTATTTAGTACGTTGAAAACAAGACAGGTCCAGGAAAATTAAATTGTGGGATGTTGCATTTATTTACGGTTTTGCATTGCAGAGAACTTGCTAAGTGACATCAGCTTTCCAGTGAAATTAAGCGATACAATCTTATTACAGACAGTGATATACAGTAGTTAATTTTTTTTTCTATTGTGTTTCAGCCTCTCCTGCTTGTCAGTGTTTATGCTCCTGTCACAGTGTGAGGATATAGACCATTGCAATCTAATGATGTCAAAAGTTGACAGTGTTGACTGGTACTACTGGTTCAATCTGTAACATCCTGGGATTTCATCCCGGTAGATTTAACAAAAACAAATTTCTTTTAAACCAAACAACATGTCTGTTTCTCGGCTCGTTGGTCACACTTTTACCTCACTTTTGATACAAAATGTTCATTTAAGCATGAATGACAACAAGCTTTTATGTCAACTAAGCTAAATTTCAACTTTTTACTCTACATTTTATGTTTATAATTTCACAGTCTATTGTAATCATGTGCACTTCCTCATGTGCATTTTTTGGGGGGTTTACACAAGCATTTACCTTCAGTTTTACTCAGTCTGAATTGCTCCATGTCTTGGTGTGCGTGTGTGTTCGAGTTTGTCAGTCTGTCTTTTTGGATGGATGTCTCAGCTGGCGCAGCGGAGCAACATCACAGATGAGTCAGACAGGGCTCAGCTTATTCTGACAGCAGGGGAAGGACAGAACAAGATGCTACCCCAAAAAGTCAATCCTGATTCTTCTGTACATGCATGAAAGATATTAATTTCAGATCTGTAAGATCTAGAAAAAGTGTACTCATAAATTCTACCAAAATAAAGAGAGAAAAAAGTATTCACTTCTTTTTCATCTCATGTTTAGGAATGCCACCTACCATTTTTTTCTCCTCTACTCAACCCCTGCTGCACTTTCGTTTTATCCCTCAGAGACTGAACTTGGGAAAGTAATTCAGCTTTTTCTCAGTTGCCAGACATCACACAAATTCAGCATCAAGTCCCTAAAAGATACAAGCATTTCTTTTTAAAACATATAAACACTTGTTTCTGTAGCTCTTTGCTTGAAAAAGACAGGTAAAAGAAGAATTTAGTGGACTTCCACAATAACATTTAGGGTCTAAACAATTGCCCAAAACATCTAAATAAATGCCATTTATATCCCAATTATCAGGCAACTAAAAATGGCAAAACAGAAGGATAAATATATATTGAAAACACTTGTATAAAAAATGCTTTAGAGTGAAGAGCAAAAGAGTTCTACAGTATAACCACACGATGAGTCCAAATTTCATAAATACACATGTGATTTGTGCTCTCTTCATCCCAGTGTGCTTGCTGCCCAGCCATACATTACATCAGCTCTGGGAGGATTGCCTGGACCTCATATGGTGTGAGTGCATGAAAGCAGAAGAGGTGAGAGGAAGAATGGGGAGGCTCAGAGCCAGCTTCAACCAAAGCAACATGGATAGTTTGAAAAGAGCTCCTCAGTTCAAGAGTCCTTTTACATAAACACAAAAACATTCATGATATATTACAATCTAGTTTCATATTAGGAATAAAGGAAAGCTTTGGATGCTAAAAGCAAAATATCACTGTGGAGAAGAAGGAAGCTCAAACGGTTAACCTACTGGAACAGACAGCATGCCAGGAGTGCAATTCTTTTTTATTATGATACTAGTTCCTAATGCTTTTTCTAAAAGCAGTGCAAGCTTGTTTTAGCAATACACTTTAAAAGCTAATGTTTCCAGACTGCAGGACTTCCTTTGGAAGTTCGAATATGTCTCAAAGGTTGACTGAGGGAATGTGAGGGCTCGGATGTATTTAAAAAAGGGCTGCCAAGGGAACTCTGAGCTCATAGTAAAAAAAAAATAAAGAATGTAGTTCATTTAACTACATAGACATTGTTTCAAGTGGAAACCATTGGAACAGAGAATGGGTCATCTTAAACATTGCTTATCATTTGGAGCTGTGGTGTTGATGTTAATGTTCTGTTTTGTGATTTCTAAGTTCAAATGCAATGACAGCTCTGTTGTACAGCCCCAGCTCAGCGTAGGAAAATAGGGTTTAAACATTAAAAGCAGGGTGGATGATGTTTTTTTACTATATTGCTTAAAGTCTTCTTCACTTCCCGATTGCAGCCAATTAATTAAATGTTCTGACACAAAAATAAAATAAAATAATCACCTGTGGAACGTACAGTACAACACTGGAAAAACCCCTTCCAATTAAATTAATTTCATTGGATGGAGTTTTGAGCGGCCCATTTTGATTGATTGAATGATTTTTATGTCCATCAAACTTGACTGCTGTCTGTTGCGCACTAACCGTCCTCGCGCGCGTGCGTGCGTGCGCTCACAACTCGCCGTGACCATCTCAGTGCAGACGAACCGAGACAAACATGGCTGCTCCCTGCCCTTATCTATGCCCCTGTTTGCTCTTAAAAAGAGAAAAATGGATGTGGATTAAGTCATGGAGGTGTTGGTGTTTGCAGTGAGGATGTTTTACGCCGCAGAAGAAGTTGGAGGTGAGATAATTATCACTTTTAGGAAACGTGGTTCCTCTGCTGTTTACTTGGAAACTAACAAGCTAGCCACTCGGCTGTTTTCAGTTATCTTCGTCGATAAGAGCGCACGCGACCATTCCTGTGCACTGGAGGCGTGGTTTCGGGGGGGTGTATATTTTTACAAATGTAGCTTGTTCGAACTGTTTTTCCAAGATCCCCTACCCTGCCTTTAAGACCAGAATCAGCTGGTTAAGATAAAGACATTTGCAGTTTAACCCAAGAGAAAGGAAAAACAATCTGAAAACAGAAGTCAAGAGGAGCAAACAAAACAAAATGACAAAGCTTAAGTCAACTCATTTATGACTGCAGGGACCAGCTAAAAAAAAAAAAAAAAAAAAGAAAGGTTGTAGCCCAACTTAACCTTTACAAAAGCACATGCATTGCAATTTACCTATAGCTCAAAAATCAACTGATTAAAACGAAGAAAACTAAAGTTCTGAGTTGGTAAGTTGCGCCAAATGACCACAGCAGTCCATAATGGTCTTCAGCGGCAAAGTTAAATAGTTGAGGAGACACAGGATTAGTTGGACAGCAGACAATCTAGCCAATAGCCTGTTTGTCATGCCAAAGCCAGGGCCGGAGGCGAGATGTCCCAGCGTTCAGGGAGTACATGACAGTACAAGCTTCCAATACAGTATAAGCTTGTATTTACACCCAACAGTCTGCAGATTGTGTACAGCTACGGACTTGGTTCAGTTGGAGGTATAAGCATTCAACTGGTCCAAGAATGCATTCAGACCTCTTTCTCAAACAAACTGGATCTTTTGAATAAAACATTCCCCTCCTTGCCTGGAGGGGCACTGCATCAAAAGTTACTTTAGGAGAAGACGAGTCAAATAATGAGCAAGGCCACTTGCTCCTTCTGTTTTCAGCTCTTTAGTTGTCGCCCCCTTTTTGCATTTGGATCACTTGAAATGAACGGGGACCTTGGTTTATAGGTGAATCAGTGTTTGCTCTTGTTTGTGCATCAGAGTTCGGTTGCACATTCACGCCTCTCGACATTAACTGGTCTTTCTCTGCAAACAAACTAAGATTCAATACAGAAATGCTGAATGCACCCAGACCTCTCACAGTCAAAACTTGCTGTTTTTGGTCATGATATGGAACTTTCTTCTCATCTTAACTCATGCACACCTGAAATGCGTTAAGTCTTAATTGGTTAAACAACTATTTTCCAGTTGTAGATGTGGTCATAGGATGATAGTGATGTCTGTAGATGTCTGTTGCTACGTTCACACGGTGATGATCAGAAGAGAAGACACAAGTGGCATTTAGTCTTCATCTTTTTATTCGCTTTACACGAGTGTCATCATGAAGAAATCAAGGACGCAAGAGTGCGTGGAATTTGATTGGATATGCACGCCAGGCCGTTAAGTGGTGCTGTGATAGAACGCCACCATGTCCGCGCGCATGCGTAAAATCCACCTTAGATCTGCTGTGTTTACGTAGTTCACATACATTGCGTACATTGTTGTTTTTCCTGTTTGTGTGTGACGTCAACGTGCATGCGACATGAGCATGGCGTGAGCAGGTCCCCCTATCATTTTTGCATTTTGGACCGTGCAGACGAGAACACAACAGCTTCGTGTCTTTTGGAATTCCACTTTGGAATGAGTCTTCAGATTTTTGCGTCCTCAACCCAGAATACCACTATTGTCGTGTGAACGAAAGGCACTTCTGATGAAATATTTTGCCATTTCTACCTTCAGCAGCAAAACTCACTGCTGTGATTTATGTCAGTTTTCACTAGAGATAATAAAGATGTATGTAGGCAAAGAAGTAAAAGTGTCTGCGATCAGATTATTAAGAAGCATCACGGCAAAATGGTATAGCTCAGAATCCGGCGATGTGTGAATACCTCCCACCGTGTTTTTTGGGCCCCAAATCTTTTCTCTTCTGAACATCATACAAACTTCATGTATACATGAAGTAAAAAGCTGTTTGTCACTTGAGCCCTACACATTTCCCCTTCACCAGAAAAGCCACAATCTGATCCAACAGTGGAGATTCTGGGGTGGAAGCTGGGCAGATTAAAATGCCCAAGTGAACACCACTGGTGTAAATGACTGATATTTGCAGTGAAGAATGGAGCAGCGGTAGCGGCAGAGCTGAGAAAGTAATTTGCGGGCTTCACACAATTTATGCATTCGAGTTCTCACACTGTGGGGAAACATATTCTCACTGTAAATGATCATGGCATGCCATATAGTTTTACATATATTGCTGTTTTTCAGATCATAATCTCTTTTATTTGAATCAAAAATGAGGTGTGATATTGAAGAAGATGCCATTCAACAACTAAGAGGCCATGCAGATGTGAAAGTGTTGCATGTGCAAGATGGGATACTGTACTTACTAAAGATGTGCATTGCTGCTTCACCTGTAACTTTGGGACATGTTGACAGGAAGTTGAATTTAAATGAATGCGTAGCACATACCAGAGATGGATCCATGTATATACATTATTTATTCATATATTGGATTGATGCTGTGCGTTTGTTGTGTTAGGGATGTGCTATAATTGGATAGTATTTGAGTCACCGTGGCTGCGTCTTTCAGAGGAAGTCCCTTTCATCATTTCATCACTCATCTAACACATCTCTATTTTTCTTTTATTATTGCTGTCACTCTTTTGCTTTATTTTCCTTCATCTCCCCACCATCGCCCCTTCAATCTCCCCCATCTGCTTCCTCTTTCCATCCTTTGTGTTCTTTCTCCATTACTCTTCTTCTTCCTCTCATCCTCCACCTCAGTCTCTTTGCAGCTTGCCTATCTGCATGTCTGTGTTTTGGCTGTGTGGGCGCAGTCCTGTCAAAACCTGCTGCGTGTGCACGAGCGTGTCTCAACAAACGTGTCAACGTTTCTTTCTGCACATGTGTGTATCTGTACGTGTGCTGGTTCTGTGTATTAGTGCATGCTCAATTCAGTTTTGGGTGATCTTTGTGCTTTACCACTGTAACTGTGTCAGCATGTATTTGTTTTCAAGTTTAGCTAATGGGCTGTTGTGTTCAAATAGTGTTTTCACATTTCTTTGTGTATGTGTTTACTTGTGTGTCCTTTGTGTTTTGATGTGTGTGCTTGTTTGTGTGAGTGTATTCATGTCTTTCTATCATTCTTTCAGTTTTCCTGATCTGTCAGGCTCAAGAAAAACATTTTTTTTCTGACTAATGCTCTGTTTTGTTTCCTCTAGATGAGAGAAAAGGGGAGAGAAATGAGTCAGCTTGTTCAGTCGATTCCAAACAAAGAGCTCAGCTTTAATTTTACCACGCCTAATCAATTCATCTCTTAATGTGTGTGTGCATGTGCCCTCACAAGCACATGCAGAAATACACAAAGGAAAACAGTTTAGAGACTGTCTTAGCTGAAGTTTCTACTAAGAAATTGACATCAAGAGCCTCTCATCCTGCTTTCTATAATTCCCCCTCCTTATCAGAGTTGAGAACTTTCTAAGAAGCACTTTTCACCTGACATAAGAGTGCTTTGCCCTTGTAGAAAGGCTTTGTAAGAAGTCATTTCATCTATATTTATGCATGATGTCTTTGACAGGGTCTCTTATTTTTAAATCAAACTCTTATCCCTGTGGACTGTAAACTTGAATAGGTTACCATCAAAACAGGACGTAGTATGGATATATCTAGGGCAATATAGTTTGACACTGCAAATGTTTCCATGGTCTGCAGTCAGAAAAAGCCCTTAAAAAGCTGCCGCTTCAGTCCCCTGCTCTAGATGAATTAACTTCCTTTTGTTGTTCTTTACTGAAAATGTAGACTTCTTGAATACACTTTGAACTTGTTCCAGACAAAATACATAGCCGTGTCTCAAACTGCGCACTTGCCTGAGTGCACTGGAAATCAGTGCATAGTGTGCACTGTTTACTTCATCTGTAGTGCACACTATTGTCGCTAAATGCTGACCCAAATAGACGGTCTTGCATTGATCGCTAATCTGAGCTACTGTAACTCTACTGAGCCGGTATAACTGCGGCCTCAAACACACGACTCAGAACTGTCATCAGGGACTGAACAGCTCGTAGCATGCTACATATACATGTACATTAGTAATTACATCTGAATAATTTCATTAATGTTACTTAAATCAGTACGATACCGCCTCCACTGCTGCAGGGGTCGCCACCGCTTTGTTCTCCACCATTATTCAGCTCTGAAAGTCAATTTAAAAGGCATGCCTCTTCCACTACGTTAACAAGATGGCGTCCGTTTAGTGTGAGAAGTGTGCTTTGTTTTGCACTGCATTTTTGGACGTTATTAGGATAACATCCGGGTATTTTCTGAGCACTGAATTTTTAGCTTAAATGCCCGTGTGAACACACTATGCTCTCAAAGATAGTATTCTAAGTGTTCGAAGTGCGCGGTTTGAGACATGGCTCATGTGATGACTTGGTCAATATTAGCAATAACTTGTGGAGTCTTAAAGACACACAACGGAACTTTCAGCAGTTTTCTCAGTGATGCGCCCCCTATCGGCGGCTAAACTAGCATCCATCTTGTTCATACCTGTACTGTAAGCTCACTCCAGCCAGTAAAAGACAGTCTTATCTTGACTCTTGTTCTGTCCCTTCCTCTGTTTCTTTTCCTCTCTTCCTCCGGTGATGTTTCCTTGCGTTTCTTTACCGAATTCGACATGATGCGCATTCAAAACACCCGTGATGTTGATCCCTGGTTTACATCCGGTTGCTAGTGAGTGACGCGGTGCTGCAACCAATAGTTGGCTGCAACTTCACGGTCGCGTCCCGGATGGGAATCTTACATAGTGCTGTTTCTGAGCCCCGGGACGGCTCTGGGCACTGACAGCTCGAAAATGCGCATAATGAATGTTGGTGTGACATCAAAACGAGTCAGAAACACAGATTTTTAAGGTCTAAAAGTTACGTTGTGTGTCTTTAAAGGTAAAAATCTCAGTCTGTATTGAAAGAAGCAAAAGACTTGTTTTGGTTTTTGACTGACAGTTAACATTTTTACCTGAGCCACTTTTGGAACTTTGATTGCTGGCAGACTTGTATTAAAAATGACATGAGCGATGAGGTCAGTGTCAAGAATGGGCATACCAGTTGGACGTCATGCAAAACTCCAAACCATGTGCTTAAATTAATATATGAAACCAAGTCAACACACTATCACTTCACTTTGTGCCCTGGAGTGTAAAGCGAAATATAGCACCTTTCCTTGGTCTTTGTCTCAGTTAATGCCATGATTTCCTGTCAACAAGTACTGCTTAGGAAGATAATTCAACATAACATAATTCATCAGCATTCAAGACACACTTTAGATTTCCCATTTAGTTAAATGTGTGTGTGTAGACGGCAGGGCAGGGTATGACTGTTCCACATAACCACACATCCAAGATTTTTAAAGAGAAAAAGTGTGCAGGAGCACATTCTTATAAACCTGACTGTTCTATGGTGCCTGAAACTTCTAAGCATCCGTATGAGACTTTTTTTTTTTTTTTAAGCATTTTGTAAGCAACAAAAGAGAAAAAACATGTTTAATTTGAGTTTGCTAAACTCAGCCACCTTTTGGTTCTGTTGCAACTTGGCAAACTATTTATATTCCTTCTGCCAGTTTCATACCCCAGACTGCTTTTCCAACAACCTCTCAGCAGTTCCCAGATGTGTTGAACACTGTTAGCTGCTTCTCATGTGTTTGCCATTCAGCTTGGCCTAAACCATCTAAATTGGGTTTACTTGGAGGAGACTGTGCAGATGTTTGAAGATAAATAGTTCTCACTCGAAGTGTGTGTTGAAGGTGCGTTTTAGATCTTTATCCTTTTGAAAGAACAAAAGATTGTTCTTGAGTTTTTTTCCTTGATATTTGAAGCCACATGGGGTACCATATTGTGGCAAAATACCATTTTAGTAAAGCTTTCAGTGTCACTTGCAAAGCAACCCGTGTCCTCATCACACTGGCTATATTTTTCTCACAGTGGGAACTTCACTCATTCTTTTCCTGAGTTTCACAAAGGCATGGTCATTGGAGCTAGGAAATCTGAAATCTAAACTCATAGGGCCAAATAACCCTGAAAGCCCTTAATGTAAACTTGGTTAATGACCCCATGTTTGGCAGCATAGGTGAGATTTAGACAGCCCTTATAAGAGCTCACTGCATCCTGCCAGGTCTTCTACTAACTTCAACCCAGCACTTTGACATGTCAGAACAAGCTAAATGGGTAAAAGAGTTTCATGATCAATTTTGCTTATTTCTTTCTACATGATCAACAAACCCATGTGGATGCTACTGGGGGTGGATGGCCTCAGATATGGACAGAATTCATCTTCCACTTCACCAAGTGTCTGACATTCATTCTGGTTTCTTCTCTTACCTCCCTGCTGAGTTTTATCATGATGCCTTTTAAGAGTGCAACGTTTTTGAGCAGCATTTCAGACAGGTGGCAGCTGAACAGAAGCAGTATTTCCATCGACTACTGTACCTTTATGCAAACACAAATGTGGTGTAAAACAGAATTCAATAATAAAATAAAACCAATTAAATTGATCTTTTTTTTTTTAAATTTACTTCAACTCCCCATCTGTCAATTATGCTTTATTCAGTAATGAATTCACAGATATTCTCATTCTAAGTAACACGAATACACCGTTGCTGCCTACAGTGTTGCACACCAACAAACTTTGTGCTACTTATGATGGCATTCAGTCCATCATCTTCTGGAAACTGCAGTCTGTTCAAATATCTGTAAATAAGATAAAGATAAGATAAAGATACTTTATTGATCCCCGAGGGGAAATTCATGTTTCAGTACAACCCGTCCAAGACACACAAACACAAGAACATTACAAGACAGGATCAGGCAGACTGTGGTCACGCAGCCCCTCACAGGGCGCACCTTTGCAGAAAAGAAAACGGTAACATGAGGAAAGATGGGTTGGTGGTAAAAAGAGGTCTCCGAACTCTCCACATATACAGATGGAGACCTTGGAGACAAAAAAAACACACAGAGAAGCATGAACTCGACAGTCACAACATACACACATAAATACAAGGACAAACAAAGACCAGTTTTGGATTTCTAGTCCCTTCTTCAGCTTCATGTTCCCTCTCACAGTTTCCTCCTCCCCTCTATTCATTCCAAACCTTGTCCAAATGAAAAATCCCTTCTCCAGCTTTTCACCTAGTTTCTTGATTTTAATGATTCATTCTTTCATGCAACCTTTTTATTTCTTCAGCTCCTCTGCACTCACTAAATCACTCATTCTTTTTCTTTCTTGCATTTTATTTTCCAACTGTTCATGTTTCCATCTTCCTCATCAGACACCCTCTTGGATCTCAAGATGCCAGATGTTAACTTGACAATCGTTACGTGCTAAATACTTGTTAGAGCTTTGTTGTAGTACCACACAAGCTGGTTAGGGTGTGCAAACATTATTTTGTTTGCGTCAAACAATTATCGATGCAGGCACCCCCGGGGGGGGGGGGGGGAAGGAAAAAAGACACCAGTTATCTTGTTCATTCAGCATCAGCCCAATAAGGTCAATCAAAGAGTTGATGAGGGGCTCCCAGAGAGTTGAGTGAAAGAGAGATGACAACTTCAGACAAGGACGAGAAGGATGAAGGAGGGATGAGAGGTTAAGCGACATTATCAGAGTCCGTAAAAAGCGGAGGAGAGTGAGATGACTAGAAAGGATGAGAGCCATATGAGAGGCAGATGAAAGCCGGGGAGTTAAAGGAGGGGTTAGAGTCTGAGTGGTGCAGTGACAGAGGAAGGCATGGTGAGAGGTGGAGAGAAGGTCACGAGGTTTGTTGTTTGCGAAATGCATCCTCTCGTTGCTCACTTTAATGTAAGAGCTCAGCCACTTATTGAGCTGCCGGAGTAGAGGACGGGGAGAGAGCCAAGTAATTATGATTTCAGGACACACTGAATGGATGCAAATGTAGAGTTCCAACCTTTGCAAAAGTAACTCAACAATTTGAGCTTCGCAGAGCACAACTAAAAGGTAGAGCCAAACTGAATGACATTCATTAATTATCGCAACACATAGGTGTCGAAGAGTTGCTACTTTTTTGTTTATAACCTCTGTTTTGTAAGAGTGCAGCAGCTGTTCAGGATGTTGAAATTGAGACTTTTACAAAGTGGCCAAAAAAATGGGCGTCAAAGTCTGATACACTAGTGTCATATCTGGATCAAATGTCCCACTGGAGTTGGTCTCGAATAGCAGGACCCTCCTCTGTCTTCTCCTTTGAACCATCTGAACCTCAGGACCCACTGCCCTCTTGGAGACAACCCTAATTATTCACACCTGAATCAAATGAAAGGCTCATTATAAGGTTTGCAAAGAACTTGATGTAGATGTTCATGAATCTGAATCACATTGAAGGCAAGGCAAGTTTATTTGTATAGCACATTTCATGTACAATTCAAAGTGCTTTACATAAAAAATTATAAGCAAAAGGGGAAAAAAAAATTAGAAGCATGATTCAAAATTAAAAGCATTTAAGATTAAAAAGTGAGAATACAGAGACGTGCAGATTTTAACTTTTGAATAAAATCTACGTAAATGCAGCTGAGAACAGGTGGGCCTTTAACCTGGATTTAAATAAACTAAGTGCTTCAGCTGATCTGAGACGTTCTGGGAGTTTGTTCCAGACCCGTGGAGCATAGAAGCTGAACGCAGCTTCTCCATGTCTGGTTCTGACTCTGGGAACTGATAAAAGACCGGATCCAGATGACCTGAGGGATCTAGTGGGTTCATACTGGGTCAAGAGGTCACTGATGTATTTTGGGCCTAAACCATTCAGAGCTTTATAGACCGACAGCAGAACTTTAAAGTCTATTCTCTGATGGACCGGCAGCCAGTGTAAAGACCTCAGAACTGGACTGATGTGGTCCACTTTTCTGGTCTTTGTGAGAACTCGGGCAGCAGAGTTCTGAATGAGCTGCAGCTGTTTAACTGATTTTTAGGTAGACCAGTAAAGACGCTGTTACAGTAGTCAAGCCGACTGAAGATGAATGCATGGACTAGTTTTTCCAGATTTTCCTGAGACATCAGATCTTTTATCCTTGAGATGTTCTTCAGGTGATAGTAGGCTGATTTAGTGATCGTTTGTGTGTTTTTCAAAGTTTAGGTCTGAGTCCATCACTACACCCAGATTTCTGGCCTGATTGGTGGTTTTTAGGTGTATGAACTGAAGTTCTGTGTCAACCACATTGAAGACATGCAAGGCAGTGGGTTCTGAGGACTGGATTTGGGAAACACTTAGGTCATGTGGTGTTCTCTGATTTTATGTTAACAATATCATATTTGACATGGGACTACCTGAAGATCAGAGGGACGTCATGATAGTTTTATTTCTGTAGAGACATTAAAGAAAGCTGAGATAAATTTATTCACAGAAAAAGAAAAGAAAGCTGTATGTTGCTGCTACACATTAAAACCTTCTCAGCAAACTTAATACAATGTGTCAAAGACTGAAATGGTATGAAAATTACTTTGAAATCTGAAACCATCTCTGCATGATTTAGCATCAAAGTTATCTGTGTAATTATTGTTTCACCATCTTTTGTGGTGAGGTTAAAATAAGTGGTACAATTTAGCAAGTGCACACAAAGAATACAGTGTGGGACTCCTGCAACAGCTGATGCTCTTCCAACAACAACAGAATGTGTTCTGAGTCATGCACAACTTTTTTTTTTCCCCTCACTTGATAACAGTACCACTCTCTGCATGAATCCAGTTTCTATGGTAATACTGACAAAGCACTGTTAATTATGTTGACAAATGAGGATGAAAGCAGGAACTATTAGCGTAAACACAGGGAACATGTAAGCTGTGCAAGAGGCCTGCTGGTCGCATGGAAATAACTGGGATGCACCAGCTCAAGCGTATTTTTCTTGATCTTGAATATTTTTAGCAATGAAGGGAAAGAAATGAACATGCTTGAAATCATGCAAGAACAAAAATGTATATCAAAACCAGAGTAGCGGTCTTTTGCTTTGAGGACAACCTTTCATGGTCTTTGCATTTTCCAAACCAGCGACATGAGGTAATCGCCTGAAAACACTTCAATTCACCTTCTTGCATGGTCAAAAATAGATAAGTTAATCTTTAAAACTCTGCTAGATCGCAGGCATCCCATGGAGCAGTCGCTTATATTGTCAACAGTTTCTCAGGAAATATAGAGCGCAACTCTATGGGGTAAATTTTGATTGATAGCTTACCCTTCTGATCTGAGTTTTCCCAGGCATTTACAGTATATCTCTTCCATGAGTTTTAGAATCCAGCAGTAAAATATTGTTTATTCAGAGGCTCTTTATGGTAATCTACAATGAGTAATAACACAATTATTTGTCACATTTTTGTAATAAAAAAGCTAACTACCACTACTCTGTTGCCGAGAGACTTCTACTTTGACCCAGAAATAATGATGAAGCCACATGAAGCCACTTCCTGTGAAACTTTCGACCAATTAGATAGCTAACATCGACAGAAATGTCCAATAAGGAGCAGCCAACGATCAACAAGTGACAAAGAAGTTACATGTCTGTCTGAAAAAAACAAAATAATGATCCTCTATGGGTGGAATTAAGTGGGAAAAAAAGGTGTTTTTGATGCACAATGGTGTCAAAAGCAAGCTGATGCTGAGTTGGAGCTAGTTTTGTGAAGACTTTGGGGAAATAGTAGCATAAATAACTGTAAATAGCAAAAATAAAAGCACATATATATATATATATATGCCAATATTTTTTTTTTCTGAAAGTTAAGAGTTGAAATGAGAAAAGGCTTGGTCTCTGTTGGTCTGGGTGCTATTTCTACACAGTTAACCTGAACAGTAAAGTTTTTGTGGTTGGCCTTTATCATGCTACCAACAACTGAGGCTGCCCTAAAAAATGTCTTTATTTATAGGGGTTGAGGTTCTGTATGCGTTTTTACATAAAAAACAAAACAAGCAGAACAATATAGCAAAAAAAAAAAAAAAAAAAAAAAAAGGCTCAACTTCAGGGTTAACTCAACCCAGAAAAGACAAAAATGGTTTACTCAATTGTTTTTAACACAACATAACTCTAAAATCTGTTTATTAGCTAGTGAAGTGGTGCGTAAAGCAAAACTCAGCCACAATGTCACATGGCATCCTGGAAGCAAAAGTTATGAATTGTGGTTTCTCAGCCTCACGATGTTGCTGGGCAGAAAAGGACGTCATAGTTGTCACCGTACCATTAAGTGAGTCTGGAAGTTTTAAGGTCTGAAAGTTACACAGTGTAACTTTAAGTGAAGGAAAAGTTGTCATATGTTCTCAAACATGCAGTCCATGGTTGATGTTACATAAACCATCCACCCCCTTCCTGCTTTTAAGGACTTTGCAAAACACTTATGAATTATATTTGTTGCAGAATGGAGACATTTACGAGTTGCATTTCACTTTCTCCATATGTATGGGTTGTACTTAAGAGGATGCTTTTAAGAGCTGTTTGGCGATTGGAAGACCTGTTGCTAAATCTCTTAGGATAAAAATAAATGAATAGATTTTTTTAAAAAAGCAGCTCCATCCAAAAGAGAGACCAATTGAATCCACTTCAAAGAGAAAGACAAGGAATTTATCCGGGAAATACAAATACTTGTCACAAGAAGCAGTGATATAGATAACCCACCTACATTTCTATGAGATGAAAGAGGAGGAAAATATACAGCCAAGCCTTAAAAACAGAAGTCATGTGTGAAAGGTGATTATTCAAGCATTCCACCAGACATTATTAGATAAGTGGATTTCTTAAAAAGTAATAGGGAAAGCTGAACCCAGAGAAAATGGAGCAGTAAGACCAACAAAGAAATTCATGCTTGGTTAAAGTCTATGTAGAGGTATGTAGGTGGTCTGACAACGGTGAATGTGCACTGTGGTGGGTGAAGAACGCATACCAAACAGTGACGGTTAAACTGAGTAAATATGATCACACTTCTTTTTCTTCTTCAGACAACACTGCTGAGCTTAAATGAGGCTTTGTTGCATTTAGCTTCCAGATCTTACATAAAAGGCAACAATTTGCCAGATGATGTAGAATGCTGACTGACATGACTTTTGTTTAATACTGATACTTATAGTTAAACAGGATGTGTCACTGGAAAAAACTGCAATCATTAAACATATGTGAAGTGAACATAAAAATGCAAATTCAACTGTGTAGTGTTTTTCCTAAATATATAGGGTCTGCTCGACAGCTTTCCTTTGGCAAAGATCACAATATGGATATTGCTGAGTTCTTCTAAAATCTAATGTCTGCTTCATTTAGCCATTAGTTGTAAATCATGGCTGTGAAGTGCACAGAGTTCTCCAAATGAGATTAAAAACCACACAAAAGAAGATACGATCTGATCAGATGCCTCTCTCTGTAGAACATTACATCCGTGCCTTGCAAATATGTTACAAAGCACTTTTCATGCGTATCTCTGTTATCATGACAGTGCTATGTGTAAGGGTTGGTTTGGTTTGACAACAACTTAATTAGGTTTAGAGGAGAACAATGGCTTCAGTTTAGAAAAAGAAGCACTTCAAGGTTGGAGAAACATTGTGCTTGGGGTTGAAATGACTTCTCCATTAAGCTCAATTGTTCTGGTTTTAATTGTAGACTCCTTGCTTCAGAAAGAGGACAATCTGAGTCATGCTTTTAAAGAATAGCACTGAATTCTCTGTCCCCAAATATTGTCATCAAAACTTACTTCATTGAACAGATTGTCTGAAGTTTTTCAGAGCAGCATGTCACCATCTGAAGCCAGGATGCAAATTAAGTAAATCTTTCCCCTTTTCCATTTAAATCCACTAATGTAAATCAAGCCAAACCATCAGTAACTTGCTATGTTTAAAACTGTTTTTCTTTTGTTTTTTCTGCTTGTAAATCAGCAGAAATGGTAAAGACATTAGTGTACATTACCTCTGACTGGTGGAGTTAACCGCAGGATGATGCTGCTGTACTTCTGATTGACAGAACTGGCAATAAGCTGGGGGCGAGACTTACATCTAATCGGTGTAGATGACTACAGGCTCTTGATTCACTTCACTCCCAATTATTGCACCCGAGATGATGCAGCAGGGGCAAGATACAGCAGAATAGCAGCTTAGTGCAAGCTGTGATAAATTCTGTCTCCGGGCTATGCATAAGCAACAAACAGCAGACTGTATGTTCACTTAAGACTAGTTGCTGTGACCAGACAAATATATCTTTTAACTAAATGAGTAAATTATGGCATGCCTTTTGTCAAAGGCCTCAAACATCTCCTCCTTAAAACGAAATGGTTATTTTTACAGAAAATGGGGCCACTGTCCTTCGTGCCCCCGGTTGCTGTGCATTAATCAGCTTATTTTCTGCTATCCAAAAGGGAGAAGGCAAGCCTTCTGTCCAATAACACAGTGCTGGGAAATCACAACCGTACCATATTTATTTCTCTCTTTTCTGTCTTGCATCTCTCCCAAGTTCAGTTTCTCTCAACTTTTTGTTGATATTTTGGCTTTTCACCTTTTTCTCTCTTTACTTTATAACCTATCTGTTCTTCCCCTAAAGAAAGAAAGAGGCAGCAGTTGGTGAAAACAATAAATTAAAGTAGTTTTGTTGGGGAAATGGGGTGATGGGCTTCGGAAGACGGAAGGACAATAGGGAAATAACAGAGAGGTAGAGCCGAGCTGATAAAAAGCAACAGTGGTAAAAGCCTGCAGTAGAAGGGTTAAGAGAGGGTAAGCCTAAAGTGAGTTTGTGTGCATGTGTGTGTGCTGAGGTGCATAAATAGATCCAGCTGAACAATATGATGAAGTTAATATAAGCCCCTTTCACACAGCTCTTTTAAGGTGGGGCTTTTGCACGTTTATTTCGCCTCTTAATTCCGTTTGTGAGACGTGGAGACGGAACGGGAGCCATCATTGCTGCAGCTGAGTCGACTTCAGTGTGAAAGAGAGACGCCATGTCAGGACATACAGTGCCAGTCAGAGGATGCTGTTGTCACGCCTCTGATTCCAGAGTGCTGGCATGCTATCTGAAAGCACACACTCGGATGGCATTACGCCGGCTCGGTTTGGTTCAGTGGTAGCCATAAAAGGTGGGTAAAGGTGGTGTGACGGGGGATCTTTAAAGATGCATTGCGGCGTGGTATCTATGTGAATGTAGCTAGGAAGTGTGTGTATGTTACATTACTCATGTTGTAGAAACAAGTCTGTATACAAGTCACTTGCCTGCAATTTTCAGACAGCAGGGAATTCCCTATAATAAAAAAAAAAAGTTAGTATAGAGGCTTATTGACACACAGCCATGCATGTGTGTGTGCTGGAATATGTGTTTGCATATGAGTCACTGGACTCATTGGTCTAAAGGTGTGTGTAAAGGCCACACACACAGAGATGAGACGCCTTCAAAGGCCATATTAGTAAGTGACTTAAAAGCCAAGTGGCAGCTTTTATATCCCATGAGACACATGCACACACATACGCCAACACACCCACTCCAAATACACTCATACACATTAAGCATGTTAGTAAGCTTTAATCACGCAGCACGATGGTGTGTGTGTGTGTGTGTGCTTCTGCAAGGCCTCTTTAATGCTGATAATAGCGCACTCTTCTGCAGTAATAGATCTGTCATTCAGCGCAAAAATAAAGGAACGCACACACTTATACTTCCAACAATCTCCTCTGGCTGTCTCGCTTCATAATGCACATATACACACACACGAACACACACAATGGAAAGCTCCTTTATTATGCCATTATCAAGTCATCACAATCCCAAATCGAGGCGTGTGTTTGCAACACTGTCACATTTCCTTTAATTGGCGTAGTCAAATTACACACACACATACACATGCACGGTGCCTTTTGAAATGTGAAAATGTAATTCTTGTATTAAGGATTAGGTCACAAGCTGTCACATTTCCTCTCCAGTTATAATTAAGGGTTATGTAACACAATACTGCCATGCACACTGCTAGACTCATAGACATGCACGTTTAGCTGCACCCACGTTCACACACATCCGTGCACACTGGCATGAAACCCTGCCACACACGTATAAATGCACATCTTAAAACAGACGTGCATGCAGACACACACACGCATGCACAAGTTGTTGAATAAAGAGAGCGGATGCAATGCGCGCTGCCTCTGGGCTCGAGAAGCTTGTGAATTATTGAGACGATGCCTAGAAACAAGTGATTACACACAGCCTTACATAAAAGCTGCCCCCACCCCCAAAATAATATTAATAAATAAATAAAAAAATCTCATGTATGATGATATCTCTTCACACCAGTGAAAACAAGCCTTAAGGTAGCAGAGTAAACAAGCAGCTCATGATTTATGATTATTTAATTTACTGTATGAACGCCACCATTCCATTACCTCAATTCACCAACTTGCCATATGCAGATAGGAATGTTTTTGGAAACAAACATTAAGCATAAATATGTTTATAATTTGACTGTACTGTTGTTTATTAGGACCTGGTGCAGAATCCTGGACCAATTCTTTGCATCTCAAAAGCCCAATAATTGGCTAATCTTAACCAGGGGATCTGATTCCTGTCGTTTCAGTAATGCCCTGTAAAGGGTTAGGCCCATCAAAAATGATTAATCTTATATCCCCTGCTACTTTAGATTTTGTCTCCAGTCAGCATTTTGAAATATTGGCGGCAAACAGCAATCAATGTTTCATGATTTTGTATTTAAAGTTTTCTCCTGCCCATATTTATCATGCAGTATTAAGTTGCATTTTTTCCATTTGCTGTTCAAAACCTTTAACTTAAAAAATACACACAACTTGATGAGCTGGGAAAATTATTATACATATATAATACTGTATGTATAACCAGACTATTCTGTTGTTTAAAATCTTCCATGGCCCCTGCTCCTCTACAAGAGTTTATAAATAAAAAATAAAACTCAGAGGTCTACCAGGAAAAGTTCCAGAGATGACTGTCTGGTGACATTAAGGAAAAGTATTCTTAGACAAGCTGTGCTTTCATATCATGCCTTACAAACTAACAACACAATGCCTACTGCTATACACCAGATTCCCACCATCACACTGTTTACTAAACATCTGAAACATAACTGGTTTCTTCTTATTTTTTTTTGTTTTATTTGTAATATTATTTTCAATTTGTTGAAAACGGATTAGATTAAAGACTACATGTGACATGCAGGATCAGAACAGAAAATGTGCAATAGATCAGTATCTGAGCGTTGTTCAATGTCACTCATACCTTTTTAACACGTCACACAATCAGCACTTGCAGTAAAACATGATGTGATAGTTTAACACTTCAGCATCTCAACCTGGATGCTAATGGTGTATTCAATCTGGTCTGAGATCAGTAACTTTTTATTTTGCTCTTATTGCCTTGTTATTATTGTGCACCTTGATCTCCTTCCATTGTAAGTTTTTATTATTTTATTGTGTTGGCCTGCCAAGGGACTAAGAATGGAAATTAGCTTTACTAAAATCTTGCACATTTTACATTTTTTACATTATCTTTGTATGATAATATGCACTGTACCTGTTTTTTTGTTTGTTTTTTTCAAAACAAAACAACAAACTCAGAATAATCTCACAGCAGGATTGAACCCAGAATTTAATTGCTGTTGGATGAATAAACCCACTGTTTAAAAAAAAGAGGAAGCAGCCTCTTCTGCCCTGAGAAAAAGCAACAAATGTTTATCTTTGTTCTTAACCTAGTACCATACCCTGCTTTTTATAACATAACATACTGGGGAACTTTAATGGTCTATTCATGATTAACTGCACACGATTATTCTGAGCACTCAAACTACTGCTTTGCTACAACTTCAGTAGTAAAATTATAAATTTTCACTTCTCACAAGGCTCAAACTCATGGGGCTGGCTTTTGAAAGGAAACTTAAAATCTATACTGACAAGGACATGTGTTTCCTTGACCGGAAAGTCAACAGAAAGAAAAGGGGAAACCAAAATCAGACACTAAAGTGAGACCATGTAGATGTGTTGTGACATCTCACTGCTCCGAGTTCTGCTTGTTCTAAGGTCTGACATGTGGTGTCTCTTGAATCCCTCCTTAGACCAGTTCCGCTGAACAGCCTTTTATGAAAGAAGAGGGGAAAGGGACAAGAAAGATGGATGGATGTGAAGATAAATAGATACCTCGACTTTTAGCCATGGGATGAGAGACGCAGATGTGGAGTGAAATTGTGAGTTAAAGGGGAGAAAAAAGCATGTTTGAATGAATGGCATTTCAATCTTTTCCCAAGCCATGGGAATATCGGCAAAAGAAAGGAGGGGAAAAAGATGAAATGAGACAGACATGAAAATAGAAAAAGACATAGATAGATGATAATGGTTTTTTCCTAGTTCAAAACCACAGTATTGAAAGAGGGAGGAATTGAAACGGATAGATGGATGGTAATGGGATTTCAGCCTAGTTTTAAGCCACAGAACTAAGGTTCATGTTTGTTGTGTAGTGACTGACTGAAAGCTGCTTATAATGCAATTCACTGCTTTAAGCCAAATGGTACATTAGTTGTTTACCGTAAGCCTGTTCATTACAGTGTCACTGCAAATTGATCTCACGCTGGAGATGACTCCCTGCTGCTGATCTCAACTATTTTATCTGCAACACGTAGAGAGGTTCAGCAACAAAACGTTAAGTCTCTTTTAAGTTTTAGAGGGAAAAGTATAGCTCTTAAAGCTGACCTTTTCTCCTGAGGTGTTGAATAAAATGTGTTTTGATTGTCAGTGACCCTCCAGCTGTTCTACATCCAGCCCATTTCCCTCACCATATGTTCCACAACAGACAGGAGAATGTCTGATATATGGCTGGTAATGAATAATCTTGAAATAAACTATTATAGCTCGTATAATGGCAGTTTATGTCTTTGAAAAACATGTTGAGTAGTCAAAAGGTGTGAAAAGGGTTGTGTCCTCAGGGTCTGTGGATATATGTGGTGATTGTGTGTTGAGATTAGAAGTTAGAGGACATCCTATATCAACCCTGCAGGAGGCCAGAATGGCCAGTGATCCAGAGTTGGAGAGAAATGGGGGTTAGGGCATTTTTCAAATAGTTTTACAGAGGGCATTTCAGCAGCCTTGGGATTCCAAGAACAACACACACGATACATTAATAAAGCTACTGCTTTCTCTAACCTCACAGTGGCAGCACAGTAATCTTTTTTTCAAAGTTTTTCACCTTCTGACACTATTTAACATCTGTACTTCAGGCTGGAATATACTTGCTGTTGGCGACACGGCCTGTCATCGTACTGTAATGGCTGTCACACATTCTTAGTGTTCTTTTGATGCGAGGACACTCACGTTGACATGAGGTAATGTGTCTTGTGCGCAAGCTGCAGTATCGACTTAAAGGCTAGTGGCGCTCCTATGAACAAGCATGAATACGAGGTCAGAGGTCACAATAACAGATAGTTATGAGGACCGCTTCTTGGACCTGTCATCAGTTACTGGCATCTTTATGGTTTTTATCCTTGTTGCGCAGCTAGGAACACAGTTGGCAACAGTTTAGTAAACAGTTGTTTGAGAAAATGCCCCAGAGGTGTGATGAGACCAGCAAATTGGTCTAGAATAAACCCTTACAGATTTAACGTCTACACTAACTGTGCATTCAGATCAAAAGTGGCAAAAGGCAAGGATGTAGGAAGTTCATACGTTTTCAACGGGAGCAGGCATCCTGAGTGGCAAAGGCTTCAGCTGCTGTCAGCCATGCATCCGAGGTGTCCAAAGTGGCACAAGATGAGAAGTTGAGCTTTGGTTAACTTTATGGTAATTTGCTATGATGCAGTTTAGCGCAACCGGCAGAAACTAATCAGAGTAGAGGTGTCCTTCGATTGAGCGGACCCAAAAAAAGGAAAGGGGGGGGAGGAGGGGGAAAAAAGGAAAGACGGGGAATTAGGGGGGGGTGTAAAAAACCGAGGAAAAGAAAGGAAAAAAAAAAAGGAGGGAAAAGATTGGGGCCCCCCCCCGGGACCCCAGAAAGGGGGGAGGGGGGGGGGAAAAAGGGACCCAAAGGAGAAAAAAAACAAGGGGGAGGAAGAAAACCCAAAAAAAAGAGAAGAAAAACCCGGCCGGCATCTTTGTGGCTTTTGCAGTACGGCAATGCCCACATGCAGAGAGGCTTAGGTGCAACTGTTACATTTTTTTTTATTGTTTGGGTGTTTCATACATACATACGTACGTAACGAGCGTTTTCGGTGCCCAAAGGCATTCATTTTGTAAACCTGTAAACTCCACTGTTTTGTTTCCATGTTTACAAGCCATATGCATATTTTCTGGATTGATGATGCAATAGCCCAATCTCTTCCTTAACCTGCATGAGAAAACCCTGTCAACAGCATGTAAAGTCTGATCAAAACCCCAAATTTTACCTTTTCCTCAGTGCACATAAAAGCTGCCTTTTTAGCTTGATTCTCCATCATCTTCTTTGTGCTTGTTTAAATGACACCAGTACATGAGCACGATCCCCGTCTTATTCTGTGTTTGGTGTTCTCTGTGAAAGCATTACAACACCACTTACAGCCTGAGGTCTTGCACATATACAGCAGCGTTTCCCGGGGTTTTGTGTGGATGAACGAATTTCTTGAAATTACTATTTTACAGGGATTTTTAAAAACTTTTCTCTGACATATAATCAGAAGGAAGTTGTTTATTTTCACAGGGCGGCAGGTTTTGCAATTCCAGAACAGATCTTGTTTAAAACTGGTCCATCTTTGTATCTTAAATCACTCCATTTTAAGCTCTCCTGTCCCCGTTTGTCTGTCTTTTAGGCTGTCAAAGAGAAATAAATTTCTTTTAATCCTCTTCAGAAACACTGACTTTATTTGTGTCTATCACTGCTTCTCATCGTTTTAATGAATGATACCAATCTGTGTGTTAAGTTACTGGGTGTTAGATGATTCTATTAAATGATACTGATAACTGCAAATACTCAGAGATAAGTAACAGCAACACTGGGACATTTCTGAGAGTATTTGCTCGGATAAATAATTTTGTCTGCAAACCAAGGGAAAAAAAAAGACAAATTTGTGTTTTTTTTCATATCGTCACTTCTTGAAAGGGATCAGAGATGCAGCACGGTAGCGATTCATCTTGTGATAGGTGTATATTTGATCTGTTTTTATCTTAAGCTGGTTGTGTCCCCAGCCTCTAGTCTTTCCATCAACCAAAGTTAATCACATCCCAGCATCAGCTCTATTATGACCAAAGAAATTGGAGTGGTATTAATTTCCTTACATTTCCAACTTTTTGATCATATTTATTGTTATCAATATTAAATATTTGTCCTGTAGTACGAGTCAGAAGGCAAGATTTAAACCTTCACCTTGCTTTGCATCAGCAATATTTGTTGAGGATATACAGTATTATTCATATGACCTCTGTTTGAAATGCACAAATGTTCTCTGAATGCAAAGAAACTTGAAAACTAGATAAATTGTTTAAACCACAGAAACGTACCTGAATAGTGGTGAGCTAAAGTCCTTCATTGCTACGTACTCCAGACCTGCTGTAGTTTTTTTTTTATATCGCATGAACAATCTCTGATTACCTTAATTAATGGTTTCCTGTAGCTGATTCACTGGGCTAATTGCAATTCAGAAGAGATGCACCTTCATAGTTACATCTGATGGTTTGACGACACAAAAACATCACAACTGTACTGTGTGTGCATGCAGATATCTTCAACTGCTCACGTTTTTTGTTAGAGCATGCACTTTGTTTCTACCTGTATGTGTGACTGCGTAGGTTTGAAGGTGTACGTCGTGACAGCAGCTGAGTGTATTTTGTTTACGTCGCTGTGCAAAAATGTCTCTCTGTGTATGCGCTTGTAGCCTCAGTGTGTGTCCTTTTGTGTGTGAGTGAGCGTGCATGAAAGGAAAAGGTAGGATTACCAGCTTGTTGTTGTGAGATAGGGTAGGATTACGTGAGAGAGAAACAGGGGAACGGGGAGGGCGAAGGCAGGGGGTGTGACAGGAGCTGAGATAGAGAAACAAAGAGATAGATGGGGTGACAGTCTGTGGGAGGAAATGCAATCAAAAAAAGGAGAAGTGGGGAGCCAGTTTGAAATTAGAAGGAAGATATAGTGAAGAAACAAGTAAGAGTTGAGGAAGGAAAATATTTGTATTCAAAGAACAAAATGATGATACCGGAAGCTCTTTTCAGTTTCCTAGGATTTCTGTTTTTCATAATCCTGGTTTCCCACTTTGGTCTCATATCAAAACATAAAAAAAAATCCTAAAACAGAAATCTTTGTATCCATACTGAATAACATAAGCTGTATTTTCTTCTTGCGACCGAGGAGGATGATGTTCAGTCTCATGGGTTCCAGGAAGACGTCTGGTTTGTGTGCCCAACACTTTTTATGTTTAATCCAGGTGATAGGCCTTGCAGCAATATGAATAAGGACATTTTGACTGACAGTTTTACCCATGTGGCAAACTGTGGTGGAGAACATTGAAGCCAATGCAAAGTCCTAGAAAGTGCTAAAAAAATTGTACTTCACCACTCATCTGCTAGTGGCTGGCTGCAAAACAGAGCAAATCCATAGACTCTCATGTTAAAGACCAACTTCACAGCAGAAATAAACATGTTTACAGCCTGGTTCAAAACATCATTTTAGGTTTAATAAGTCAAGTCTACCTTCATGTCAACTGTGAGAGGGGGTGAATACTTTGGTTTTTTTTTATAATTCATCCATTTAGATGTTATTTAAAGGGGAACTTTGTTTCTTTTCAATCTGGACCTATTTTTTTTAGCATGAAATGTTTATTTACTCACCCAGACAGTTTTGGTGCAACTTGAATTCCTTCGAGAGATATTTAGATCCACTCCAGATCAGCGTGTGTTCGATATAATAGAAGTGATGGGGCAACCGTGTGCAGCCTCTAAATAAGGCATTATCTGCCACAAACTCCTTCATTTCACCAATGTTTTGTTACAAAACATTAGTGGGACCCCCGTGAGCTCGAAGCGGCTTTTTTGATTCGTCCTAATTTACAAACTTTTTTACTGCGGCGGCTTTGATGACATCACTAATATGTGACACCATAACAAGTAAATGTCTTCTCACAGCTTAGTGAAGGGGAATTTTGTGCTATTATTTGAATTTCACCATCCTGTATAAAACAGAATGAAGGTGCAGAGTTGTTCAGCTGGCAGTGGAGGCAGGACCTATATACAGATCTGGGCATGAAAAAGTTCCCCTTTCAGCCGACTACCAGCCACTTACCAGCGACTTGTCTGCTAATTCAATCGCACAGAGAAACGCCTGAGAAACGATTTCAGGGCATAAATGAATGAACGGAACAAGGATGTTTCCACACCCCAAAGTTTGGACACTATGCACGATGACGTATTTGCGGGACAAACGGTTCAGCCAGTGATAGTGCAGTAATGGTGCACTATTAGTGCACCACTTCTGGCAGAAAAAGGAGGAACTTTTTCATGCCCAGATCTGTAAAACCAACAACTGACTTAGCAGAACAGAGATGCAATGTTTTGTTTTTGTATTATGCGTGCAGACTGTCATTGTTTGAATCTTTAAAGAAAGAGCAACTAATATAAAACAAGAAAGGTAACATTAGTGTGTTACATGAGATTTTTAGAATATGTCCTGGCCACAAAGTGAAGAAAATATTTGATTATTCTAAATCAAATAATTAATATTATTCTAGATGTAGTAATGTTATACATATACTTATGTTATACATTCTGGTCCAGAGTCAGTTTTGAAATAGGTTTTTAGATAGATGCTGAGGGAGAGCTTCTCTTGTTTCCTGGGGTTGTTGTTATCTTTGTGGGTCATTTCTAGCTTAGTTCTTATTTAATGTGGTCCATGTAACCAAAACTGAGTCGAGGCATAGGATTAGATTATCAGTAATTACTCATTACTGCTAGTCACATTTATAAACCACTTTAATTAATGAAAACAAAATGCTTAGTGTAGCATAACTACTTCCTACTACCTCCTGAAATAGAATAAGGAGCCAGGAAATTGTACCCTCCCATTAGATGGTCAAAGTCTCAGGAGCACTTTTAACTTGTAAGCCAAGTTAGATGTGCACCTGCAAATGTCTAGCACTTTAAAGTTAAAGAACATTCATTTTTCATTTAACACAAATCTGAACACAGTTTGACTTCATGTTCCAGACTGACTGGAGTCTAAAAATTCAGCCATCAATTTAAATAAGTCATTACGAAAGTGACTTGAATTCAGAATATTTGATACCCGAGGCTCGACGAACCTTACCTGTCATAGGTGTTGTGTATCCAGGATGTAGACCAGCCTGCTTGTGCTGACAGTTGTCTGTTTCATGGCTGCAAAAGGTTAATCTTGTTGTATAGATTAAACTGTAGAAGCTCTTCTTTCAGAGAAGTATTGATAACAAAATTAGACGGGACATATCGACCACTGCCTGCCTCTCTTCTCAGTACGCCTGGATATTTTTATGGCTGTTGTGCTCTCCTTTTCTCTACTCTTTCTGGATATTGGAGTTTTTCAGACGCTTGTGTTGCTTATCTCCTCGACTCACAAAGTTTGGAGTTTAGAAACACACACTTCAAACGTCAGATTTACTCTGTTATTCTTTCCAGCATATTCATTCTCAAACAGAGTATGGCGTTATTAGAAAAAGGCAAGAAAAGCCTTTGAGTTATTAATGTTTGTTTATATTTGGCTGCGAACTGGCTCCTGTTGGATTGAAATGAATGCAGATTGAAGCAATAAAGGTGGAGACGGCTGGTTTCCTGAGCTTTATGCTAATCCTCCATCACTTATACATTCATCTCACTGTCACTGTCTGCTCAATGTCACACCCCCAACATGCACAAGCTGGGATGCAAATAGAGAAAAATGAAAACTACGTCTTGCATTAAACTTAAAGGGAACTCCAACTTGAAAGAACAATAGACTTTGTTTAATACGCATTTGTTTCAGCTATAACAATGTGATTTTCAAAGTTTTCAAAGAAGAGGGGAAACGGTAGTCAACGTTTGAAACAGACATCACTATGTATGTACGTAAGGGAGCATAAATGGGCTTTTACATGGCAGGAACAAATTTGAGGTCCTAAGGACATTAGAATTATTTAGCCAAGATATTATGGCTACTGTATCACACCCTCCTGCAGGTTTTAGCAGGTTTCAATAAGTTATTTGTGCTTTATGTGAAAACTGTGAAAATAATACTAATGTTAATTACAACAGGGAGTTTTTGCCAACATTTCGAGGAATATTTGAAGAGTTCATTTGCAAAAACAGTTAACCACCATTTAGAAATAAACAGAGTTAACTGCTTTTTGTCGCTGTCTGGTACAAACCTCCTATCTCCATTTAACATCATTAAAACCCTCCACTTCATGTGAGTGTGATTTGGTGAAAATAAAAGTAAATGAGGAGTTCATTTGCAGAAGCAATTAACTCCGTTTTTTCTAACTGTTTTTGCAAATGAACTCTTCATTTATTACCTGGAATTTATTTACCAGAGTAAAAGAATTCCTGGTAATCTGTTTGCATTTTGGCTGCACTGCAAAGTTCTGGGAAATCCCTTGTAATCAGGCTGTAACAGTCATTGGTAGGCCCACAGCAGCCACACACACTTCGGCTGTTCTGGTCCTCAGCTTCTTGAATCTTGTTTCAGCCTCTTAAATTTTTCTAGAATTTGTTTTTCTGCCCTACGTTTAGTTTTATTCTTCCATAAACTCTATTTTGTGCTGCCAACTTGGTCATGCTGAACATCATCCTCAGCAAGTACCCTTACCAGAGCCCTGGACCTCCTCCTGTGTTCACTTATTTTCCTTTTTTTTTAATGATCAGAACTACTGAACATGGAATTAAGTTTGTGGAAGTTTGCAGATGGACACACAGAAGTGCAAAACGCTCTTTAGCACACAGCCTTGGCTGTCAAGCATTCTGGGAAGTCTGAAAAGTCCTTCCCCTCTACTAGTTGTCCTCTTTAGGGAAAGTCTGGGGGTGAGAGAGAGGGTTTTTTTCACCAAGGTAATGACCGTTAGACCTAAATGTGTAATTTAAATTACCATGAAAAAGATAGAAAAAAAATTGACATTCATGAGGATAATGATGTGGGGGTTTTTTTGTTTTTGTTTTTCCGTCTTTTTTTTTTATTTTATCTGGTTTGGTTTGATCAACAGTGACAGACCTATTTTTTTTTTTTTTTTTTTGTAACTAGGAGCTGGTTTTATCTTTTATGTTGGTTCAGGATTAACCGTAAAATAAAAACAAGAGATTCCTTTCTTTATTTCATATCTTACACTGTGAAGATATCACCTCAGGTTAAAATAGATAAATAAATAAATGAATACATGGAAAAATCTAAAATGATCTATGAAACATGTAGGTATTTATAACCTCTATACAAACAGAAATGATGAGGTTGTAAGTTTCTATCACTTCTGTAAAGTCTAGTTTTCATCAATCTCAGCAGTTTTCTTACTGGCAGTTTGAGTCAGAGTAGCTTTGACGCACACACAGTCACAACACCACCATGCAGAGAATTTCACTTAATGGCCACACAGCTGTTGCTTGTATGTGACATCACACCTGCAGGTGAGACACTGTAGTGACAAGTGAGAGTGATCTCTGCCTCAATCACACTCCGACAAAAGCTGAGATCTCAGAATGCACAACGTGGGACTGAGAAGTGGAAAGGTATGTCTGGCTGTGAAAGTGTGCACGCACCTGTCTACACTTTTGCCATTTCATATGCAACTGTATATTAGCCAGGGAGCCAAGATAAACTTTTTTGAGCTAGAAAAAAAAAAAGAATAACAGTCTCATTTTTACAGCCTGGAGATCTGAACATGTTTGCACCAGGATTTTCAGATAAAACCAGATATGTTTTTTAACTAAAATGCTGAAACACATGTTTTTGTAAGTAATTTCTGATTAGTCCATTCAACAATAATGCAAATGTATAAAACTGAAATTTCTTTTTCTCCTGACTGTTACCAAGAGCTTCATAAGAGGGAATGTTCAGTTGCTGGGTTTTTGCAATACATCATATACTATTACACTGGCACATTTTCCAAAGCAACTTATAAGTCAGACACATTCAGAAGCATCATTTCACTATATAAGCTAAGTAAGTTGCATTTCTGGTTAACAGCTTTCTAATCTGCTCCATCTTCCAAGCAGCTGCAATTATATAAGGTTCCCTAGCCGCAGCTTTACACCGGGTCTGTGCACACTGCTTACTGGCTGTGCCAGCTTTGCGCTGATTTCCACAGCACGAGCATTTACATTGTGCAATGATGGCCTGAGAGCGCACACTGTGCTGCTAAATCTGTGAGATCATGGAATCACAGGAGGGAATGCAAGATTGCGTGTGATTCTCATCCATATGTTTAATTTTGTCCACATGTTTGTGTTTCATTGTTTCTTATATCTCTAGTACCTTGTGTCCATGGAAATGATGTCATGTTCAGATAATTTAGCAATTGCAAATCTGCACGGCAGCTTTTATTGAAGAAGTTACCAGATGTTTTACACTAAATCTCATGTCTGACATCCTGTCTGGTACAATCTGAACTGCTGAAATTTACGTGGTCAGGCTCTGTGCTCCATCAAAAATAGAGCTGGCGCATATATTTAGTGCTACACCAAATTTGGTCAATTTGATTTCAACGGACCAAATTGAAATCAAACCATTGACTAAAATGGCCACGATTATGAACGCATGGTGCAATACTGCACAACGCTGCGTTTACAGACCCAATACAAAACTGGGGTAAGGGGACATTTTTTGTTATAAATTGACACTATATAAATTACATTGAATTAAGTTGAAGATGAATCAAACAAAATTTATTTTACCATCACTTTTGTATGTAGAATCTTAGCAGTTACCTTGCAAAGCAAATTCATTTTCATTTTAGACAAATCAGTTTCCTGTTATTTCTTTTAAGTGGATGCTCCCCGGGCTTTGAAGCTTAGAGCTAACTACCTCTTTGCATTACAACTGGAAGGCTAACAGGAGTTTTATACAAAAACCTGCCTACAATATGCTGCATTTTAAAATGCTCTAAAATACACTGATAAAGTGGGATTGTCCCTAATTTGCACACGGTAGTGGTAGATCATTTTTATAAGTGCAAAGAATGAGCACATGCTTTACTAATAAGGACAGGAAAGGAAGGTGCACAGTCAAACAGGAACATGTGATTCCCCTCTGCTGCAACAAGGTGTACTTACAGTAGTGGCGTTAAAATGGCACTCACAAATTTGTCACATGTAAAGCAGCAGTAATTGTAAAGACTTATTTTATTCCAGTACAGTGCATCAAAACAGTGCATTACCAAAAACAGGGGTGAGCTGATGAGGTACACATCCTTTTTCTTCACCCAGTCTGCCCATCTCAACCTACGAGTAAACCCTCACCTTGTCACCACTTCATACCACACTTGGCGCCGTGAAGCCTGGGGGTATTTTTTCTGAAATGTTTGGCCCCCAGCTGCAATCAAACCTTACGTAAACAGTCAGCCAAGATGCTATTGGTCCTGGCATTCACATGCTTGCCCTGTTTTAACCTGATGGTGTAACAAAGGCAAATGACGCTTAATATCAAAGTAGATGCTTGCACATTAATGGGAACACTCTTCTGGCAAAACGAAGTTTGAACTGTGAGGTTAAAAGATGTAAATGCAACCATGTCAACACGGCCACAGAGCTGCAACAGTGCTCGCTTTGTCTGCAACTGCATTAACGTGAATGTTTGTGTGCTGACCACAGTAAAGTGCAAGTGGCACCCCATCCTTCACCCTGACCTCATCCCCCCCCCCACAAACACACACAGTTGCACACACCTCTCTGTAGGCTCAGACTGTCGCTATAATGAAGTTTAATGACTGTAATGCTGTGCCAAAAAAGAATGGGGAGGGATGGGAAAAAGTACAACAACATTCCCTGTCTGAGAGTCTGGAATGGTTGCTGTATTCAGCGAATAATGAGGTCTGCAACCTACAACAGCTGATGCAGCCAAATGCAACACAAGGTTTTCACAAATTGTAGCTGAAGATGAGACCAAGTGAAGAAATAACCACCAAAACAAGAATGACTGCAGTTCTGACTCAGTTTACACTGAATCACTGATTTTATTTTGCACCATTAATACTGTAATATGTACAGTCATTTACCTACTATGTAGAGATGTCCAATAATATCGAGCTACTGATATTGTTGGCCAATATTGGTAAATATCTTTATCTGTCTTTTTTTTGGTCCAATATTTTTACTAAGGAAATCTTGCAAGGTCTTGTTCCATTAGCTGTGGTCCAGCATGTAGAAAAGTCCCTGTTATTCTGGAAGAACATATATCCCTGCATTCCTTTTAGAATCATGTGACTAAAGTGCAGCTGATGCTGCTACAGACTTTGACGCTGCTTGTAATGTCTGGTGTTGAGGTGTTGTTTAAGTTACCAGGTTGTCAGAAACATATGATTAGCCACATGCTGGCTAATACCTGCTAGTATCTGATATATGGCAGCCAGATGCCCAAAATGAACTCCCCTGGGGAGTTAAGGCTGTTATGGGAGCTTTGCTCTCGGAGCAGAATATAGTTCAAAATATGAGAAATATAACCTTACAGTTGTCTGCATAGATCAGTATCGGTTACTATCGGATATCGGAAATTAGGAGTTGGACAATATCGGTATGTAGATATCTGCAAAAAAAGCCAATATTGAATGTCACTAATTTTAAATGTCTACTTTTCCACATCAACATTAAAGGGACAAGAGGCAAGATTAATAAATGAGCCTTGCGAGTGCCGCGACCAGCGCTGTGGGTAACTGCAGCCACGAGCAAAGCCGGCACGGGAGTGTGCACAAACTGAAGCTTTAACATTGTTTACTACGCTGATAAAGCTTTTTTCTTGGTAGCGCCATTTTTTAGTGTCTTTCAGTTGATCTGGATCGTTTGCTGACAACAGAAGAATCCAGAAGCATCCCTTGCAGTGTTTGAATTCACCGCGACTGTCTCCTCTCTGTATTAAAACTGTCGGGGACGCGTATGCAGCATCTTTGCAGTCATAATGACTGTAGAATAATGTGATGTCACAGCTTTTTGTGAAATGGTCACCTAACAATCATTGCACATATAACAGCCAAAATGTCTGCAGTTAGAGGTCAAAGAAGTTAGAAGATGATGCCAAGACAAAGAGCCAAAAGTGAATCCCATGTCAACCACTAGTGTTTTAAGTAACTTTGAAATATAGCATTTGCATTCAGTTCAGTTTCCTTTTGCTGACTTTGTTTTTCATTTTTGTTTATCACATTGAAAACGTTTAGGTTAAGATAAGATAATACACATATTGTATTGCATCAAAATATCCTTTTCCTAAAATATTGTCTGGTGAGTTACCTCTTTTTCAAAATAAGCAATATTAAACATCCTAATTGAAAACCTTATATTTAAAAGTAATGCTAGTACAAAAGAAAAACAGGGAAATAACAGGTTCTTGCCTTATCAGCACTAATACCAATTTTTCTGTTACTACTTCATTTCATGCTTCACTGTAAGCCTGAACTGCTCATGGTGTGAAGCTTTATGTGGAAAGCAAAGGGCCAGTGTGATAAGATTGACTAAAACATTGGCATTATACCATATTTGTAGCATTAACTGTGGTGACTTAGTTGAATTTGATCTATAGTAATGTTTATAAATGGTTTGTTACTTTGCATTTAATAATTTATAATGTTACCATCAATCTCTGCAATGGGCTCAGGAGACTCTCCTGATTTAACATCGCAAACTCAGCAGTTCTGAAAACAAAGTGCACCAACATGTTAGCAGGATAAAATACTGAAAGGTGAGCCACAGTGGGAAGCTTGCTGTGCACATGGATCTGCACTGTAAACAGGAGAGAAAACAGTAGGGGAGAAGGCCTGTGCAGTTACATCAAGTCTTCATATCACAAAGATGCTAATTATATTAACAACAACTAAGAGCAAAATCACATGGCTTTTAATTTAAAACATTCAGTTGGGTGTCTTATCCATTTCTTCAACATAGCCATTTAATATATTAGCTAAAACTAAGATAAGTAGAACATGTGGCTCGTTTCGCAGTTAAAGAAATCTGGAAAGCAGGAGTTGGCTTCAGGCTGTACTTGAGGGACCGCGCAGGCTGAATCTATTCCTTACGTATCAGCTGGTGACAGGCAAGAGAGGTCACGATTTGTATTCCAGTCAATCGTGTCTTGAATTTATGCATAGGTATGTCAGCCATATAAATGTGTGTGAGTGTGTGCGCCTATGAATAAGTGAATCTCTCAAAATGATTGAGGTACGACAACAGGTAGCTGTGATTTTGATGGATGAATTAGTTCATTGAGAAACTGTCATTTGATTTCCTTCAAACTGAATGACCTCAAAAATGAGAGAAGATAAGGCAAAGAGATAATTTCCACTTTACTGTTTAAAAAAAGAGCGTGCAAACATACTTGCATGTAAGAGAGAGGATATCTCCTTGACGAGATAAACATCATGCATTCAAAAGTTAACACATGCTCTCTGATTTGATTTGCATGTGTCAGTAGACCATAACCGGAAGACAGAAGACAATGACGGAGTGGCCTCAGGTTGGTTGTTTTAAGTATTAATGATTATGATAATTAGTTTTTTTCTCAATCAGTCAATGTCATGTTATTTCAGTAGAGCTGTATGGTAATATTCATGACTTAAGAGGTAGAATATAGAGTGATGAGCTGTGAATTTGTAAAATATATGCATAATCTCAGTTTGGCTGATTTAGCTTAATAGATGATGGGAGGTGGAGACAGACAGTGATGGGTTAATGGTCAGATTTACAGCAAAGTGATAAAAGGTTATGGTCCTACCTAGGGCTGGACGATAATTCAATATTGATATATATCGATCGATAGAAGTTTTTTCAATAGAAAAAAAAAGAGGGATGATAAAAGTTTGATATAGAAACACAGTTTTCCGCTGTAGCCTATCGGGTAGCATGATACTACAATCACTCCTTCCACCAAACCAATCACAAACGCAGACCCAGGCAAAGGCTGAATTGGAATTCAGTGTTTGTGTGATCTTTATTATTAGGGCTGGGAAAAAATATCGATACACTGAAATATCATGATATTTTTATATGCAGATCTCACATTGATATTTAAAAACATGATACTGATATATTTAACCAATGAAATATCGCAAGATTTCTGTTCTCTTACAAAATCTTGCAAGATTTCACAAAAACCCGTGAGATTTCGGAACAGAACAACAAAATCTTGTGAGATTTCATTGGTAAAATAGATTGTTACCGTGTTTTTAAATATCAATATGATATCAGCATGCGAAAATTTCGCAATATTTCAGTGTATCAATATTTTTTCTCAGCCCTATTTATTGCTGTATAAGTAGGTTATTCAGCAAAAGCTTAAATGGCCAGGGCTGCACCTAAAATGGCTTTTAATTTGATAATAGCTTTCTTTTGTTTTTTGATAAATATCTATATCGATCGATACTTTTTTAAAAAAATTTTTAATCGATAAACTTTTTTTCTATATTTATCCAGCCCTAGTCCTACCCCTCCATACCCCTCACCATTTCTCCTGTCCTGGTATGAGGTCAGCTGTGTTTGACTCTTTTAAAGAGGAGAGTTTAACAGCGAGTCCCACTGGAAGCTCTGGTGTGTTACTGTCTATTCTTTAAAGACTCTGTTCCTTCCTAGTTAAAGCCGGCATGTTTTTACTTTCACTTTTGTATGCTTTCGTCTTACTAAATGTTTATCGTGGATTTTAATACCATACAAGCTTGCAACTTTTAAAAAAAGTTGAATGGATTGGCTCTACTGTATATTGCAGCATACAAATGTTTGAAAGGTAAATGTGTTTGCAACAGAAACGGATGCAAATGTAACATTTGCATGAAATAGAATCGTGTTGTGTGGCAAAATTTCACTGCTCTTTTGTCTCTGGTTTAAAATGAATTGGTCATAAATCTTTGATTTTCCCAGGTGACACTTCTACTGTATGTAAAATGCTGACACTCATGAGTGTCACACACAACCTCACTACAAAAAGGAAGGGAATATTCCTCTGAATGAAATAAAAAACATCATTCATCATTTCAACTAATGCTACTGTCTTCCTTCATACCATCTTGCTTCTCTATCAATCTCTGTTTACATCTGTCACTTTTCCAAAGGAAAAAAAACACATGTATGCCCTCAGGCTACAGCGTCTGGCCACTGTTGTTAACCTGCTACTTACACTCCTTCATCTTCACACACAGTCACCACTTTTAAATGACGTTTGGCTGCCTGCCCGAGTCGTTATTTACAGCCACATTTCAACATCTGCTGAACTTGTATAACAACAAGGTGCATAATGTGATTTAAATCAATGTAATTACAAATTTAATTGTTTGGCTTCAACTTTATTAAAGGAAAAGGATTTGTTCAAAATGATAGATTTGTATTGAGCTTATTTGGCTTAATTTATTTGGGTGCAATTTTCGTAGATCATAAAATAAGATAAAGTAGCATTTTTAAAAAATTCCATATTACAATAGAGATTCATGCTATTTGTAGTAAGTATTTAAGTAACAATTGATACTAACAGAAGGGGAAAAACAGTAAAGTTATTTGGTTTGTGTGTATATACTTACCCGTGTGATAATGCTTACCTGTGTAATACTTACCTGGTGCTTCTGATTGGTGTAATTCTACTTACCAAAGACCTGTTGATATGTGGTGTATACTTACCTGTTCAGTTTGATGATTAAGTGTAGGTTGACAGGGGTAGCAGTCTACCAGACTTGTAATTAGTCCTTGATCTTTTCCACCTGGGCAGTGTTAATGGACTGATTAAAGGTGCACTATTGGCTGAGTAAAGGGGAGTGGGCCGTTCTGGGTAGAGGCTGAAGGACTCTTTAGAGTGGATTAGATGTGACTCTGATGGAAAAAAGAGGAATCTGAAAGGATGTGGATGGGACAGATGATGGTGGAATCTGATGCCAAAGCTGTAAAAGAAGATTCCCATCTTCTTGTATTATATTGTAAATAAGTCAGCGCTGACACTAACAGAAGGGTATAGGAAATGGAGCACAATAAACTCCCAGCACATGCAGCCTGTGACCACGCTTGATTTTTCTACCCAGCATCGTAATTGTGGCAGTGGAGATTGTCCCAGGTGGGGCCCAGAACCCAGCCCCATCACAATATATATATATATATATATATATATATAATTGACATTGAGTTATGGTTCAACACAAATATTAAAAACAAACAAAAAATCAAACAAGGATGATGAGGCTCCTGAACTAAAATCTTGTTGAGCAAAACTTTGAGGCAATAACTGCATTTAGGTGTTTTCTATAATGTTCATCAGACTTCTCCACCTGTTGACAGGAATTTTGGCCGACTGGTTTTGGTGAGATAGCTTTTGTTTTTGTTTTTTTGTTTTTTCCAATTGTTTTCTTTTTTTAAGGCACAAATCACAATCAGTATTTTATTTTACTAAATTATAATTTAGTATTTAGTCACCATCGGAAGTTTCTTTTTTATGTAACTTACTAAAATCTAACCCTCACCCTGTCCCTTCTTCTAACCCTAACCACCCGACAACACTATACGCATCTGTTTGCAAGCTGCAGATAGATACTCTTGGTGGTATTTAACAAACTTTCACATGAGACTTCCTGTATGGATTGGATGTATGGCGGCACCCTTGTCGGTCATTGTAACTGCAGTTACGTACTCTTGGAATAACTTGTGAATTTAGAGTTTTCTTTAATGAGAGGAGATGCAAACTTTCAAGCACAACTCTATTTGAGTTGTGCTTTTCTTTAAGTCAAACCAAATAATCCCACCTTCACAGGAAGTAGTCAAAGCTAATTCTATGTGTTGACTTATAAATTGTGCAGTTTGCATAAATGACTGGGTGTTTAAGCCATGTCTATAAAGGTTTAGATTGATTGGATGCTTTTTTTTTTTTTCTTTTTTTCCAGACAGTCTTTGGTTTTCGGTTCATGTCAGCAGAATATGTAAACCAATTTAGAGACTTCAAACTTGACTGAGTGGGGCAATCAATCACATTTTAAAAACCAACAATGCCCTATCGTGTTATAGAACCCCTCCAAGCTCTCTTTGGCGATGCACTGAAAATTTAAATTTGGTCATCTGCTGTTGAACAACAATCTTCTATTATTTATTTTTTTTAAAGTATGAAATATGTCTTATCCTCATTAAGATCTATATAGAGTTTGCCTCTTGTTTTTCCTCAAGGTGCGTAAATTGAACAAAAATTTAATTTCATAGCTGAATTGATGTGGAAATTGGTTTATTTAGTAAATAGGCTGCACATGCAAAGCAAAGGCACAGTAGTTTATACCTACTTCTCTGCCTTTTATTGCTGATCCTGTGATAGCAGCAAATGCTCATACAGAAACTCAAACGGCATCCCAGAATGTAATTTCAGCGTTGTTTGGTTTGTTTCAACATCATGGTTTTGTTTTGAGAGCTACTGAGATCAAACAGACGTCAGAAAAGTGAGAGAAATGGGAGATAAAAAATAATAAGTCAAGATTAGTAAAACTTCTATCTATCCATCTCCCCTCCTCCCTCTCCCCTCAGTTGCTTTTGACACCAAGAAAGATCTTGATATCAAAGAATAGGATAATGTGGTGTAGACCTACTGTGAAACTTAGGTGGTTGCTATGGAGAAGTGATGAGCTCCTCCCTCATAGACTATGTCATGCAAAGAAGTCATGCTCATTTCACATCTGTTTATCAGAGTATCCTCTTGTTTATGTGGGTAATAGATCGAGCCCCAGCTGGTGGATGGTTTCTGTCAGTGTGCTGAATATTCTTGAGCTTTGGTTTTAGTGCAAAAACCAGACAGTGCATTTTTTTTAAATGTTTTTTCAAACCTAATTAAAGCATGTCTGAATACCAAAGTAAAAACAACGTAAAAACTTGATTTTCTCTTTCTTTCTTTCTTTCTTTCTTTCTTTCTTTCTTTCTTTCTTGCTTTCTTGCTTGCTTGCTTTCTTGTGTTTTCAATGAGTCTGCATCATCCTCCATCCTTCCACAGACTAGTGTTTTCTGTTTCTCTTGTTTTGGGTCAATGCAACCACAACCAGAGAGAATCACAGAGAACATCAGGACACAAGGAAGCTCATGTAATATTTCCATTGTTTCTGTTGTGGAAGCATTTAACACAGTTCATGTTGCCAGCACATAATGGTTGTGCTTTCTGCATCAAGTTGCCATTTAACCTCCCAAAGCCAAAATTTTATTCACTCTCATTCCATGTACTCTGCTGTATATAAGCAAGTTTCTGCCCTGATCATCTACAGTAAAGTTCTGCATTATTATGATAAAATAAGCGATACATACTGTACTTGTTAAATGAGAAATTTATTCCAACATAAAATAAGATAAATGTTGACATTAGAGTGATGGAAGAAAAGCTGAGTGGATCAAAGTGTGACAGGCTGAAACATGTTACTTCACACCTCTGCATTAAGAACTCTCACACTGGCACAGCTGTGTCTGATAGATGACCTTAGGGAAGAAATGATTAAGACTGAAGTGTGTGCATGCAAATGTCCCTGCAAATTCTCACAGGGTTGCCAAGGTGGATGAAGATAATAGAAAAGATTTTTATATGTTATCACTTTTGTAAAAGTTGTTCACTTTGGTAATGTTCTTAATGCTGTTTAAAGAATTAATTTTATGGCATTAAATTACAGCAAATTAACTAAAAATAAAAGACTAAACAGTGAATGATGTGTGTGTCTTTGCATATGCGAGTGTGCATACACTCCAAGTGTTATTGATGCAAGCTGACGCCCTCCCAGTGCACAAATGCTTACAAAATGTCAGAGTTGAGCAAGGTCACAATTACCATTACAGCTTTTTACCTAAAATCAAGAATAGATTATCACACATAATCCAACAGAGGTGATGATGAAGTTGAGTGACTGTTTGAATGGCTGTGGGTGTTTTGGGTGTGTTTGCATGTGCATAAGTCTTTCTGATGCATAAAATACCTGCTCTTGTCAGACTTTAAGGGTGTGTATGTATGTTTGTGGCTGCTGTGAAAATCAATGGTTAAAAGACAGCGTGAATGAGAGACTGATGACAACAGAGAGATGTGGGAGAGAAGGAGACTGATTAAAAATAAAACGGATACAGAGTCACAGGAAAAGGATGCCAACAAAATTAAAGATAAGTGAGATAATAAAGCATGATGCTGATAAAGACTCGGGGAATGAGGGAGAGACGGAGAGGGAGGTGACTGTCAAGTGTGTAGTAATCCTCTGATTAGTCAATCAGATTATGTGCACTAGATTCCAGTAATTAACTGCTGAACATTAATCAGATGAGCCTAACCAGATTAGAGTTGTAAACAGATTAAGGGGGAATTACAAGCCAATGCTATGGTATGATGTGATTTCACACTGTATTCTAATAAAGCACAATGCCTAGTTTTGAGGCTGTTATAGAAAAAAAGCCTGTGTGTGTGCACATAAATGTGTGGACTTGCAGCATGCGTGACATTATTCTGTTATTTTCATTGTCTGATCGTTGACCATAGGCATGAATCTACTTGAAATAGGTGAAAATGAAATTCCCCAGGTGCTCATGTTTTATATTTTGCAGAATCATGTTAGTAGTTGACCCTTCCAACAAACAGTAAGAGATGGAAAAAGAACCTCCTTTAGCTGGCTGCAAGTTCGTCAACAGAACCACTTTGATAGGTGTACTGTAGTTGGGAAATATTTTGTTGGAGATTTACTTAAATGCCTGGCTACATGTTGATTCTCCATCACACTAGCTGAGAGTTACTGTTTGAATACTTACTGTATGTACACTTGCATGTATAACACTACATAAATAATTTACAATGTACTTCGTTTTTGTTGCACAATTTTGAACAGGATGGGGTTTCCTCAAACTAAACATGGTACAGATGGGTTTGTGCACATTTGTCAGGATACATTAGACGTCATTCTGCACCGTTTATTGGTAATCAATATGCTCCCGATGAGGCAGCCAAAAGGAAGGTGAAGGAAACTCACTGGACTTTGAAATGACAAACCTGAGTTTAAAGTCACTTTGAGACAGCTGTTTTTAGGTCCTTGTTTATCTTTACTTCACATTTGGTTTTTACCATGTTAGGGTATCATAATTACAGCGTCTTAGTTAGGTTTAGGAAACACAAAGTTTAGTGACCAAAATCACATATGTAGGTTTTGGAAAAGAGAGCCATCCAATAAAAAAAAAAAGTTCTGCCAACGTGCTGTTTCTCTAAACTTACGTAACATATGAACAGATTAGGACATCTTCAGTAAAGATGGCAGTGTAAGAAATGCATGCCTGTTGTAATCTTAAGTGAGGTAGCTAGTGACCTAACATTAGGCGCTTTTGGACTGTAGGAACCTTTTTGAGTTCTCTAACCAATTTGGGAACCGGGACATTTTTTTGTGCGTCCGGACATATAGGAACTAGGGACCTCGGACCACAGTTCCTATAAACTTTTTAGCTCCTACTTCGAGGCAGGGTCTTTTGGGGCTTCCATAGGAACTGAAGACCAAAAAAATTGTAGTTAGTTCTTCATCCACTAGGGGCTGGCTCCAAAACGGAGCAAATCCCCATAGACTCCCATGTTAAAAAGGCCAACTTCACAGCAGAAATAAATATATTTACAGCCTGGTTCAAAAAATCATTTTAGGTTTAACAGGTCAAGTTTACCTTCATGTCAACTGCGATAGGGGGTGATTTTTTTTTTCTTAATTTTTTTTTTTTTTTTTTACTTATCTCTTTTCAGGGGAAACCAACTTCGGCCCTTGAGGACTACCATTCAGCAGGTTTTATCTTTTCCCTGCTGCAACACACCTGATTCAAATCAGTGGCTCGTTAACTGACTGGGGCAGAAGTTAGCAACAAGCGATTGGAGAAACTTTTCATCTAAATCTGGTGTGTTGCAGCTGGGAAATGATCGAATCTACAGGATGGTAGCCCTCAAGGACCAGAGCTGGTGAGCCCTAGTTTAGATGTTATTAAATCTTGAAATTACACATAATTAGGGTTCTTCTGATTGACAGGCTATAGACCGGATGCCGGCCTGCCAGCCGGTGGCTACTAGTTAGCTCCCTGTTAGCTCCCAGGAAAGCCTCAGCCTGTAGCAGAAGTGTTTTTTAGTCAGCTAACAGCAAATCGAAGGTGATTAAGGGGCTAATCTCCATTAGCTCCTATTAGTTTCGAGTTAGCTCAGTTAGCATTTAGCTCAGAGTAACTTGACTGTCAATCAGAGTCCTGCACAGGTTTCAGTTTTAACAACCCGCAGGATGACTACTGGAACCTGATCCGTCATCCGCGGATATCTTTAATTGAAGTCCGAACCTGACCCAACCCAAGCAACTCAACATGTTAACACACGTTAACAAGTGTAAAGGCTGCACCCCTGTCCCTCTCTTCATTGGATCTTCTTTTTCTTAATTCGTTATATTACTGTTTTATCATCGCTTTATAAAAAATAAAAAAAAAACCTACAACACTGAAAAAATATATGAAGGTTTGTTTTAAGCAGGGACTTGCTCAACATTTTTAAACTGCTTAAAGCAACCCTTACTGATTTTGCATTGTTACACTATTTTTGTAACAGGGCAAAATGCTATGGATGAGGTAATGGAACTCTGAAATACAAGACAGACCCACCATTAATCAAAATAAAATATTATTCCAATCTCTAAATATTCAATGAAAACTCCAACCAATCCTTGAAGTGGGGTGCACCTGTGGGATTGGCCAAGAGACCTGCCTGCCAGACGTTTGCTTCTGCAACGGGAGGCAGAGGGAATGGGGGGTGGATCTTAGGGTGGGTCTGTTTATATAAAAAAAATCTTGCTGTGCTTTCTGAAATGCAAGATCAGTAAGGGTTGCTTTAATATATAAAAAAAGAAGTCATCTACTGCCTGCCTGCACAAAATAAATATCCATCCACACCCATTAATTTTCATCTATGTAAATTTCACCTGCATAGGAACATTTTTGCAAGTCCCCACGAGTACCTGACCCATTGCAGGACTCTGCTGTCAATCATTTGCCTATCTTTTGCATTTAAATAGAAAATGCTGTTGTCTTGTTGTTCATAGTTTTCCCACAGGAAAATAAATGCATAGCAGAATTCTACACAAATTCTACCTTCGATTAATGGCACAGTATGTAAAAAATCAAAGGTCAATGGCAGAAAAATGTAATATATAATTCAAAACTGTGTTTCTATTTATGTGTAATTGCTACACCAGAAGAGCTGTTATATTTTTATTTTCTTAGAATGAGTCATTTATATCTACTTGCTGTGCGGTGCACATATGGAGACTGCCATATTTGTTCCACCATTTTTACTACGGTATCGCTGAACGGACAAAAGAATGCGTGTGAAATAAGAACCCACTGAACTTTAAAACTGCTGCACCAGCTTTGTTTAATGGGAGTTAGAGCACTTTTTGGGATCAGTAATGCCATAAAAGACATAAAAAGTAGTTACTTATAGTGCAGTCATAGCTCCACCTGACCACTGGATCAACTCACAGATGGAAACATATTTATCTCTGGGAGAATTTTCACCACTTACAACCACCATACAGTCACTACAGTGCTTAGAGTATGAAGTCATTTGAAAGAAAACATCATTTCTTGCAATACCCATCTTTACCACTAGATGCCAGTCATTCTTACATACTGTACCTTTAAATAGGACCTCAAAACCAAAATCCAATAATTATTCCAAAAAAGATATTCCAAAAAGGCTTTACCATGGTAAAGTCTGCAGACAGAGGCTTGATATAAGCTTTATAATATATATATATATATATATATATATATATATATATATATATATATATATATATATTTCAAACAAGTCAATTGTGAAAATTTAAGTTCTTTTTTAATGTAGATATTGAAATGTGCTACCCTTTCCCCCCAGTTTTTTTTTAACATGTTGAACAAAATTGAAGTTCGCTATGGGAACTTTTTTTTTCATTGTAGTTGTTTGTTATTCTAACAGAGTCATCCATGTTAACACAACATTTAAGTAATGCTTAACCTTTTATATAAAGCCCCATTGCAGCCTCAAGGAGTGGTGGCATTTTGTTCAAGTGGAAATCAATAGACTGCAATTAAATGGTCGATGTTGAATGCTCCACGCTGCAACGGGATGTAACATTACTGATATATTTAGGTAACCTCCATGGTTTAAGTGTAACTGAAGTTGCACACAAAATCACAGGTGCATCTCAATCCAACCTCTCCACTAAAATGACCATTTTTAGGATTTATTTTTAGTTTTTTTCGAGGATGGCCAGATATCCACCTGGTGTTTTATGAGTGAACAAATCATGCCAGAGTTTTGATTGCCTTTCTGGTGTAATCAGATGTTCATGGCCAGCAATACAGCCATCTCTTTTCTCATTTTCAATTTGAAATAATATTAAAAATATGCTTTTGGCTCTGTTCCTTCAGTGCTCTGATTTTAACTTCTTGAAATCCCCCACTGCTTTATCCCAGTCTGCATTTTTTTCCCTGTAGCTCTGTTCAACATTTGTCTCCATTAACTTTTCTCTTGTCCTCCTCTTATTTGCTCCCAGCACTCATCTTCATTTTCCTACCTGTACCACTGCCTTGTCCTCAACCCCTGGCTCTGTTTTACTTGTCCTTCACTTTCCTCATTTACTTTCTCACTTCCTAATTCATTTTTCCGTCTCTCTTCCTTTCAGTGATGACCTAGCTCCTACAAAAACCATAAGTATTTTCCATCATCATTTCCTCCTTCTACAATATTTTCTCATCTCTTCTCTTCTCCAACTACAGTTAAATCGTCACTATTGCTCCATTAAGTCCGTTTAAGCTACAAGTTCTTTCGCCCTTTATAAGCAGCTTTTACAAATTGGTTGACTGGCTGTGGATCACTGAAGGATAGAATTGAATGGTACCAAGGCCCAGTGGACTTATCCCTGTCTCATATTCACAAGCAGGAGATCCTGGCCCAACACACACAAAGGCTTTTTCTCAGATCTCTGTTCAGAACTCTATTTGCTACCATGTCTGGCTTTGAGTGCTGCGTGTAAAATGGTTTAATCACTTTTAGCATATTATAATTGAATAACTTGTTTGAATAAGTACACAAAAGAGACCTACAAGGCAAATTAAGTGTTCTTATCAGAATATTATCTTTATTCCTTTCTTTTCTACCTTTTCTTAATTATTTTCACTTTTTCATTCATCAATGAATATACAGTAACACATGGACAATTAAAATGACTCAACTCTTAATCATAAAAAATGTTAATGTAGCTTATTCAAAGAAATCTTGAATCAGAAGTCTGTTACTAAGATGTAAAACAGGCTATTTGTAAAATAGATTTGCTGAAAATAGAAAAGGTTCTTGAACAGTGTCGATTTCTACCACATGTAGTTTTTTTGTACAAGCTGGCATGCAATATAGAGTACTTCTTTAAAAAGTATTTTTTTTAAACACAAATTCATGATTAAATAGTGTACCATTTGTTGAATACAACCTCACTTGTCAGGAATTGTTGTTTTCCTGCTTAGTATGTTGTAATTTTGACACCACTTAAATAACAATTTCTTATCATAAATTTGACTATTGAAGTACTCTTTACAGAAACTTTCCTGAAACTTTTCTGAAGTTTTCAGACCCAAAGATCCAAAAACCTAAAGAGCGTTTTTCAGCATATGACCCAGATTATTTCCGGCATCCAGTTTGCTGGATATTGTGTGTGCCTGTGTAAGCTTTTAAAAGTTTAAGATTTCCTACACGGTGCTTCTCCATTTCTGTCTGTGCTGCTCGACTTCATCTTTGAGAGGTCTTTCTTCTATTTGTGTCTGTCTCTCGGTTGTAGGGTGGCCATTTGAAATTGCTCTTCACACTTCCCTGCTTCTTCTGCCACAAGCATGCATACAAAGAGACTGGGTGCATTGACCCTCTCAAGCACATCCATGAACACACCCTTATGAATCAGTTACAAAATTCACACCCACAGTTTCCAAAGTCATCTCACCATCTTATTCTTCCTTCGCTTAATGGTTCAAATAGTTCACTTCACCCATTTGTCCTGAAGGACAGCCTGGATGGACAGTTGGGGAAAGGTGCAAGGAAATTTTGAACAGAAGGAATAAATGAAATGGGTATTTTTTATAGCAGGAAGACTGGAAAAAATGGTGGCAAAGACATACTGAAATTCTTTAAGTACTTTAAGTTTTCATGTGAAACATATCACCTGATCAATAAATTGGTTCTGTCTTTAGTACATTTATTTTAGAGTACAGTAAAGGTTGTCAAACTCAGGCAACAAAGGGATGTGGTTGAATTACAGGGGAAAAAAAACAACTCACAAATGTGCCATTAACTGATTTGGGCAGATGAATTACATGAAGTGATTATCTGTGACACACCGCCTTGTCTAACCATTCAGTTACACCCTTGGAGAAATGTAATGACAATGACGGAGAAAACAAATGGGAGCAACAGAGAGGGTAAAGGCCATCTGAGGAGAGGAAAATAACTTTGAGAGGTGCTGAGAAAGAAATTAAGAAAAAGAGGCAGACTGATGGGACGTGAAAGGGGGATATTAGGTCCAAGCAAGTGGGACAGGAAGGTGGAGATGTACCTCCATTGCCATGGTCTGACATAGCAGGGGAGGTGTGACTTCTCTGACCCAATGAAAGGGACATCAATCAACAAGCGGTATAAGGTGGTAACAAGACTTTACACCAAAGGGGGAGACAGAGTTCAAGAAGCACCGAAGGAATAGAGAAGAACAAGTAATATTGGAATGAATCCATGATTCATTCACACCACCGTCACCGTTGGTAAGCTACATGTAAAGCCACAGCTGCCCCGGAAATGTGGCCAACCCAAACCAGCCGCCTCTCTGAACACCAAACATTCATTCATATTCATGCAGCATTGTTGTACACACTGGAGGCAATGTGAATAAAGTGTCTTGCTCAATGACACTTAACAGGTACAACAACTGGGCAAAAGCTAGGTTTGAATTATCAGCCCACTGGTTTTCCCTCTGGGGGAAATAAGCCGAAGCTAATAAGCCTACAAAATAGACAAGAGGCGAAGGCTTAACTTTGCTGATACTCAGACTTTCCACGAAGGCACACATGTTTAGTTTTATGTTTTGCACATTGTGGCAGTTTTGCTTTTGTCTTTAGGATGCAGTACAGAACTTTTTCAATTTTTCTCAGTGACGAGCCTTCTATCGACGGCTAAACTGGCATCCATCTTGCATCCTCCTGTACTGTGAGCTCACTCTAGCAATAGTCTTATCTTGACTCTTGTCTTCTCTCTTGTTCTGTCCCTTCCTCTTTCTCTCTCTCTTCCTCCAATAATGTTTTCTTGTGTTTCTTTGCCAAATGTGCCATGATTTGCATTCAAAACACCTAGTGTATTTATTTCTGTCTGCTAGCATGCGATGCGGTGCGCAACCAATGTCTTAATCTGATTTTTCATATTCAAATAATGACACAGTGCTTTCCTCTATTTTTGGCTACTGTGATGAAATGCATGACAGCATTTAAGTCATCCCAAAGCTTTACCTGCTTTTTCCCTTCAGTGGTTAGCAGAGGCTAAAAACTATCCCAGTGGGCTTTGGATACAATGCAGAATACCCCCTGGACTTTTAAATCAGTTTCCCCTTAAAATGAAAAAGTACATGATCAACACCGATGAGGAGAGTGTGCAGAACAGTTGAGACAGACAGCAAGCGAACTGTTGGGAGAACAAGAGAAAGAGAGACCACCAAAATAAACTCTATGCTTGTGATAAATGCCCCGCTCCGAAATAGAAACCTCATCCCTCTTTCATCCTCTTCATCCTCTTTCACCCTCTTATGTCTCCTCACCACTTTTTCTCTTCTTTTACCCATAACTCACACCATCTCTATCTCTGCAACTGTCCCTCTCTCCCGATCTCTCCTCGTCTCTCTCTCAGATAGTGTGCCATCTGTGTGATCAATGGTGTTCATTCTTCTCAGAAAATTCTCCAGTGATGGATTTTCCTTCCCAGTGCTCTGTCTGTGTTGAATGAGGCAAACAGCAAAATGATGTTATGATGCTTCTCATCAAGCATATCAAACCTGCACATTTTGGTTTGTATCTACATTTCACAGATGTAGAAAAGCAGATGTGGATTATTCTTTCTTTACTTTCCTCTACATGCATGGAAAACTTTCTTTAACAGTATCTAAAAAACATAACTTGGATTTCCATACTGGGCTTAACACAAGACTGAATAAGACCATGGAAAAAAACTAGTTTGTTAGTGTTTTTCATTCATCAGAAGAAACATGAAACTGGGAAAAACATTTAGAGGTATTTCTGACACTCAACTTTGGCCGAATCAATGAAGAACAAAGTGAGTAAAAAAAAGCAGCAAATATTTTTTAAAAACTTTAAAACCCGCTATTGACTATGTGTATGAACATGGTCAAGTTCATGTTTGTGCATTTGTTTGTCTAATGATTTGTTGTTCCAGACGTGCCTCGTCTTGCACTAAGTTTGTCTTAACACACACACTTGCAGGCAGACATAAAAGATTACCCTAAAAGTGTTTGTGTGTGCCTGTGTTTGTGCTTACTTGTCTCTGATTAAACATAAATTTTTGAGTCAATATTTAACCAACACAATATCAAGCAACACCGCGACCATTATCAAATCTTGGTATCTCTTCTCACTCATACCCATCTGGCTTTGCTCTTCCTGTCCTACACGCTCCACTGTGTTTTGATTGCTGCCTGCATGTGTGTGTGTGTGTGTGTGTGTGTATCTACTTGGAAATAGAGCAGGATGGGCATTTTTTGGTGGGGGAGAAAGATCACAGATGGGCCTTGTCAAGTCTCCGTACATCTGGTTTTATTCTCATCCAAATTTCTGCACGCACATAGGGAGACGCTAACATGTTTATGTGCCATATATGAAGTCATTAAAGCCCTAAATAGATTTTTGGAGATTCAGACATTTGAACATGTTACACATACTTACCAATGCATGCACATTTGTGTATATTGTAGTCCTCAAAAATCCACACACAGACACAGACACACAGACGCACTGTGCAGCAGGACACAGTGGGTATGGACTCCTGTTGTGTTTTGTGGTTGCCAAAATAATGATGCCAGAGAATCTGGACCATGCCAAGTTTAATGGTAGCCAACGGCATACCAGTGTAGGGATGACAGAGGGCCAGCTGACTTGTCATATAGCGCCTTCTATTGAGCTGAGATTGGTCTGCCTGTTATGGCTGAGAATATTTTCTTTGTTCAGGAAAGTAAAGTATTAACCTGAGACAGGACAAATACCCCCACCCCCAGAAAAAACGGAAAAAAAAAGTCTTTTTTTTATGATGCAAACAACTCCATTCGAGGGTCAACTTTTCCCTGCATGAGAAAACTCTGCATGTGTGTGTGTGTCAGCTGCTCAAGGTCCCTGTCTGGGATGGGGACATATGCTTCATGAGACTCCTGTGGACACACATACACACATGCAGGCACCTCAAGGACACCCATAATGATGATGAAAAAGAATGGGGAAGGAAAACCTGAAGCTTGCTAAAGCTAATGTGCTGATGTGTTTCAGCTACACAACCTGCAGCATATTATTATTTCAAGCCACATCTGAAAACTCATACTCACTACATTTCCAGCAGTCGCTTTTTTATTTATTTATTTATTTACTTATTTTTTTGCATGTGACTCTCAGCCTTTGAGGATAATAGACTCCGCAACACGAGGCAGCTACTTATTCCTGTGCTGCTGGCATACAGCTGCATAACACTGACTTCTAAAAAATACATGAAGTTTGGCACAAAAAATGATTGTGACTTTACCTTCGTGTGCTGCTCTGTTAAAGAGTAGATTTCGCTAAATATGTTGCATATTTTAGCTGAGCACACATTTAACACACATCCCTCATCAGCAGCCATCTAAACTTTCACCCAAAACTTGAGTCACACACAACATTCATCTATTCAAATAGTGACAAGTTGGTGTAATTTTTGTTGAAATATGTGCAGTCATCCTTTGTAACTGAGACATGCCAGCATCTCCAGTCTTTGTCTGCATTTTTGCTGATATTTTGCCTTCTTTTTCTCTCACTTTTTTGTTGATTCCCTCTTCCTCCGCCTCACACTCTTCTCCTTTATTCTGCTCTCTCACCGTCTCCTGTTCCCTCTGCTTGTCTCTCTAGCTTTAAATGCATCCCTATATGCCCACGCACCATAACCGAGCCAGCCTGCTTATTCATTTTACACTGAGGTATCACTTTATTTCTCTGCTGTTATTTTTTTGGTGTAGTCGCCTCAGTATGACTTGCCCCAGACAGCGCTATGCTGTCCCACCCTCATTATATTTTCACACTCCGCTTCCCCAGGACACAAAGATACATGCACACACATTTCCACGCAAAACTCACCAATGTATGTGTGCATTTTCTTTGTTTCGACATGGTTTCAGTTGCACTTCCCTTTGTTGCACATTGCATAGGAAGATGCAGTTTTTTTCCGCTTAATTTTACAGCAGTGAGTTAAAATGTAAGCTGTTTGTGCACACTGCAGGGAAATATTTACATAAAACAATCTATTGTCTGTGTTGGCTATTCCCACACATATTTTAAGACAGAGATCTATGCATAAAATTTGGTAGGGAGCCTGTTAACAGGTTGGTTAGTTTCTTTTTCTTTTTTAAACTTAGGTTTGTGCAGATATTAACAGTTTTTACACTGGGTAGTAACACTACCGCTGCATGTTCGGTCCTGAGTGTCCCAAAGCCAAGGTTGCATGCATCAAACCAAAGCAATAAATCCTCTCAACGTATGATTAAGATCTTAGGTCAGAAGGCATTCAACATTAGCAGCAGAATATTACTTGTTAACACAGTGAAACCTAAGGCGTATAAATGAAAAATCGATGCAGAGCTCTGTTGCAGCGATGCACCAATAGGCTGTAGCCTAAGCAGTAGTTTCCGTGTGGCATAATACACACCTCCCCAGAAGTTGAAGTTCATGTTGCAGAAATGCAAAATACATAAACTGTGACTGATTGCTGTGTTCAAACATGAAGCCTTCCTCAAACAAAACAACGAAACAGACTATTGTATCAGGTTTGCTCATTGTGTTCATACAGACTCAGTTGCTTCAGTGCTTTTACACACATTTTTTCCGGTTGTTTTCCTTTTCGTCTGGCTGAAGTTAAAGTGGCTGTTGATCGTGATTGCTTTTTCAGCTTCTAACCAAACTGTTGAACTGGGATTACATGCAGTAGTATCTCCTTTCAGTTGTCAGAAACTGTAACCCTGACTCATGGCGGGTCTCACTGAGACAGATGCACGCTGCTTTGGTTTAGATTAAGACTCTTCAGTTGCGGTCTTCGAGGGCGGCAATCCTGCAAGTTCTAAACGTTTCCCTGCTTCAACACACCTGACTCAAATAAATAGGTTATTGTGCAGCACTTGACATGGTTTTGGATCTATTTCAATTGAATCAGGTGTGTTGGAGTTTAATTGTTGACCATAGTTTACATAACAAACCATAGATTTCTACAAGTCTAATGAAGATTCATAAACTTATATATTATGCATTTAAAGGCGCTGTACCTGATTTTGCACATTTTGAACCATGAGCGAGGTGAACAGTGTAGTTTGAACTGTAAGCCCCGCCCCTAACTGTTTCTCCTAGTGAGAAACGCTCCTTCCCTTCTTTTTCTCTCCTCCCACTCGACATGCATTAAATAACGTGCACAATATCATACTCGTGCACAAAAAAACTCTCCAGAGAAAACTTGTATAGTGAGTGAATTTCCTGTTTTGGTTGCAGTAAATGGCTGCGGATCAGCTAAATGACATTTTCTGTCATAAACCGTTAGTTTACCGTAACTACAGTTATGTACACAGATGCACAATTATGATGTGTTATGATGTTATAGGCGACATAACAACATGAAAACCTAATTAAGTATCTAACCGGCCACTGCGAGAGGAAGTGATGTAAAGCTTCGTCGCATTACAGTGTAAATATCACTATGTATTATACAGTAGACCAGCAGAGGCAGCAGCATATAAAATGTTACTAAGAAGAAAGTTATTGAAAAAATACCTGTCCAGGCGGACTTCCAGTCCACATTCAGTCCGAGGCGTCCAGCTGCTCTCTACCTTCAGTACAATCCACCCAGATTTACACGAACTTTATTCCTTCTTTGGTCTCGCCTGCGTTTCAACTCTCTCCTCCTCAGTTTTGATGCTTTCAGGCTGTTTTGCTGAGGTATCACGACTTTCCCTTCGGTAAACGCCATGCGGTTCTGTTTACAAGTGCTGCCGTGCACGCGCTAGGGGAGGGCGCTCCTTGTTAGAAAACGCTGTAAGTGGCTGATTGGAAACCAAAACTTCTGTAGAACGAACCACATTGGCATGAGAAGAGCATCACGACAGCGTTAGAAACCTAAACTAAAAAGACCTGGATACATGTATATACACAATCAATGAGTGATTTATTTTCATCAAATTACCTCTTTTAACACACATTGGACAGTGTAGAAAGCATTTTTTCTTAGAGAGATTAAAATAAAATCAGGTACAGGGCCTTTAATAACCTGGTTTCTATGGCATGAGTCATAACATTGGTCGTAAGCAAACAATCCACAAACTATCCTTTTTAATTTGCAGCAGAATGTTTCTTAAACTAAAAAAAGACATCAATTTGCCAGAAGCACAACTGTTGGAGCATTTTTTGGCAACGGTGTGTGCTTATTGGATCCTGCAAAAGAGCTGATCGTCAAAATACATTTAAGACATTAAGCTCTTTGTGAATTCTGCTAAATCACAATATAATTAATTCTGGCTCATGCTGGCATTCAGCCAACATTCACATTCAAAGAGGTTAAAGTAATTGATCAGTTTTGCAGTTTAAGGTCTTTCGCAATACAGCGCCAACAAGCCAAACAGATGGAGGATCAAGATTAGTCGTTCAAACTCAAACAGTACTGGAGTCCCGTCATCTTTGTAGACCCAAAAATCCTTGGATCCAAACTTCCTGTTTGGGAAATGGCTGAGAAATGAATCAATAAAAGTTGAAAGTAAATAAATGGAAATAATGTTCCAAAGAATAACAGTATTATTCATTGATGCTGGTGTGATGCATTTTGAAGGGATGTTTTTTTTTTTGTTTTTTTTTTACACTTGCATTAATGTAATCTGTGATGCTGTGTCAGTCACGTCCATGTGCAACTGGAAACTAATGCTTTTCTTTTCATTTCCTTATGAAGAGAGAGTGAGAAACGCCTGGTAATGTGACCTGTATCTGTGTCAGAGGGTAGTGATGCTGTGTGAATTTATATTTTTTTTAAAAAGCTTGGATATTTGCATGTTTTTACATCAGTGCATGAAAACAATGTAAATGTAATTCACAGGTCAGTGGGTTTTTATGCTGTTTGTTTCATTCTAATAAGTGATTTACACTTTTCGATAACAGTTATAGTAAATGATGATGTAACATTACAAGTTCAGCAATCTTGTTTTAAATCTGAAAAACATACATTAATCTGTTTTCTTTTTCTCCTCCCTTTCTGTCTTCGTCTGTTTTCCCCTTTCCCCTATATCCTCCCTCCCTCTTTCATCATTTATCTCCTCAGTGTCTGACAGCCCATCAGGAGCAGCAGGAGGTGGACCAGGCGGAGGGCTGGACTCCTCTCAACCTCGCTTCTCCTCCTCCCTCCCTACTTACCTCCCTGTCCAATGCCAGTTAAGTGGCACTGACTCCGCCTTCTTCCTGCGGGAAGCCAATCAGGAGGTCATGCGAAACGGCAGCCTGTCATCGCGGACTGAGCCATTTTTTCTCCACCAGCTAGAACCGGGCATCGCTGCCCCACAACCCCTGCCAAGTGTCAACTGCAGTTATGGAAATCTGAGCATTGAGCAGCCAATCCCAGTGGAACTCCTTCAAGGTCCTCCACCGCACCTGCTGCACTCGACCAATCAAGTGACACATAACTGGAAGGTTAAAGGTCAAGTGGTGGTGCCTAAAGTGGGATCAACAAGACCGTGGATACAGGTAAAAGGAATTCATGTTTGGTCAGAGTATGCATGAACTGATGTGTTTTTATAACATCACATTAAGTTTTTATTAGTTATTAGTTTATGAAGTATGAGCAACTCTTGTTTGTTGTGACGTTATTATAGACAACTTTTGGCTTTTTGGTCCATCTAAATAATCAATATTTTACCTGACTTTGCAATTAAACTTTGTATTTGTTGTTAATTGTTCAATTTAGGCTGCATGGTAGCGTGGTGGTTAGCACTGCAGCCTCACAGTAAAAAGGTTGCTAGTTCGAGCCCTGCCTGGGGCGGGGGGTTTGACCAGTTCCAACAGGGGCCTTCCTGTGTGGAGTTTGCATGTTCTCCCCATGTATGCGCGGGTTCTCTCCAGGTACTCCGGCTTCCTCCCACCGTCCAAACACATTCATGTCAGGTTAATTGATCACTCAAAGGGAATGTGAGTGTAAATGTCTGTCTGTCTGTCTTTCTGTGTTGGCCTTGCGACAGACTGGCGACCTGTCCAGGGTGTACCTGCCTGATAATAGCTGGGATATAGGCTATAGCAACCCCGCAACTCTGAATTGGACAAGTGGTACAAAAAATGAATGTATTAAATTTACTTATTTATATTTAAGCTTTTATTTTCAAGAAAGAACTGAAAAATCACGCACATCCCAAAAAAATCTCAAACCAGGTAGAAAGAAAAAGGACGGATCCACACAAGCTGAGTGTATCTCCCATGAATATTTATTTTAGAGGCAGAGCAACGTTTCGGTCGTATGCCCATCGTCAGGCTCTGAAGACTCTGGAGTCTGAAGAAGGACATACGCCCGAAACCTTCTCTGCCTTGCAAATAAGTATTTATGAGGCTATACCCAGCTTGTGCGGATCCACCTTCCTTTCTAGCTTTTATTCTTTTATTTTTTATTTTTTCCATTTATCTTTTTTAATTAGGTGATGTTTGTTTTTTGCTGTTTTTAAAATGTATTTTGTTATTTTTAGATGATTTGATCTTTTTAGTTATTTCTATCACTCTAGTGTTTTCCTCACGGGAGTCCTCTCCATTGGGAGGTACCCTTCCCTGACTGCAGTGCCATGGAGGCTGTCCTTGTCTGGGTGTGATTGGGGCCCAGCACCACAGCTATTATGGTGTGGACCCTGTCCGCCCAGACCTGGATGGTTTACGTGGTGATGGACTGTGTAGTCGTGGGTCGGGTGGCTTTTGATGAGCAGATCCCTAGAATATTGTTTCCTCACTTGGTATCAAGCCATGTTTCCTTCAACTGTTACTTTGTTTGTTTTTTTTAGTACTCTTTTAATTAATGAGTTGAAAGGTCACACATTTACAGAAAAAGAAATTATAATTGCTGGCACCCCCCACCCCACTCACAGCATCCTCCCCCCACACCATGCTCCACCCCACTCCCACTTGACAGTGCATCAACTTATACATCCTGTATAACACTAATTTACAGGTCAGCATACATTGTGTTTCGTATAAGATGAGAGAAAAAAGAAGGAAACAGAAGAGCACTCATAGTGGGCTACTGTTGGTATCATGGATTTCAGTTATCTGGCAGAGATTTCAGTTTAGGATTTACTGTATAACTGAAGTCCAAAATACAAAATATTGGTCTCTAGACCCCTAAGTGTATATTACATTTTTTCAAGGCTAAGATGGAGCAAGGACGCTCCTCCACTGGGATACTTTGGTTCTGTCAATTTCCAGTTAAAGGATAAGTTTCTTTTTTTTTTTTCAACCTGGACCTTATTTCTAGGAGTATATACGTGCATTTACTTACTGGTAAAGTTTCTGCATCACTTTGAGTCCTTCGGAAGATATAACTTGTTCTTCAGTGTACATCCAGTGATAATGGCAGAGACGGGGCAGCGACTATAAGACATTATCTGCAGTAAAATTCCTTGATTTTCACCAATACTTTAAGTAGAAGGAAAAAACAAACGAGTACTGTTGTCCTGTGAGTCCAGATTTAGCTTTCCATTAGTTATCAGGTAGTTCTAGATACGTTTCGGGGCTCAGCGTTCAAACCTTCCGTAGTTCAGCTGAGAAGAGCAGCTCGCTGCCCAGAAAACAACAAAATCACAATTTGCAAAACTCTGAACTCACGGGACAACAGCACTCATTCGTTCGTTCATTCTACTTAAAGCACTGATGAAATGAAGTTGTTTTGCTGCAGATAATGTCTTATATAGTTGCTGCCCCATCTCCGCCATTATTACTAGATGTACACTGAAGGGTGAATCAAGTTATATCCTCCGAAGGACTCAAAGTGATGCAGAAACTTTACTGGTAAGTAAATGCACGTATATACTCCTAGAAATAAGGTCCATGTAAAAAAAAAAAAAAAAGAAACTTATCCTTTAAGTAGAACCCTTCTGTGTGCTTAGAAAGTTGGAAAAGCTAAGATATTCTTTACTTTATTGCTACTTTGTTGGTCTGTTGGGATCATACAATCTAGGGTAGATTTTAGCAAGTCTACTCCTTCGTAGATGTATACGATGTATACGATGTGATACTTTACAATGAATAACACCCAGTTTTGCACAAGATGCATTACTCTTGTGAGAGCGTCATTCCAAATGTGATCAGAGGTTGCACCCCGAGCTCTTCTTCCCAGCTTCCCTTGATTTTATGGAGGGAAGTATGCTTGATGTTTATTATAAATAGACTAATTCTTGAAATGAGGCTTTTTTGAGGTAGGCAAGATCTGAAGTAGACCATCAATGTCAGAGTCTTGTCGCTTGGAGAAGTTTGGATCTACACTTTGAATAAAATGCCAGTCCTGAAGATACTTTGGTCTTTAAAGGGGCTGAATGGGGGGATGCTTATGTTTGTAATTTATTAGATTTTGATTGTTTTATACTATAATTTATATTGTTTTTGTGCTTGAAAAGTGCTATATAAATAAAGTTGAAGTTAAGATTTTTTTTTTCAAAATAAAGAGCTCAATTCATCTATTTTTCAGGTGACAGGTGAGATTTATTTGTCTTTCTTCAACTGGCATTAGACAAACGGATTAAGATTTAGCATGTTTATCAGTTACTCTTTCCCTGAAAAGACAGCTGCTTACTTTTGCACATAAAAGGTGAAATGACTGAGAGTCAGCTAAAAGCCTATTGATCTTCCAATTATGACATTCTTTTTATGCATTTTCTCTGTAGGTGCTGTTCTATCTGATTGGGCGGCGCTGGGATGAGCCTGACCCACCTCCTCCATCCCTCCTCCCATGTGTCAGAGCCTTGGCTGTTCGTGACATCAGTGAAGCAGCACCCTCGGCAGGCTGCCGTCTCATGGGACCATCTGGCATCTGCGTTGTCCGTCTGGAGATTCCCCCAGCTTGGTTTACACCACCACAAGTGAGAAAAAGACCTCCCGAAGTGGCTCTTCCTTCAGTGGATGTGTATTACTCAATTATACCAATGGAAGGGGCAGGTCAAGAATGCCCCTCTGTTGTTAATGAGCCATGGAAAGCTCAGAGTGCGAATGTCGGCCCCCTCGGAGGCCTGGGCTTGGGTCTCGGAGGACAGTGGAGTTCCTTGGAGGATGGAGGGCTTCAGGACATGTTAAAAGCTGGTTCAGTGGAAATGAGTGTGGGTCCAGTTTCTGCCAAAGGAGAAAGATTGCAATTGGATGAGAATGTGGAGGTTTTGGTGCCACCCAGCCCGGTTCGACTTGGTAAAACGGTGGCATTTGGTGTCTACATGAAGACAGATTCAAACATGAAACAGTTTACTCTGAGGTGAGAGCACAAATACTTTCATTTCATTGCTTTGGCTTATTTTGTTCTGGATTCTGCTGTCTCTGTGTCTCATTATGCATTTCAGTTTCTGTCTGGTTCTTTTTGCCATCGTCTCTACTTATTCCTCTCCTCCCCATTTGCGCTCTCTCTCTCTCTCATCTCTCAACTCTGTCGCCTCCTGAGGTTGATGGCTGTCACCTTTGTGTGCTCAGCCTCTTTCAGGAGCCAGCAATGCAAATAACAATTTCATGAATATTCACGACTGATCCAATACAAAAGAAAACAGAAAATGAAAACTAGGAGAGGGAAAGGGTGACTAGGACAAACTAAACACCGGGGAGCCTGAAAAATGGAAGCAGAGGTATGAAATAAGAGGATCTAGGTTACATTGATTGAAGGGGCGGTACACTTAATGGGTCTCGGGCGTGCTTTAAAAGGACATGGTACATGATTTTTGATAGATGCAGGATGTTTTTATGGACTATACACTGGAAAACTTTTTCCTTTTTTTTCCCTGAGAAACAGTAAGTCCACCAACACTGATCTAAAGTAAGCTTGCATATCTTTTTCCATTTCTTCCTCATCATTTCACAGACTTCAGGGGTTTTAGGTTGACAAATGACAGATGTGCAAATTCATCTTACTATTCAGCAAACTTCCCAGAACACAATACCATACTGGAGATGGCATAGCTGTAACAATTTACTCCTATGAGGGTAGATCTAATAAAAACATTTTAGAGTATATTCTATACAGTTTTTGTTCACTATTTTAAGCTCACATGGAATAAAAATATAAAGCAAACGTAACTTGGCTTAATTTAGTTTTATTTTCCTGTACATAATATCACAGTTTTTGCTTGATTTAGTTTTAATCTGCTTTAGTTGATGTGTGTATTTTAATGACAGTAAGCCATATAACACAGTAAAGGGACCTGTAGTTTCTCTTATGTCTTATCGTGTTCATTAATGAGAAAGTGAAAATAAATACCAAGCTAGAAGAGTTTGGGAAAGCTCAGTAGAACTTGTAATGATATTAACAAATGAGGAATAACTAATGAAAAAGGATGTTGGCAGTAGTGAGAATTATTTGGCCATTACAGTAAAGTATCTTGGTTAAAACAATGTCATTACCTGTTAGGGTTTTACATGAAAGAAATAACATCAACATGAGTAAATGTTGTGTGGACTATTAATTTGATTATCGCTTTATTAAGCAGGTCTGATAACAAGCAGGCAACTTTAACATAACAAGAACACACTGTCACATTACTGAAATTAAGTCATGATGACATCAACACACACTGGTTACAGTTATCTGAGTAACAACCTGTTCACATTGTTTATCAAAGAAACATAAACCTTTGTTTCTTTGTTTCTCTTTTGTTTCTCTAAAGGACACAATCAGTGTGTTTTTATAAGCATAATTTTTAGCAATTTTCTAATATAATGTAAGAATTTCCTTAATAATAATAATAATAACATACTTTATTGATCCCAATTAGGGTGCTAATTAGGAAATGCGTTCACTGCATTTAACCCATCTTAGGTTGAACCTGAGAGCAGCATGAAATTAAAAGAAGAAATTAATTATAAAAAATTCTAAATGTGGAAAACAGGACATCACATCATTCTTGTTTTTAAATGAACTTGTTAAGCACTTTGATCAACCCTTTTTTTTTTTTTTTTTTTTTAACACACACACTAGTTAGGACCATGTTGCTTTGTTAAATGCCATGTTGATTTCCCTAATATTCTCAATTTAAGGCGTGCGTGAGTTTTAAACTTAAGCCATGTTAATAAATTCCTGCAGGCACACAAAACTATGAAGTGTTTATGTTGTATAATCATTGACTGCACTAGCAGTGCAGTTTCAGCAGATGTTTGATCGTGAAAGACCCATCCTGAACTTCCTTTGTCCCATATAATGAGTTTAAGAAGAAATTTAACCTTTTAATGCAAAGTGTCCACCTTTTTAAAGGCTGTTTTCTCGTATAGTTATGGGGGAGGATGATATATTTGCAAATTAGCCACTTCAGTAAATGTTTGGTGAGTGGCAGTTCAGTAAACTGCCACTCACCAAAGAATAAATAAATGTTTTGTATAATTCATTATATTTACATACAGTACACCGTTATTACCAAGTTTGCCAGCAATGGACATGAAAAGAAAATGTTACAGCTATCTTTAAAGAACAGAAAATGAATATGGAATATATTTTCAACATTTTTAATAGAGCAAACAAATTTAATAAGAAATTGATAAGAAGTAAAATTAGATTAAAAGGAAAAAAGTACTTGACATGTCTGTAGATGTAGAATATTGTATTTTAGGGTACAGACGTTTACAAATCCTGATACCCTGATCAGCAACTACAAGTTTAGTTTGCTGATGGTGTGTTTCTTATCTATAACTGACTTTGAGGATATTCTAAAAATCAGGTGTTACTCCTTACACATAAGTGAGTATTTGAAAAATAAGTTTCTTTTTTGTATATTATGATCAAAATGCTTTATTTCTTCCCATTTCCTGAAGTTTAGCATGATTTTGTCCTGCCAGGGTTAACTTTATTTTTTATATGTGCTCTAGAAATACATTTCTTATTAAAGAATACGCATTTGATAATTTGATTTGACTGGAATCACAGTTGAAATATACTCACATAATCTGCAGATCTTTAACCTCAAGAAATACACAAGCCAAATCAGTTTCAAAATCACACAAGTGCCCAAACGACATCCCCGTATAGTTAGAATCATGGCAAGGAGAAAGGGTTTATTAAAAGGTAGGAGGAGCTGAGACTTCATAACTATTGTGTAGTTTGTCACACTTCAACAACTACCGCAGAGCTGACAGATGAGGCCAATGAAGCATTAATTGTATGATTGAAAGTATTCAAAGTAATCAGAAGAAGCCGGGGCACAGAATAGTGCCTGTAAGCATTAATGGTTGGCATAATTTGCATAAGAAGCGTAACAAAAGCGGTCCATAAAGTTATGAATCATAGAGCTTTGATCAAACACTTAACGGTTATTAACTTCTATCACTATCCCAGCACTTTATACCCCCACATAAATGAGTTTTTTCTCCAACCCACTCTCTTAGACAGTGTGGACAGACCTCTCGACTATGTGATGAGATCGCCCACCTAGATGAACCACTAATTCATAAACCCTCAAAAGCATCATTTCCTGTTAAAAATTACTTTTATTGTATGACATGACATCTTCTAGCTCTAAGTTCTTTCTTATGAAATGAGTGGACCTCATTCTCCATGTCCTCACTCACTCTTGACCAAGAAATCCTTCCTCTCTGATTGCCTCCATGTCTCACTTCATGCACCAGGAGCGAGAAGAAAAGACGTCCAACAGGGCTTAGAGTGAGAAAATGCCCAAGTTCTCACAGTGGCTCGACTTAGAAAGTGCTGCACCTCTGCATATGGCACAGATTGCTAGTTACACAATGGCACCAAAGTTCCTTATTTGACACTTCTGGCTTCACTGACCTTATTTCTTATTTCTATGAGCATAATTTTAATCCTCTACTGTAATGTGATAACAGCATCCTCGCACTTAATTGATTTTGTGCTGCAGTGATTGGGAAACACTTGTCAGAGAGATGATCTTAAGCAAAAAGGAGTTAAAAACAATTATGACAATAACAAGCTCACAGCATTGTCTTTATAAAGCATCTTTATTATCTTGACTAACCTTTATAAAAGCACAGTCTTTACAAATTGGTAAGAAAATTTAACTTAAAGAGCTATAGACCCTTTCACAGTGACGTCGCCGCTGTAGCTGGAGGCAAAGAACAGAGGAAGTGTGCAGCAAAGATTGTAGAAACGACCTTTCTCAAGCGTTATTACGACGTCGGAGTAGGAGGAAAAATGTTTGTGGCATTGAATTAAAGTTTTTTTCAGGATACCAGCAAGACAACTACTGTATGGTTCAATGCCATGAAATGAAGAAAGACAATCGTCAATGATGCTCGTGTTTGCAGTTTAAATAGTCCTGCTGAAAGACTGCAACAAGGCCCTAGTCTGCAATATAAAACAGAAAACGTCAAATATTTTATGTTTTCCCTAAAAGCAATACAACAAATCATCATATCAACACATCAGAACGAGTGTAACAGCTGCTGCATTGCAAGCATGCCCAGCCATGCAGGTGCAGGTTGCTGTTAAAATGGTAATGTTTTGCCCAATTGACGATTATCCAGATCTCATTCGTGTCATTCTTCCTGCTTTGACCTGGCTCTGCAAAACTTCTGACACAAAGTACCAAACGTAGATTGATTTGTATCATTAGAATGTGCTATGACCATTTCTGACATAGTTGTGAGCATCCAGCTATCATTATGCTCTGAGCTTCCCTTTGCTGGACACACCTGGTGTCTGGATTAGATGTCTAGCCACTCCACCATCTGCAGCGCAGAAGATCTTCATCCTCTGGTGTCTGGATCAGCCAGCCTGCTTCCATCTGCGAGTGTTAATTTACTAAAACAGCTGTAATGGTTCTGTGGAGTGAGTGTCAGTATATTCTTACAGTTCTGAGACTGAAACACTTTGTTTGAAAACTTTCCATTTACGAAAAAAAGCCACCAAAACCTGCTAGCTGCCGCTGGTTAACATAGCATCTAGGCTCCTTTTGCTTCCAGACTAAGCCCCGCCTACCAAAAAACATCACCGTTTTTGTAAACTTTGTAACTGTCTCTATAAAAAAGGACTTATCTTGGGGAGCAACATTTCTTTCAGAATGCTGGAGGAACATTATGCTGCACCTTGACCTACTGCCTGTTAACGAAAATTCTGTGCACTCTTTGACCTTTGTATGCTTCTTCCCTATAAAAAACAAACAAGCAAACAAAAAAAAAAAACACTGCACATGCTTTACATATAGGGGGAGTTTCTAGCCAGGTCCTACATGCATACGCATTCACATGCATAAGATCTAGCATGCATACCAACATGAATGATGAGACATTCTCTTTGGTTCCCCTACAGAAACGTCTCTGTCTTCACTGTGCTGCCTACGTACTTGTGTAAAGTATTACTACAGAAAGCTGCTGCAAAGGAGGAAAAAGATAATCCCTTTTTTCACCATCATCACTTCTTTTTTCTACTTTTGTGCAACTTGCTGTGTTCCAGTGCGTTTGGTTTATTTTCTGTATTTACCTTCCTGATGTGTCTGTATTTTGAGTTCAGGCCGGTATAAAAATCTCCAAACATATATTCATCCTTTTTTGCCTGAATTAAGTGTGTTTAGCTGTGTGTATGTGTGTGTCCTACCTGCATTTCCTGCCCTCTGCCCGGGCATACACTCTGATGGATAATCTCCCATGTTAGAAGCACAGTCAGACATGTAATAAGGCTTAAGTGGATCTCATTCGTGCGCGTGAGTGCACGCATCTGTATATTTTTGTGTGTGACACATAATAAGCCTTAAGTGTGCTCCATTACACTGAGGTGATGTGATTATGATAAACTGCTGAGGAGATGGGGGGACACGGACTGAGGGCGAGGGAGAGAGACGGAGAAGGCTGAAAGGAAAGAGAAGGAATGAATGAGGAAAATTCTTTTAAAAGCCAAGGACTTCACAGTGGAGACTGATAAATAAGCAAAGAGAGAAGCTTCTTTTACTTCTGTTGTTTCCTCACAGCCTTTGCTGAAGAAAGGCAAACACGAGATCTTACAAGAGATGACATGCAGCAGCACACATTTGCTCAATTGGATCAGGTTGTGTTCTGTATCAGCTGTCACTGAGCTTGTAGTTTCACATAACCCTACATGGCTCGGTCACTGTGAGACCACTTGTCAGCAGACATCTAAAACTGTGCTTGTATATTGGAGACTGGTGAAGATAGACGGGGATTTAGTTACCATGTCAGGTTTTCAGCTGACTGACTTACATTTTCATATAAAATGTGGTTTCTTTATTTCCAACCACTTTTTAGTTCATCATTGAGGCGATCAGATTTGGTGGTTCTCAACCTTGGGTCTGGGACCCCCCAAGAGGGTCCCCAAAGAGCACAGGGGGGTCCCTAAAGCTCTGACTGTTTAGAGCCAGTGTGATTGAAATTAAGGTCATGTCCACACACGAGTTGAGGTGTATCAGCTTAAGTTTCTTTTTTTTTTTTGTGTGTTTTAGTTTTGTCTGGTTATCGTGTGTGTCCAACGTGGGTCCTTAAGGGGGCCGCTGTCCTGCAGGTTTTCTATTCCTCCCTGCACCAACACAGCTGACTCAAATTAAATTAATCTAATAACCTGTTAAACTCTGCATTTAAAGGAATAGTTCACCCTTTAGAATGATTTAACTTCATTTTCCACTTACCCTGATGGTGAGCAAGACTCTGGACCACTTATTTAATATGTCAAATGTAGCTGGAGTTCAGGGCGCCTTCTCCCCCCCCCCCCAATGGAATTTGCCAGGGTCCGAGCCAAAAATGTCCATAAAAGTCCACAAAAAATTGTCAATATTCCTCCATACTGCTCGTCCCATGTAGTCCAAGTGCCCTGAGTGGGTAGGGTCCAGAATTTACTTGAAACTACGCCATTTAGCATATTTTTAGAGTCTAAACAATACTACATCGCATGCCCAGCAAGCACGCCGATGCGCATTCACGAAACTACGGAAGCCACGGCAGACAAGATCGCACGTTCTCTTTTTCTTTCTTTCTTTCTTTTAGATCAATATCCAACCCCTCCTGTGTTTGTCCCGGTTTGTCTAGAGCTCTCGCGCTCTCACCATAATGTTAACAGTGAATTTCTTCCTCTACGCTTGCATTATCGGCAGAGTAGGCTCTGAACGCTGAGGCTTCCGTAGTTTCGTGACCGCGCATGTGTGCGCTTCATGGACGTAAACAATTCTCCCTTTTAGACTCTAAGAATATAGTAAATGGTGTAGTTTTAAGTAAATTCTGGACGCTACCCACTCAGGACACTTGGACTACATGGGACGAGCAGTATGGAGGAATATTGACAATTTTTTGTGGACTTTTATGGACCTTTTTGGCTCAGACCCTGGCGAACTCCATTGGGGGGGAACGAGAAGTCGCCCTGAACTCCAGCTACATTTGACATATTAAAAAAGTGGTCCAGAGTCTTGCTCACCATCAGGGTAAGTGGAAAATAAAGTTAAATCATTCTGAGGGTGAACTATTCCTTTAAGTCTGCATGGAAAACCTGCAGGATTGTGGCCCACGAGGTTTGGAGACACTCCAGGTTGCATCATGGTTTTATCAAAGCACAGGAAATGAATCGGCTAGAATGCATCATTTGTGGCCAGAACTTAGTAAATGAGAGAATAAAACCAAGCATGGCTTCGGCAAAGAGAGGAGGGGGAGGGGGGGCGACAAGTGGGCAGAAGCGTTTTCTGACTGACCCAGTCATTCTCTGAATCTGGCAGCACTGACTTTAGCTTAGCTTAGCATAGTTGCTGTAACCTGGCGGATCCAACTACCACCACTTGGCGAAAGTGAACTAATTAACTCAAGATTTTTTCCAATTTCATTTCGTGACCCGCACATTCTGATCAAGTACAAACAAGAAGACGATTTCACATCAAAGAAATGACTAGGCGGCATTCAATAGTGGAACTATATGCCACAGAAGTACAGGCAGCACACATGTGTAGCATCCCCAACTTCCGTAAACGGGGTTGCCACCGGATGCTGCACATGCGTTCTGCCTTTGCTATGTGCGGTGCTACGCCTGTGATTTGCCTGTACTTCCGCATCATAGTTCCTCTATTGAATGCCGCCTTTTTATCCAGGGGTGGCATATGCCTTTAATACACAAATGAACTACATGCTGTATTTCTGCAAGGGTGTGTGTCATCCTTTCTGTAATTTTCTTGATCAAGAAAATATATGAACATGAAACTAAGACATTAAAATGTGCAGATTTATTCATTTCTTTATAAGCAAAACCAGTATTCTTCCAGCAATGATCCTTTAATTGTTCAGACTGTATCATCATGTGTAAACATGTTAATATGACTGTGGTCAGCTTCCTAACAAAATGAAAAAAAAGGCATGTATCAGTTTTTGTCACTCTACTCAAACTTAACCATCAATGACTCTTTCACTCTTTAGAGACCCCAATCATTCCAAACACTGCCATGTTTCACTTCAGTCTCCTTAATTTGACTTTCTTCCAAGCTACAAGGACGGAGAACAAGGAAGAAAGAAAGATGGATGGAGAGAGGGTGTACTGTGATGTTTACAAGCTAAAGTGTGTCCTACAGACAAAGAGGGTTTCAAAGAGTAAATCCACTGTATTTAGGGTGATTTTATCTCAATTTCCATATCTTTGTATCTGGGTTCATTATACTTGTCAGTTACACTCGTAGAATAAACTAAACATCTCTTTGTGTAACAAAGAGGAACCTAAATGTTGGGGGAAACTCAGAATAGGAGCCATTTCAGTTCAGTGTATTTAAAAAGACTATTTCAATACAAGAAAATAAATACCTGAATCAAATTTTAGTTATTCTGCTAAGCTCAGACTTTTGCTGAGTGTGGTGATGTCATATCAAATCAATAAAATGTACATTAAGAGATTCTCGCCTCCCACTGTTATCTGTCCATCATGTTAATTTAAGAACAGGTGGAGCAGTGCAAACTGGATTATTTAAAACTTCACTTTTGTTCTTTGGTTGTTTTCTGCTTTCCCTATTGTTGTTGGAAACAAGCAGCATCGACCAAACTTTTGAACCACACCAGACTGCAGCTCTGCTGCCAGTGAAGATGCTTTATCATGTTATTTCTCATCCAAACCACCAGTGAGGTGGAAAAATTGATTCAGTTGCAGTTCTGATTTGTGCTTTTGTCAAGCTGTGCATGCTGTTTACTGGTGCTGTGTCTCTAATATGGCTGCTAAGCTAAATTTTGATAAAGAATGTTTCTTTTGGTACAAAGTACTAAAGTATGAGAGAAAATTATCCTTTATACAAAATCTTAAAACCACAAATTAGTCTTTCAGCTCCCTAATCATATAAACAATTGCTTGTTTCTTCAAATGGTTGCAAGGTGGTAAAGCTTGATGAATTCATATTCATAGTGAGAATCCAGCCAAATGTGTTGTGCAAAAAGTGTAAATCTGCAAGAACCTTTGCTATCGGCATTTGATGCGTCAAATGTATAATTGGTTGAACATCCACTCAGCATTTTTCATCACTGGCAGACTTGACAGACTGAGGGTCAAAGTGATTAGTTTCTTCCTCATTACAGAGCTGTCATCTTGAACTGGGTTATCGTTGTTTGGTTAGCTAATTAGTGAGATGATTAGTGATGAGGAGATAAACGCTATGCGCATGCAGAGTGCGTGTGTGTGTGTAAGACATAGAAAGAGATTGAAGCAGATTATGACATGGAAAGTTTATCTTTCTGCTTGTGTTCTGGCATTTCATTTATTTTTCCTCACTCTGTTATTTCATGCATGCACGCACCTTTAATCAGACGCTGTCCTGGATCAAAGGTGCCCTGGTTGCTTTTCACTGTCACAGCAGCCAACTCATTACCTCATCACTTTAAACATGGAGTGGATGTTAGTATTGTGTTGTAGCATTAGCACTGTTTGCATTTTTTTTGTATCTTTGGCAACATAGACCTACTGAAATATGAGATCTTCTGGTTAACACAAGTGAAAACACGCTTTCAAAAACAGCTCGGACATTTCCGATGGCAAGGTTATGCAGCAATAAGCGCTGTCGCCTCACAGATCACATTTCTCCAACAGTCCAAGTTCATTTCTTCATTAATGTGAAGTTAACTGATGACTTTAAATTAGCTGTGGGTGTGGGTGTGCATGGCTGTCTTGTCTCACTTTGTTTGCCTTTCTAATGGATTGGAGACCATGATGGCCTGTTGGGGTGTTACACCCTCTACCACATGGCAGCTGGAAGGAAGTGAGGTGAGAGGTTGGATGGATTATAAGAAGTTTTGTTCATCTGAATTCAGAGATGAGTGACTCATTTATGCTCCCCACATGCAGAAATAGTTGTTTCCAATTCAAATGTTAAATGTCACTGTCCACATCCTCCCATCCACGCTTTATCCCCTTAACTGTCCAGGGCCCGCCCACGGGCCATTTTTTTTTTATACTAATTTTCAATATAAAGTCTAATAAAATCTGTTAAATGTATCGTATTTCAACACTACAGCTCTGAAGGACCAGGGGTCTGTCCCAAACCGCGCACTTGAGCACTTCAAACACTGTTTTTGAGTGTGTAGTGCACACATAGTGTCATTTAAGCGACAATTCAGTGCACTGAAAGTACCAGGATGTTGCCCTAATAAGGCCAAAAATGAAGTGCAAAACAAAGCACACTACTCGCACTAAACAGATGCCATCTTGCTGATGTAGAAGAAGAGGTGGGTCTTTCGAACTGCTTTCAGAGCTGAATCATGGCGGTGAACAAAGCGGTGGCGACCCCTGCTGCTTTGGAGGTGGTATTGTAATTGATTTAAGTAACGTTTATGAAATGATTTAGACATAATTACTAATGTATATTGTAGCATGCTATCAAGCTGTTCACTCCCTGATGACAGTTATGATCTGGTCATGTGTTTGAGGCTGCGGTTATACCAGCTCAGAAGAGTTATGTTAGCGGGCAATGCTAGTCTGTCACTTCCTGTAAGTGCAGTGCTCTGTTTGGGTCAGCATTTAGCAACAATAGTGTGCACTACAGACGAAGTACATAGTGTGCACTATGCACTGAATCCCAGTGCACTCGGCAAGTGTGCGATTTGAGACAGGCTCCAGGAGAGGCATCCCTTTTGATTGACGTCTCATTTGACCAACTGGGTGGATCTATGGTCTCTCCTCCACCAATAATATCCACCAAACTCTAACCCACGTGGTGGGTGGGCTTTGTGATCTGATGCTTACAGAGCTGGCCAATCAGGTCTGACGCTAGCTCTGACATCATGCACGTATAGCCAATGAAGTTCCCGTCATGGCCATGTGTATTTTGTTTACCTGGATAGCAAGATGGCTTCTCTGTGCTCCTGCGTAACTCGGCCTGAGTACTCCTCCAAACGTGCGCTTCTGTGCGTAAAAGCAGAGGAATCCCTGTATTGTGCACTTTTTCAGTATTAACGTGGGAAAAAAAACATGCCGAAGAACAAAAATGCGCTGCTGAAGTGCTGAAGAGTTGCTGAAGGGAATTACTTGGAGCAGAGCAGCATGTGTACGTCCAGGCTGAGTAAAGGAGGAAGCGTTTGGCTAAGGAGGCGCTCTGGACTGGACCAGTAAGTGGAAACTTCTACCTGCAGTTACTGTGTGTTTATAAGCTTTTTAGATGGGGATAATTTCTATAAAGTAAGGACATGAAAACGTGTCGATGTTTGCCTGGGGGAAAAGGCTTTCTTAGGTGCATATGTGTCGCAGCTTGGCTTTCTACTGCGCTCTTTTAATGCGGGCGTATTCATGGTGGTGTTTTTGGACACTAAAGAAGTGAAACCTGTCTGTTTGAAAGTTGGGGGTCTCTGTTTATAACACAAGACCCTCAGGTTTGTGGATTTCTCCTGCGTGTAGATAAAAGCTTATGGTCTCATGATGGTGGTGTTGCAGCAGCTTCTCTCCTTCTGATCAGACTGCACTGTAACATTTCTGTTGAAAATTAGTAGTGGTAGTTTTCAGTCCTGGCCAGTTCATTAAAAATTGCAAGTATGTAAAAAGATTTCTGTGTTGTGGTGTTTTTTTATTTTTCCTTTTTGTTGACATTGCATAGCATGGCATTATATTGTTTACTTTATAATGTAAACAGACATATTCTGACTCTTATTATAATGCACTCTAGGAAAATGAGCATTTTATTGTGTTTAGATCACTTATGTTGGCTGTTAAGGGGTTATGCTGCCACAGTCGTTAAGTGTTGTGAAAAAAAGATGAGAAACGTACAGATTTTTTAAATTTTGTCTGGTTTATTTAAAATAATGGATTTAGTTGAGCTTCAGACTTTGATAATAATGCATAAAGCAAAGAATAAATATTTACCAGAACAGTTACAGAACCACTGCTGCTAGGAAAAAAAGGAAAGACAAAAAAAAAAAAAAAAAAAAAAAACAACAAACATGATGAGCTAGAGAATTTTATAAGCCGGTTTTATAATACAGTAAAATATATCAATTTATTTTGACTCTAGGGATGGCCAAGCGAGTGTCCATGCCATTGGTTGGTTAAGATGATGTCAGCATAAGTGTAACTCTTGTTTTCAGTCCAATGAGTGCTGGCTTATCCATTTGCCAGATTATGAATATCTGGTGACGTATAAATGATTCCCAAACTGTAGATCACTTTGATGTTAGTGTACTGTCAGAAAAAAGAAGGTGACCAATGAAATTGCTGTATCATAAACGATACATCTACAAGAGAGCAGTGCACATGTCAAGAGTTCACTGGGTTCTGGGATCAGTGGCAATACAGCAAACATGGCAACAGTGGAAGCGGTTATAGAAATGAATCTAAGAAAGAGACCTAAAAAGAGGCTGTCTTGTAGAGAATGATGACCTGTGGGGCGACTCCTTCTTTCCTGTAGCTGGTCGCATGTTATGCTACATTGCACAACACTGCCCCCCTACTTCTCTGCTGGTACTGCCCCGATTGCTCCATTTGGCTGTGCAACAGCATGCTCTCTACCAGCAGACTAAATTACACACAAAATAAAAGCAGAGGATGGACAGAAGGTTCTGTCTGGATGTGTATTTGGATGCATAATGTTGAGCATAAACAAGTCTCTTACTTCTTTGCAAAAAACTGAATTTACAGTTTTCACACAAACAAAGCCATTCAGATAAAAATGACCCTTAAAAGGCCCAAATCTGATTTTTAATGCTTGAGGAAACCAGTTTTGCTCTTTATTCCATTTCTAGAAGGCTTTGTCATTTGTTTAGTTTTTGTAAATGTGTGGGATGTTAACTTTTGTTCTTTGGTTTGTGAATTTGCATCTGTGTTTGCCTGTGTGTGGTAAGGGATTAGCTGATTTTTCCTGGGAACAAAGATGCGACTTACTTCTAAGGACCAGCTCTCTGGTGGTTAAACTACACACACACACGCTTTGCCCCTTTATGTTTCTCGTAAACACACACACAGAGGCACAGAGAATGTCAAGCCTGCTTTTATTCTGCAGTTCCACACTGATTTCACCTCAGCTGTACCTTTTATCAGGCAGGCTAAAGAATTTGTACTGAGAGTAGGGATGCACTATTGGAATTTTTGGCCAATCTTCAAAATGCCAATATTTTAAAACTCGATAACCGATGTCGACACCGATATTAAAGCGGGAAAAAAAAAAAAAAAAAAAAATAGCAGTTTTGTTATCCGTTTCTGACACTTTTTGAAAATTAGGGGTGGGAAAAAATGTCAATACACTGAAATATTGCCATATTTTCATATGCTGATATATTGACATTTAAAAACGCAGTATCAATCTATCATGGTATCAATGAAATATCGCAAGATTTCGATAGTAAAATAGATCGATACCATATTTTACAATGTCAATATGATATCAACATATGAAAATATCGTGATATTGCAGTTTATCGATATTTTTTCCCTCCCCTAGTCTTTAGAAGTTTTAAAGTCTGTAAAAAAATAAGTTTTTGAAGAAGAAAAAAAAGAGGAAGAAGTTTTGGGTTTTTTTTTAGACTTTAGAAACAGCGGCCTGATTGGTCAAATATCTGTTAAATATCGGTGGGGTGGCCGATGTCCGATACTCAGTTTTAAGGCCAATATAGGATGATACCGATAGGGGGCCGATTATATTGTGCATCCCTAGTTGAGAGGTCAAATTTATAGCCAAAATCAAGAAATATGTGAAATGTGTATTGGGACACTGCCCACCCACAAACGCACCAAAGACAACAACAACAAAAAAAACAAACAAAAACCTACACCTAATTTTTTTTATATATGAAATTAAATGAAATGAAAAATACTTTATTCATCCCCAAAGGGAAATTCAGTATTGTAAAAGCTCACTTTTTTTTTTCTTTTTTTTTTTTTTAAATAAACAAAAAAGTCAGTCAGTCTTGTTCTTTAGGGTGATGGCTGCTGGCAGGAATGAATTTCTGTATCTCTCCGTCCTACAGCGAACCTGACGCAGCCTCCCACTGAACACACTCTGTTGATTCTTCACTGTGTTGTGGAGAGGATGGGAAGTGTCCTCCATCATCTTCATCAGCTTGTGCAGCATTCTTTTTGGAACAATCAGCTCCAGCGGCTCCAGAGTTATCCCCAGCACAGAACCAGCTTTCTTGATCAGCTTGTTTAGTTTCTTCAAGTCTCTGATTCTGATGCTGCTTCCCCAGCAGATGGCTGCAAAGCTAATTGCACTTTCCACAACAGACTTGTAGAAGATCTGCAACATCTTGGTGCAGACGTTGAATGATCTCAGCTTCCTTAAGAAGTAGAGTCTGCTCTGACCTTTCTTGTAGATGTAGTCACTGTTGCATTTCCAATCGAGTCTGTTGTCCAGCTGAATTGGATATTTTTAAAATTGTAATTGGATTTTATAATTGGATATATTGGTTATACAGTATTATTACAGTTTTATATTGCATTTCTGGACTAAAGTACCTGGCAAAAACTTATGACAGTTTAGTTTTTCCAACTTTGTAAGGTTGCTATCCTTTTTCACATTTGGAGCAAGATTACTATGGGAAATGATGAAGCAACAGAAGGTGTTATTAAGTCTCATTCTTCGCTGCAGACATCACCAGAGAAAACTTCTCTATCTGGAAGCATGAAATCTGTCAGGAATGTACCATGCTCTGCAACAGGACAGGCATATGTTTTGCTTTTTTCTGGGATCAAAAACTTAATCCCAAGCAGATACAAACAAAAACAACAACAAAAAAAAACTTTTATGAGATGTTTTGTGCTTTATGAATTCTGCTTTATCCAGATGTTTCCTCTCACACATCGTGGGTTCTGAAGCTATAGCAGTATCATGTTGTAACATTTTGTAGCTGCTTGTGGTGAAAAAATAGCAAGGCATAGCAAGGATGAACAATGAATTGGCTTTTATTTGCTGAAGAGACTTCTGAGACAGGATGCATGCCAAAGATGATGGATGCCACATCAGCCTTGGTTAGGGGGCGCCAAAGAGCAAAAACACAAGCCAAAATTCAGGACGGCCACTTTAAAAGTTGAGTCAGATTCTCTTGCATGTCGGTTCTCTTGCATGACAGCTGGTGGTTTATTAGCACAGTCCATATTCCTTTTAAGCATGTTAGACCATGTGATAGTAGAAACGTAAACATGTTGCAAATCACAAAGATAAGTGGACATTTTAGAGCTTGAACAACAGCTTCATATACAGTATTATGAAATGTGGGCAGCTATTGATTTCTAGCACTGAAAATTAAGTAATATTCCAAATTTTCATTCTGCAGTGTAAAACTCTTACATTTGATGCTGTGGACCGTCATAGCCATTTCAAACTTTGGTGTGAGACTAGATCAGTTTAAAATAGGGACGTGAATCAAGCATTGAGTTTATCATGACTTGTTTTTTGTCGTAGTTCTAACTCTAGAACATACATCTTTGCATTAACCCTGCAATCCTGTTCCCCTTTTTTTAAGCAAAGCGGAAACTGATGGTGGAAACACATACACACACAGGCAAACACACACAAACACCTACTCTTTGTCTATTTAACCCAAGGTGTCACTTACTATCTGTTTATTTCCGTAATCCACCCTATGTTATCGTTTTGTCTCCAGCAATCCTCCTTTACTTTCTCTCCACTGTATCCCTTCAGCTCCTCTGTTACCACCTCCCTTTCCCCCCTTCTCTCTTTTACTCTCTCTCTCTCTCTCTCTCTCTCTCTCTCTTTCCATCTCAAATTGGTCCTGAATATTCATGAGGGTGTTATTTGCATTGCTGGCTCCTGAAGGAGGCTGAGTACACAAAGGTGACAGCCATCAGCCTCGAGATAGCGCCAGTGTTTGTGCATTTTGGGGTTGTGCATTTGTGTGAGGGCAAGAAAAATAGACAGGGGTAAACAAGAGATGAGATGAAATGAGGAGAGTCGAAGGGAGGGGGTTGGCGGGAACAGGAAGTGGCATATTTTTTATTACTTGCAAAATGATTGACGTGAACGTAGAAATTCTAATTAATAAGTCTCAGAATTTGTGCGTGCCATTTTAAAATGAATTTGAAACATTTAGCTTTGCAGTTGCTGATATGGCAGTGATCCTCTTTGCACATGAACCACAGTTTGTGTGCTCACATGCTTATTCGCTGTCTTCACACAAAATTCCCCATCTCTTCCTGTTTTTGACTCCCGGCACTCCTCAGTCTTTATTTTTTTTTCTTCCCTTTGTGTTCCTCTATCGCTCTTTGAGTCTAGGCCTGCCAATGCCAATTCAGGCATGCTTGATATGCAAATGCCTGGCCGTTTATTGTTCGCACCACTCCCTGTTGCAGGATAGAAGAGCCCCATTTAGAAATCGAGCTCCTCCAAACAGCACCTGCATTCCTATGTGCTGAGGATGCACCAGTTGCTTGGAGTTTCTCTTTTTAAACCTAATGCGGTGTGTTTGTGTGCATGTGCATGCGTGTGAGTGTTTGTGTGTTACCTTTGAGTTACCTCAGGAGTTTTAAAAAGGAGTTTGGGGATAAAGTTGTTTTTCATTTTAACAAGATGGGAGAAAAACCTATATAAACATGACATTTTTACAAATGGAGAGAAATCTTCTCTAAAGCAAGTTTCTTTTTTTTCTTGTTTTGCCCAAGAACATTTTAATTTTCTTGGGTTCAGATTTATGAAGACATATTGTCTCTTTAATTTTCACTTGAAAAAAGCCACAAATGTTTATATTGTTGAGGTGAACTGTAGCTCATTGTCCGATAGGGAATTTGAGCTGTTGCTTGTACAGGTGTTTTATTCCCTTACACAACTGTGTGAAGGAAATAATGTTTCCATTTGAACCTTAGAGTTAACAGATGCATTCAAACTTTTGATAGTTGATAAATGCAGGACAACTGTGTAATCAATATAGTCAAGTTCTTTTACATGGGATGGCCAGAGGGTGGGCGAAACTCTGTCTAGGGAGCCATAAAGAAGGAAAGAAAATGATTGTGCTCCTCTCTAATACACACAATCGCGCACACCGCTGTGATGGGGTTGCATTAGAGAGACATGAATAAAACATCTTCATATTTATGATCTGGATCATCGAATGGAAATATCTGCAACGAATTGATAAAAGTGGTGAGTCGTATTAGCCGGTCCTTTTGGGGCGCAGTATGTGGTTCTTGATGTGGTCTTAGGGTGATCGATGGCTTCTCCCCTGAGCAGTTCTGGCTTACTATTTGGTTGACTGGATCCTTGTGTCTGACCGCAATGACTTGCATGGCTAGCTCTGCACAGGAAGCTCCGGGTTGCTGAGGTGGGGTCTATCTTGACCGGATCTTTACAAAAAAGTCTGAAATATTTCATTTTTCTTGATTCTCATATGATCTTTTACAAAATAAAGCTGGTGGTTATATGTCTCCCCATTTTAATGCTGTAGCTCACTTTAAAATGATCTACACTGAAAAAAACTCATTTGGCCCAACTATTTCAGTTAGATAACAAATTTCCATCCAACTGAATTATGTGTCTGCAACCTTAACCAGAAAATTAGATGCATGTAATTCAATCAAATATAATTGAGAAGAATGGACTACATGGAATTAAAGTAACGTGTTAGTAAAGTGTTACGACAGAAATAAAGAAGACATTTTCAGGACTAATTTGACTAATTCCCTTTACTTTCTGTTTTTAGTATCTACATCCAAATTCCACGTGTGAAATCTAAATGAGCCACAATAACTTACAAGCATGGGCCACTGGATGTTGTGATGTGATGTTGCCATGACTATAGACTAATCCGACGAGTGTTTTGTGTGTTGCGCCATCTTGCGGCGCTGCAATTGCTGGGGGAACGAGTCCCAATTACCTCCTATATGTTAACATGGAAAGAAGCGTGAATATCTGGTTTTACAATGTTGTACAGTCGTCTAAGGTCATGATAACCTATAGGTATGTAATCTGGAGATCTCAGAGTTATTCTGACATTCTTTCTTTTTTTTTTTTTTTTTTTTACATCGGAGTATTATTTAAACTATAATTTGTCTCTGGAAAATGGCTTTAATGACAAGCCACACTGGAATAACACGCACATCTCGTGATTACTTATCAAAGTTTAGAAAACTAAACTCTTTCAAAGGTCGTTACTTTTCTATTTTTTCATATATTTCAGTCCCTCCAGAAAGTTCCAATGTTGCAATTTCAAATATTAACAGAAATTCAACCAAAGACAAATTATTCTAGCAAGAAACAATGTTTTCCTGGTAATATGAGAAATTTGGGATCGCTACATTTTTCATCGTGTATATTCCACACCTTTGTGTTTGTTTAAAGGAGTGATGACATAGCAGTTAAAAACTAGTTTATGTTGTTGGCATTGCTGCATATGTAAATACTCCAAAGAAAAAAACGGCATTTTTTACAGCGGAGTATTGTTTTGAAACGCCAGACCTCACTTCCTCAGTAATACAGTTGGGTCCGGTGATGATATGGAGCTTTACCCGGAGACCACGTTGACTTCATTTTGATTGGCTACACCTTATTTGGCTATGACCTTATTTGGAGAATCTAGGTCAAGCTGCGGTCGGAGTTTGCTAAAGGCTAACTGCTAGCAACATGGGCACTTCAGACAGTGTGAGCTACGTTTATCAGACAAGACCGCATTTAGAAAATAAATAAACTTACAGGTAATGACAAGATTGTGGCCCCCTCCCTCAGTGTTGCTGCAGAAGTTTGCTTTTAAATCCATTTGTTTGAAAATCCAGACCTGACTGCACAGAAGTTACTACAAGCTCCATACACACAGCTGAATCAGACAGGGAGAGGAGGGGGGAGCGGACGGTGCATAAACCGTTAGGGAGAGAGAGGGGGGAGCGCTGTTTACTTGATAGTGTGCTCTTATTGGAGCAATTAAATTACATAGAATGATAGAACTACGTAGAATGATAGAACTACGTAGAATGATAGCCTGCTGTCTGATTCAACTGTTTCTGAGCAGAGAGACAAAGCTGACAGACCATAAACAGGAGCTTTGATTCTCACTCTGGACATTCACATGGCCTCATCAGTGCACAACAGATCATATTATACACCCAAAACCCCAGAAAAGTGAAATTTGATGTCATGGCACCTTTAAATAGCTACAATTGCAGCATTGCAACTTTCTGGAGGGACTGATATTGGCTTTTTGGTGGTGTTTAAGGCAGTGATTCCCAACCCTAGTCCTCAAGGCACACTATCCTGAAGACTGTCCATGTTGCCCTGTTGAAACACAGCTGACTCGCATTAACGGGTCAGTAACAGACTGGTGCAGAGCTCATCAGAGATCCATTTAATTTGAATCAGCTGTGGCCTAGCAGGGCAAAATTGAAAGTCAAAATTGAAACTAAAGACTGCAGGACACCACCTTCATGATCCGTTTGTGTTTGCGACTGAACTGTTATTTTCTGGTCCCAACGTTGCCCTGATCAGAGCAAATAATGTTATATTTCAAAATATCTCCCACTAATTAACTCACAGCAACACCACAGCTGTCTCTGTTAGCATAAGCTAGCATAATAATGCTATACGGTTAATCATTTACAGCAAAATAGATACGTGAAATAAAGTGTCAGATTAATGACTGTTCATCATAATTTACCCTGTTTTTGTTGTTGGGGATTAAATCCAGTGTTTTCTCCACCGTGGCAGCAAGTTATTCCTCCTCTGCTCCATGTGTCTGCAATTCCTCCCCGATACGAACACAATGACATCAGTGGACTGAGCAGCAGCATCCACTTTTGTCACAGACAGCACAAATCTTCATGAAATAAATGTCTGTGATCTTCTTATTCACCTTTTACCTCAAATAAAGTTTTCCACTAATGTTTCAGCAATCAGAAATGTGACAGTCCTTCCAGATTTCCTCCATATTAAAAGTCTGATTCTCATCTCTTCTAATTACACATGTACAAAAACGCTCCCACGGTCTAGTTGCGGTGTTTGGTCTATAGATTGATTTTAAAAAATATATTTAAAAAACAATGTTGGAGCACTTCTTACGTAAAAGATCCTCAAAAAAGCCCCCCCCCCCCTTTTTTTTTTCTAAAAAGCAAATTATATGATCTAAAAGATTAATTTGAAAGAAAAAAAGAGTAAAGTAAATGAAGATGTATCATCTCTCCATCCATCCCCAGGGAATAGAGCAGTATTTAGAGTGCCCACTAATCATAAGCAATTGACTTATTTATAATTACTATGCTGCCTAGTTTGGGTTTTCTAATGTCTCTGTCTTTGAGATTATGCAGAAAATGATGATACTGTAGAAAGATAAAACAGAGGGGGCGATGCTTACAGTGACAGATGTATAAATTATTCCAAACTACAAAATAGGGGCATGTGTTTGATATTAATGTATAATTAATATAAATTTTTCCAAGCTGTGATGATCATTATGGCTTATGTATGTATTCTATCCTACTGTATCATGGCGTGTTTGCCAAGTAATTTAATATACCCCATAATTTCCTTTTCAGTGGTTCTATTTATCCTCATTTATATTATCTATCTTACTAATAGTTTGCAAAATTGTCTCTTTTCATAAAATAAAAAGACCAGGAGCATATCCTGTAGTATCCACCTTCATTGTGGTAAATGCTTTATTTATAAATGCTTGGATCGCAGATGTCCAAAGCAGGTGTAGGAAAATAAAAACTCTTGTTTTGAGTGTAATTTTTTTTTCACTCACTGAATAACCTCATTTGTGCTCAGTCAGCTGTGACGGTCTGTTTCTTCCCTCTTAAATTCCAATTAAGTTGTTGTCTGTCACATGACCCTATGAACTATCATAAAAACTAAAGTCGTCGTGTCCCCCCCCCCCAACACCTTGCTCACCTGCCATGGCCTGTGTGTAGTTGCACGGGCAGATCTCCAACTCTGCAGACAAAAATCCACCTGCAGAAATCCATCTTTTATGGCATGTCTTTCCAAATGTGTTTCTATACAAGAGGCTATTTTATCCAAGAAATAAGGTGTCTAAAGTTCAACCAATCTGCTCAACAATTCCCATCAAATATGTCCATTGATGTGTATGAGTTTAGTTCCGAGCCGAGTCACTGAAATTGCTCTGCTGGAAATAAGGCGGTCATTCTTTATTCCGGGCATGTTCCATACCCAAAGATTAGATTCAGTTTGATGAACCCTCACAACAAAACAAATTACAAATGTAATCCTTTAAGGAGTTCTTCAAGTATCCCACAAGTAGCAGTCACTTGCTGTTTTGTCTTCCTGAGCTACATGACCTTTGCAAGCTCACAAGGATGATGTATTGCATGAGGCTGTCACACTGACCTCTGTAATCCACTGGCTGCTTTTAATGTTTTGATCTTGGAAATCTGAGCTCACTCAACTGTTGCACTCATTGTTAAATCGCTCTGAACAAGAGCTTCGTCTAAAAGCATACTACTGTAATTATTACGTTACTTATTAATGAAGAAACTGAAGAACCTCCGAAACCCCTTTAAGTGTCAGAGTGAGTTGATTCCTCAGGGAACGTTTACAGACCATCCAAACACTTTCCACAACAGAGGTCCTTTCATAGAACCAGGTAGTGTCTTCGCTAATGCAACCTGTTGTCAGGAATTTGCAGTTGACAGCATGAAAAGGCTGTCCAGTACGCCTTTGTGCTTAATGCATCACATTAATGTGCGTAAATCCAAGGCATTGCTTGTTGTTTTTTAATTCTTAGTCAGCAGGCTTATAGGGGATTATCACGCTTACCGGAAGTTCCCGGATTTTGACACTTCCTCTTCCGGGCCATGTTAACGACAGCCGTTCCTGCTCTGTTATACTGTTTAAATCGGATAAACTCCAAACATATTTAAGTTTTCATTCTAGACTGAAGTGATACTGGATCAAAGTGATTGATTTGCCGCGGTGAAGGGCCGAACTTAATAATAAAACACACGTTTGTTTGTCGCCAGTGGGGCACAACACCGGCACTTCACAGCATGCTAGCATTAGCCAGCTAGCGTTTACTGACGTGCTTAACATTGTGCGTCTTAAAAGGCACAAACATCTGAAAATCGGGTCTGTGCCTCCCCGTTTCCAGTGGAACAACTGGGGACTGCCAAGAAAGGAGACGCTTTCAGATGATTGTGTGTTTTCAGACGCACAAAGTTAGGCACGTTATCGAGCTGGCTAATGCTAACCTGCTAACACGACTGCGCAGTCTGCCGGCCACAAACAAACGTGTGTCGTTTTATTATAAAGTTCGGTCCTTCACCGCGGCGAATCGGTCGTTTTTATTCACTTCTTCCTTAGCATCACTTCAGTTTGGAATGAAAACTTGGCATTGGCGTTTATCCGATTTACAAAGTTTAACAGAGTAGTAGCTGGCGGACTACTGTTAGCAGGTTAGCATTAGCCAGCTTGATGACGTGCCTAACTTTGTGCGGCTGAAAACACTCAAGCATCTGAAAACGTCTCCTTTCTTGGCAGTCCCCAGTTGTTCCACTGGAAACGGGGAGGTACAGACCCGATTTTCAGATGTTTGTGTGTTTTAAGACGCACAATGTTAAGCACATCAGTAAACGCTAGCTGGCTAATGCTAGCATGCTGTGAAGTGCCGGTGTTGTGCCCCACCGGCGACAAACAAACGTGTGTTTTATTATAAAGTTCGGCCCTTCACCGCGGCAAATCGATCGCTTTGATCCAGTATCACTTCAGTCTAGAATGAAAACTTAAATATGTTTGGAGTTTATCCGATTGAAACAGTATAACAGAGCAGGAACGGCTGTCGTTAACATGGCCCGGAAGAGGAAGTGTCAAAATCCGGGAACTTCCGGTAAGCGTGATAATCCCCTATTGTTTCAGCTCTCATTGCCCTCACCTTTAATGAGCTAAAGAAGGCAGCTGTTTTTGGTTTTATAAAACAAAACATATGTGGTAAAAATATTCATTATTTAAGCCCCATTTCCACCTGTGGCTCTGGATGGGGTTGGGTCAGGCCGGGTTGGGTGGGTTTGGGTATGGATATGTTGATTTCACGCTGCGTCCCCACAGCAAACTGTACCCTTACCCTGGAGGCAGAGTGTTAACCTGATGGCGCTGCTATGAGATTGTGTGACATCATCGCAGTGCAACGCCTTTTAACCAAAGCACCACACCACAGGAAAGAGAAACAAAGGGGTCATGCCTGCTTTGTTTTCATGCAGGAAGTAGCATAGTTTTTTCAACCAATAAATGGAATGCAGTGTGTTAAGCTCCACCTTTTTGGTCTGGATGGGTTAGATCAGTGGTTCTCAAACTGGGGGGCGGGCCCTCCAGGGGGGCTCAGGGCTCTGTCAAGGGGGGGGCAGGCCTACAGTTTTTGTGCTTCTAACTAAAAATGGGCATATTCTTTAAAGTACTAATGAAAAAATTATGATGATGACTCAAAAGGCATTTTGACCAAGTTTTCAGAAACATTATAGCCACATGTTGCTAATACCTGCTAGTATCTGATATCTGGCAGCCAGATGTCCAAAATGAACTCTTTTTTTGGGAGTTTTGCTCTCAGAGCAGAATATCGTTGTATTTCTTAAAATATGAGTGATACAACCTCACAGTTGTCTGCATATATCAGTATAGGTTTATAACGGGCATCGGAAATTAAGAGTTGGACAATATCCACTGTCAGATATTAGTTACAAAAAACAAATACACAAACAAAAACGCATTGAGATATCTTTGTGTATGTGAAAGAAAAATGAATAAATGTCACCCGAAAAAGAGTTGAATTGTTCAACCCAAAAGTTGCCCATAAATATTCTATAATGAACAAATGTACAACTGAATGGACGTAGGTTTGCTCATGCGTCATAAACTGAAAAGTTTGTGAAGCCGAAAACCTTATAATTTATCCTTTAAAAATAAGACATCGCCCAATTGGGGCACTTAAATAGAGGGGGACAAATTGTGCCAAAATGTCCCTTTTGGAGATCCCTACCTTAACTAGGTAGGGGTCCTGTCTCTTGTCCGGTTTTTCTTTGCTGTATAGAGTGTGAGCTTTGCATTTACAATGTCCTCATATTGTACTTTTGTTTGATAGAGGTTGAACAGCTGCATCATTGAAAAGAATTTTTTTCTGACTTTTTCTTTGTTTGTTCTTTTGTGCTTGTGCTAACTTTTTTTGACAAATGTTTGCATTTACACTTCTGAACTAATCTTCAAGTGTTCCCTTCACTGTGACTCCAAAAGTATTCCAATAGACTTTTTATAGTTGCAGAAATATTAATTTCAGTATGTGTATGCAACGGTGTCAACTCAAAGGGTTAATTTAGGTAGAGATGCTAATCAATTACAACATTTTTTATTTTATTTTAATTGTTATATGGCAGTTCTTTATTCTGCTGGTAACAATGAAAATATTTTATTATTTTACATCTGGCTTATTAAAGTCTTCTAATATTAATAAATCTATTTATACTGATTTTTGTATTTATCGGAAGGCAGTTCGTTCATAAGGGGAAGTTAATATCTTATCCAGAACTAAAATCACATTTCCAGCAGATGTTTCCAGTTCATGTGGTATGATATGAATACATGTCTGACTCCATGATTGACCACCCTGCTTCATGTTTGCTCATTTATCAGTGCTAATTTGCCAGCTAATCTCCCCATTAAGCTCAGTGAGAACATTAGCCTAGCAAATTAGAGCTGATGAATGGGCTATTATTCATAGCAAAACCTCCACTCTTATTTTTTTCTTTCTTCAACCCCTCCCTCATTTTTTCTCATCCTTATCTTTACTGTACATCTTTCTCCATCAGTATTTATATTCCTGTTCCGTGGTACCTCGTGTGCTGTGTGCTGACTATTTTAAGACATAAATGAATCTTAAACTGTGATCTCACTGCACGATATAAAATACTTCCTTAAGTGTTTAAGATGGAGAAAGCAGGAATGAGTTGGGAGCTCTAAATTTTCAGTTCAGGCCATGGGGAGGACTCGGATCTGTGACTGTAACTAGATGTTAAACACATTTGTTGGCTGAGCAGCTTGTTGGGAAAACAAAGGCATCACGGATGCCTCGAGTCTTTATTCTATTCTCTACCGTCTTTTCTTCTCATCCATAAACCTCCCCTCAGTTCTAATCTTAGCAGTACTTAACAAAAAAAAAAAAAAAAAAAAAAGAAATGTTCCAGCGTACACACATGCATACTTATACACACTCCCCTTGTCACACACCGTATTTTCAAGTAGCATGTGGTATGTGGTTTGATCTCCTTTATGCTCTTTGCCTCTGAAAGTAAGTCTCAATGCCGTCTTAAATTTCATACTCCTATGGAGAGAAGCCACAGAGCTCCGAGGCCTGCAAAGCTTTTTTGTTTACATGTATCTCACACAAGATGTAAGAGTGGAAAAAACAAAACTAAGAGGTGAAGGAGAAAATAACTGGTTTAGCAGGAACAGAAAAGGAACATACAGTATATTTCCTTCGTTTCTTTATCTATACTCCCATACTTTCATAACTCTCCTCATCTATTGTTTCTCCGGACTTCCCTTTGCTACCTCATTAGTATTTATTATGGGCGCTGTACAGTCAGCTAATTAATTTAAGTACTCATCTTGTGATTAGTTGCCCAACAACCTTGTGGAGGGACCCATCTTTATCTGCCCATGGAACACGATCTGTAGAGATACCTTACTTACACACACAAACACGCACACACACACACGCATGCATGCCAGTGCATCTGTGCACTTACTCACATATAGTACATACATCTCTGTGAGTACCTCCACTTTTCCTAACTGAGCAATGTATTCAAATCAAATAGAATTTTAGCACTTTTCATGCATAACAGCTTTACAAAGTACTTCACATATTAAAAACAACACATCACATCAACAGTCTCCTAAGTTTATCTCAAACAACACACGTACACATGCATACATACACATACTCTCTCTCTCATATGCACACCGATTTAAATCACCCCAAAGAACAGACTATTCCAAAGACATGTCTTGGCACCCAGTGGAGGTATACCCGGTATTCCACCCTGTAGTCTGTAAATGGTCATTAATATTCTGTTTGGATTAGAATTTCACTTTTTGTGTAAAGTTCACTACAAAGTTTATCAGTTTATCCACTAAGAGTCTCTTAATGGATTCATGAAACTGTAACCGTCAGCTGAAATGTTCAAAGGTCAGAATTAAAAATTTATTTAAACTTTAAAGATAACAGATGTGCCCGAAAATTTTCCTTTCATTGTTTCATGACAAAATCTGTCTGCTGATGATTATGTTGTACAGTCTTGATCTAATTATATTTTCTTCCTATTATTTAAAAAGTATGATTTCTCTATTTATCTTTTTTGTATCATTTGGCTGATGAAGATCCCAGTTGGACTGAAATGTTATCAATAAATAATTAATTTCTATGATAGGTTAAAATTATCCAGCCTTTGCAAAACTTGATGACAAGCTGTTGAGATCATTCATTTGTCTGAATTAGGTGGGTTTGAGCATGGACATATCTACCACAGGAAGAGCAGTGGGTCCACAGGATGAAGGACCAATCTCAGTTCTCCCCCTTAGCCCTTCCCCTCTGTTTTGCAATGTCACATGTAGGGTAGGGGTAAGGGGTAGGGTTATATACCCCTTCAAACAAAAGGGTTTTCATGAACACTTAAAATGGATGGGTGAGACAAATTTGAGAATGTCCGGCAAGATGACTGCGACTGAGTCCAAAAATCACTCTGTGATTGTTCATCAAGCTAAGTTGTATCTATAGATTAACTTCTTTGTCAACTCAAACAATCCTTAAAAGTTAAACTTGAGCTAAACTAACTAAATTATGTTGCCTGCTGCCATTAAAAATATGTGCCTACTGGATAACAGCCTTGGGCAAAAGATGTAAAAACATGTTTTTACTCTTTGTATTTAACCAAGAACAGACATTACAGCACATCGTACATGTGCCACAGTGTGTGTACGTTATTACAGAGAGATTAAGATATAAAAAGAAAAGAGAGAGAAAACCAGAGAAGTGAGCGACAGAGACAGTAATGAGTACTCCAGTGGAGAGTGATAAGAGCGACAGAGGGAGAGTTGGTCTGCATAATGAGTCCTCCAGCATGGAGGTGGCATGTGGGAGGGATGGAGAGAAAGAAGGAGGGAGGGATGAACAGAACTATTCCAGTGGAGAATAGAGAAAGCAGCAGAGACGGATTGGATCACAGAAATCGGCCTGTATAATGAGTATTCCAGGGGACGGCTTGCAAGGGAGAAGACACGAAGGGTGAACATGATACAAATTGAATGTGGAGGTGAAAACTGAAAATGAGAGTGCAGAGGCACAAAAAGGGAGAAAAAAACCAAGTGCTGCACTAGTTAAAGCTCTGAACAGCATGTCTACAAGTCAATGCATGTAAGTTGCTTTTAAATGATGGCAAAATGGCCATTTCCACCATCATTTACAGTATCAGAGTGTTTGAAAAGTCTGTCAGAAGCCAGTTACCATACTTTTCAGGTTTAGTGTATGGTACTCTTTTCTTTTCATGCCTGGCAGAGTGTTGCTGGGGGAGATAACCCCTCAAAATACAATGCTCCCTCTACATGTCTTACTCTGCGTGTCCAGAGAATTTACTTTAGGGTTGAATGTGTAAATTCAACAGTGCACAGATCAGTGGTAACCTACTGTCGTGATTGTCAGCCCTGTTTGAATGTTATAGCCAGGAGTGCCCAAGTCCAGTCCTCAAGAGCTACTATCCTGCACATTTTGGTTGCGTCCCTTCTCCAACACACCTGAATCGAATGAATGGCTCGTTACCAGGCCTCTGCAGAGCTGAATGGCATGTGCATGAGGGAATTAACCATTTGATTCAGTAAGGGGTATGCTCTGAATATTGTAGGATGGGAGCTCTTGAGGACTGGACTTTGGCCAGCCTGGCTTAAACAGCCCATCTGTATTTTGGAATCATGTTTGCAGACCACTTCGATCAGCTAATAGCAAGGACCTCAGGTTGACAACAGTGACGTAGAAAGAGGAATTTATACCTTCTTGTTGTGGATCCACAAACATGGCAGCTGCCATATTGGTGCCACCATTCTCACTATGGTGTCTCTGAGTAGACAAAGAACTCTGTGTGAGGTAAGAACCCTTTGAGACTAAAACTGCCGTATCAGCTTTGTGTAGTGTTATGGGGCCCATAGATGAGTACATTTATACTCTCACTGGGAATATGTATTGAGTTTGGAATGAGTAACACCTTGTACTTACTATGGGGCAACCATGTACAATTTTGCACCATAAGACATTGGGTCCACTCTCAGATGGAAGCATGTGGGAGAATTTTGGGCTCTGCCGGTAACCATCGATCTACAGCTGTGCTAAGCATTCAAACTCTTTTCTATGCGCATTTTTAGCACTAGCTATTAGTACTTCTTACACACTGTACCTTTAAGTTTGTGTATTTTAAGATTTGAAATTAATTTTTTCTCTGATTACCACAATTTATGGTGCAAAAAACATGAGGTGCTTCCCAAGAGTTTCCCTAGAATTACAGATTTGTAATTAAAACAACCTTTAAAATAGCATTGAGTGTTGGCATTGGAAAGCATGCTGAAACTCAGTGAACATGTACTTTAAAAAAGTTAGTGAGACATATGTCTGACTTAAATATGTGCCCCAGTTTTGTGCTTGTGCTGTAACAGAAAAACTCACTTTTTGAGTGCACACTCAATGGACTTCCAGGATCTCTTTCAGCTCAATGCATGTGTGACTGATGTGCAAAAAATATAAATATTCACAAAACTCACTTTCACACGCTCCCTTATTCACATGGAATGCCAGTTGTAACAGATAGATGAGATGAAGCTGCCAGAATCCCAGCAGTGCTTTAAGAATTAAACTGCGGGGTACAATGCCATGTGCTGTTTTGTGTGTTTGTTCCCAGAAGCTGTCATAATATGATCAGCAGTGGGTGGCATCAGAGGAGACCAAGCTATCTGCAGACACTGATGTATTTCAAAGAAGAGGATAGAATAGAAAAAAAAAAATAAGAGAATAAACCCCCCTATTCATATATATACACATTTTTTTTAATATAGACATGCCAAATTACCCATGCAGCCATCTTTAGACCCTTCTCCATTTATAGAGGCATATATATATATATATATATATATATATATATATATATATATTTATATATAAAGGTGTGAGTGAATTTCAGAGGGAAATTAAAATAGATGAAGATAATCAGATAAGATATAGGAGCTGAAATGGCAAGCATATTGAAAGATGCAGGTATATCATGTATGTATTTTTCCCTGAATATTCCACATATTACTTCATTCAGCTTAAGATTCTTGCAACTGCATGCTCAGGCAGATGGTTGACTACAGTTGGGCTCCTTCATCAGTGAAAGAGAAATTAGCTGCACTATTCATCCTTTCTGTTTAGTTTATTTACCAACATTGGTGCTTGAATGGTGAAAACAATAATATTCAGACTTTTGTGCATCGAGGAAATCTCATCTTATACATAGCCGATTATATTCACAGGTGCTTTGAGGCCTTCTCTTGTGTTTTTTAAATCACTTTAATTAAAGCAGTTTGATAAACACAAAGCACCTTTTATGTATTTTGTTTATTTCATTTACTGCATGTTCATATTCCCTTCTTCTCCAATTTCACATAAGCTGACAGGTGACTGAAAAAAGCCCAGATTTACAGCAACAAAGACAAAATCTTCAAGTCCATGGAAATCTGCTTGTATGAAACAAAACCTTGCCTAGGATGTCACGTTGAAGAGCCAAAAAACAAAACAAACAATAAAATGATTAAAATACAATTCCTCTGCTGTTGTTCAGAGGTGTTCATTTTAAACCAAAATCTATTGTTTAAAGGTACAGTCCAGAGTTTTCCCCTAAAAATAAACGCTAGACTTGTACATGTGAAATCTGTCTGTCTGTACCTTTGGGCCTCTACTCTCATGTGAGTTTGTTTGCAATTCTCTGCCCCTGTCTGAATATCGCCTTTTCTCTTTGCTTTGGTGTGTTTGGGACGTTTCTGGGCGGAGATTTGTGTATATATTGCGAGCCATGGCATGGCATGGCTGTGAAAATTTGATAAGATTTTAAAGAGATTAGAACATGTCAACTTTTCCTCACCTAAAAGATAACTTTGTCAGATTCCTTGGCATCAGCTTTTCTGACATCCATGATTTTGCATTAGTGCATAAATCTGTACAGCTATTATGAGTAACTACGAGAAAGTTCCAGTGACAGATACTGAGCCTCCCTGTAACCATAGTGACTGACAAACCTGCCTGCCTATGCATGGAGTAAGAAGAGGGAAAGACACTGTGCAGCGTTCACAGGAATCCAGACAGTGATCTCTCCAAGCAACATTCATGGGAATCAATTACAGCATGATAGACTTGTGGATATTTCACCCCTTCCCCGTGACTGAAAAAACTGTGCCGCATTTATTGTCTCTTTGACCATATTTTGCACTTAGTCTTTTTTATTTATTTATATATATTTTTTTTTTTCCATGACTACAAATTTGTTTTTCAAATATTTTTGAGACTGTAAGAGAATGTTTGGATATACTTGCCTATCAGTCTTTTCAGAGTTTTGATCACACTTGTAATGAGTTCTGGGGCTTTACTTCCCTAAGCCAGAAATGTCTAAATGCAAAGAGGCAGCACTTCCTGTATTACGTCTAACCATGAAGGAACAGTTGAATAATTTACCACCTTTAATTTGAGCCCTATCAGTTGTCTGAATATTTTGATACAACTGCTATTAAATTCCTAATCTATTTTAAGCTTTGTAAGTCTTTTATCATCAGGATCTAGCTTTTTAACAGTGAAAAACACCTTTGGTCCGCATCCAGCAAGTAGACAGCAGCATACCTGTCAGTTTTTCAGCTCTTCAGTCATCCATACGATCTACTAACTCCTCTCCCACACCTCAGCAGACACACATTTTAAACAATCCATTTCAACTAGACGTGTAGAGTGATACACAGTCGGCTATATTGTGATATTTTCCCGCTAATCAGACAGCAACGAGGCACAGAGGGTGCAAAGGATTACAAAGATTCTATGACAGACATGGGGATGAAAGTGGAGCCTCACATAGATGCTAGAAAAAGAAGAAGAAATGGAGGTAAGTGCAACAAAACAAGGAGAAATAGAGAAAGTTTCATTTGCAAGAGGAGTTTAAAACATTAGGGAGGAACAATGAGAAGCAAAAATAGGTGATGATTGGAACTAAATGTTAAAAGGTGAGGGAAGAAGGAAGTCAAGAGATGCAGTGTGGAGGCGTCAGAAGAAATAGGGGAAATATACGTACAGAATATACAGACTTATGCTTGGGTCAACTGGCAAATTTAGTCAGCATTCACTTTTTACACTTTTCACAGCAGTGAGAACGAAAGCCAAAAACCAAAACAATGACATGGCGAACTACAAACTCGTGATTATAATCTGTGCTCCTCATCACTGAGGGAAACTTCCGCCATATCAGAGGAGTCATGTTTTCTAGTTCTGCTGAAAGTTTTTTTTTTTTTTTTTCATAACTCAAAAGGCCACTTCCTGGCTTTCTTTAAGCTTACATCAGATCACAAAGGAAAACTACACAATAGCCATTGGATTTGAGTAAATCAAGCTGCAGAAGTATCATATTAGGTCTGGCTGAGATATTGATTTTGGCTGCTGTGCCAAAAAAAATGTGAAGCTATCTTTTAAACTGATTCTCAGCTAAATCAAAGTTTGAGGTCTTTCTGTGCATCGTGCATAAAAGTTTGAAGTGCAAGTGTAATGCATGAAAGCCCACGGATTTATGCAAACTTGGAGCTGCACTGAGCAAATAAAAACAATCCTTATTCCGAGTGTTGACTGTTTATTTCCAAATTTCTGAAGTTGCAGTCTTTTTTCTTTTGTCAGGAGCCTTTTGGTATTAATTAACCAGTCTGGGAAGTCTGAGTATTTATTTGACTCGAGTACTCAATTCAGTTAGAGAAGTTGTGCTTCATATTAGTGTCTTATTCGTATACAAATAAGCCAAGATTACTGTCAAGCCTCACAGTTAGCAGGTGGAAGAAAAAAAAAAAAAAAAAAATAGCTTTGTTAAAATATTTAAATCCCCAAAAAGTGAACTGGAAGTGATGTCAGAATGGTCTGGCTGTGCTGCTCTAAAAAGTTATTGTGAACACTGACATACTCAACTGTTTGGTTTTTAATCATGTCGAATGATTTCTTATATTTTTCCTATATTAGTCAGTTTTTTGGCTCCTTTGTTTGCCTTTTTGTCTGTGCTGTACTCTACCTCAGGTGCTCCCTTTACAATTTTTCACCTTTCCTCACAGTTCTTGTCACTAGAAATCTTTGCTGTTGGCAAGCAGCAGAGGAGGAGAGAGGGAGGAGAGAAGGAGGATAAGACCAAGCTCCATCTATCATTGCAGAAACGAGGGGGTGGTAAGGGAGAGTTACTGAGTTTGCTCGACTGTTTGAAGACTTCTGACTTTAGCAGGGAACAGAGCAGACAGGAGATGGGGTGTAGCAGTTTGTGAACAGTCACTCATGGCTCTTTTGTGCCTTTCAGTGGCTCAGCGGATGGTTATGGGTGTTCAGATGACTCATGCAGAACATCTTTTTTTCCGTTTTGGAAACCATAGCAGTTAAAAACTATTTCTTAACTTCCTTCATCTATAAAGTAGAGAAATAGCAACCAATCAGCACAAATCATGTTGGAACTCAAGCACAGGCGTTTATCAGACGCAGTTTTATTAATGAGCGGTAAAAGGACCATCAGGAGGCAGCTCAGGAGAAAGTCTCGCTGACAGGAGCTGAAGTGTGGCAGACAAGTGAGAAGCTGCAGAGTGTTGCAGACTGGGGAAGCAGAACTAGTTCAGAGGAGTGGAGCGGAGAGTGTGACAACAGGAAGATTGAGTTTAGTGACTGGCGGGGAGATGGTGTGGAGGTGGGAGAGGCGCACAGACTCCTAGAGTAAAGGATCTGAGGCTGATGGAAAAAGTAGTTGACAGGTCAAACAACACAAGCAAAGCTAGATTTGAGCAAGAGTTATCTTTTGTGGTACCATGACAACAAACTGAACAGAGTAGGGAGCATTGCCAAGGCGTGAGGACAACAGAAAAAAGGTGCAACGTGTCGGCATATTAAATGGTAACAAGGGTGGATTTAGATATCACGACCCAACAGAAATATAAATGGAGGGAAAGTGGACGGCCAGCCGAGAATAAACACAAGGACTACCAGGACCACGACAGCCCCAGTGCTAAGTGTTTCTCTAATCGGAAATACACGTGTCCTCATCTTATCCACTTAAGAAAATGCTGAGTGCTAAATTTTTGAAGTACTTTTTCCGCACACTATATTATTTCATTCTCACTTGGGGGGGGCTCAGTACAGCAGTAATCCTCTGCTTGTTTTCAGACAGCAGGTCTGGTGCTTCAGCGTCACGCTGTTATTAAAAAGTTAAGACTTGATTCATTTTTGGGTCTTGCACCTCACACAAACATGGGTCTTAGCTTATGACTGTCCAAATGATGTCGCATGTGATCTGATCTCACTCCTCTGATCATGTCCATTGCATAGACTTCATGACAAGATGCTTTTCATAGCCAAAAATGCAATTTAGTGGAAAATAAATTAAGGGAAAGGTAATCAAGACAAAACACACTCAGGATGTTGTTGTTTGTGTCCTTCAGTATATTTGTTAAAATGTTGAAAGTTCAGGAAGAGATAATCAGGAATTTGCTTAGGCACTGATTGAGCTGTGGGTACTGCCTGTCATTGTGATGCCACAATGTTCCAATGGACTAAAAAAAAGGTAAATTTTAGATGTATATTTTAGGGGTACCAGGGATGAGGCCATGGTAGCGGAATCGTGACCTGCTTAAAGAGTCAGTGAGGACATAATACTTTTCATTCCTTACAGATTGATGTCTGCAGGCAACAGACTTGAGTATCCCTGAAAATAGCATGAGCACAAAATGGCACCAGCTAGGGAAAAGTCAGTTATCCGGAATTACTTAACAAACACTTTCTTTGATACACTAAGACTTTATTGGCACTCATGCTACTACAGCCTGATTGCTACTTTTAAGATCCTTTTTCATAACAAATCAGCAATGAGAGAAACCTTGATAGTCATGGTAAGCAAGACATATTTTGGCAGTATTTCCAGGTGTGTCCTTAATGAGTCCCACTGTAACAGTGTGTTCAGACCAAATGCAATTTGGTTGTAAAGGTGTCAGGTTAACATCCAAAGTCTATGTGAACATGTCAAAGGGCATCAAGCCTTCTAGTGTCACGTTTTGGGCATCTGGCCCGGCGCGTTTTGAGTGATTTGGCATCCCTTGCACGTCAAATGGCAGAGTTGGAAAACTTGAAATTTGCAGCTTGACATGGGGCATCAACCAATCAGAGAGACTCAGAGTCGTGACGCAGAGATAAATTTTCTGATAGGACAGGAAATGCCAAGTAGAACTTGGGGATTCTCTTCACTCTGAAGACGGTGGAGGACAGTGTCATTCTCTGGCCTTGTGGAACAAATAAAGCCAAGCAGCTGCTCAGATTTATTCGCCACCGTACAAAGACACCTACTGTAAGCCTAAAACTTAGATCCAAGTTGAGACAGCAGAGTTAGTCTTTCTTACACTGCTGCACCCTTTTAAGTTGCATGAATATTCACCAGGGGGATGTGTGTTCATAGTTCACACTGTTTAATTTTTATGTTACAACTGCATATTCCAGATTTAATTTGATACCATTTCTGCACAGAGGATATTAATTAAGTAGTTTCTCCTTCAATGTGGCCTACAATGTGACCTAGACTTCCAAAAGTGATTGGATCAGAGCTGAACACATTTTTAATAAGTGCATTACAAGCAGCAAATGCTGGTGGAGAAAATTGAGACAAATGCGGAAGTGCTGGAAGATTGCAGTTCACTCCTCATCCACTAGGGGCTGCCTGCAAAAGAGGGCCAATCCCATAGATTCCCATGTCAAAGGCCCACAATGTCTTTTTTTTTTTTTTTTTACCTTAAAAATACGCGTTTGACTCATTTTGATGGCACACCAACATTCATTATGCCCATTTCTCTAGCCATCACTGCCCAGCGGCATCCTGAGGCTGAAAAAAGGAACTATGCAACTTTTTCCATCCATTTTCCATCTGTGATGTTGCAGCAGAGCATTGGTTGTGCACTGTGTCACGTGCTAGCAAACAGATATAAACAATCGGGTGTTTTAAATGCATATCATGGTAGGTTTGCAATGAAATTCAAGAAAACATTTTTGGAGGAAGAAAGGAAAAGAAAGAGAGGAAGAGACAGAACATGAGATAAGACAAGAGTCAAGATAAGACTGACTGGCTGGAGTGAGCTCAGGTAGGATGCAAGATGGATGCCAGTTTAGTCAATACAGGGAAGACTGAGAAAATTGCCAAAAGTTCTGTTGTGCATCTTTAAAAAAGCCAACTTCACAGGAGAAATAAACATGTTTACAGCCTGGTTCAAAAAAATACTTTACTTTTAATAGGTATAGGTCAAGTTTACCTTCATGTCAACAGTGGCATAGGTGATTTTTATTTTATTTTTATGTCAATATTATATATATATATATATATATATATATATATATATATATATATATATATATATATATATATATATATATATATATATATATATATATATAACTTATTTGTTCAGATTTTATCTTGAAATTACACATAATTAGGGTTATGTCCTTTTGATTGACATGCCGGCTGCTGGTGTTAGCCATGGTGGCTAGCTCCCTGTTTGCTCCTAGAAAGGCCTCAGCCAGTAGCACAGTAGCAGAATAGCAGTCTAACAGCCAGTCCAAGCGTGCCTTACCTTCAGCCAGCATATCTTCGTTAGCATCTACTGTCTCCAGGTTAGTTCTGTTAGCTCTTAGCTAAGTTTGCTGGCTGTAAATAATTTGCCCCGACTCTCACGGGCCCCCTCTCTTTGCCCATTTTTGTATTTTCTAGGAGTGATGATACACACAACTAAGATGGCGACAGTGGGAACCGTCCACCAAGCTTCACTTTAGCTCTTCAGAAGCTATTGGGTCACATGAGTGGAAACTTTGTTCATCTTTGTAAACAGTCTACTGTACATTCATATTTACAGAACAGCTGTAAACTGGGCATAAATTTAGTCTTCACATTTCCCTCCTAGTAATCACTGAGAGCAAGCCATGCTCCAATCAGCTTCTCAGTTCTTTCTCCATTAGGCTTTTTACCACATTTATTTGTCATGTTGATGTAAACTCCATATTGCAGTGTAGATGAGTCAGCCTTTGCGAATAAATTTAGGTCACCCATTGAATGAGCTCCTAAAAGTCTACACTGGGTGTTTTTGTTGAATAAGTTCCAAAAGCTGACTGTCGAAGCGGAAACAAGCTTTTCGTTGGTGGCACGTTGAATTAGTGGCTCAGACAGGCCAGGGGGAAGGAGAGCAGGGCTCAGGGAAGAGAGGAGGAGTCGGGGTGGAGCTGTTATCACACTGCAACACCTGGACCAAAGACAGGCAGGATGGGAAAAAGAAATCAGTCAAACACACGCACCAAACCTGAGACACACATCCGAGAAAGCTCAAATTCAAGCCATGCAGTGCACACCCAGATATGACGTGAACTGTATTTGTTTATCCATTTCTCTGCAGTGCGTAAAGGTCATTGTGGCTGTCCTGTCATTCCTGATTCTCTCTTAATTAATCTTTCTGCAAGTCCCACTGTCTCTGTCCTCTTGCTGTCTTCGTCTGTCTTCCATTCTGTGTAATTTATTTATTTTACACATGCCGCATGGTCTCACGTAATTCAGTTTCCTTGAATTTTTTTTTTCTTTAACTTCTGATTTTTTTGCTTTTCCCATATACCTTTATTTGCTATTTCTTTATATAATAGCAGCAACTACTTTGTTTCGGTTTGATAAAACACGTCAATTAGACCAACATGCTTTTATTGGCTTATCTTTAAGTCTTCTTTTCTTCCTTATTTAAAAAAGAGGCATTCAGCACATAAGGCAAAAAACAACATGGGAAACTTGTCAATGTTGAAGTGAGTCCTCTCTAAAAGGGCTTTAAAATTCAAACTTTATCTGTCTTGATAATTAAACTTGACAACTATCTCATTCATTTTCTTCTTTGCTCCTATGAAATATGTGCCCCCCCCCCCCCCCCACACACCTTCAGCCTCCTTTTTCTCATGTTGTCCAAGCGTCCTGACAGCTCACAAACCAACAGAGACCACCCTTACCAAAAAGAAGTATTCCTTAAGTATATGTCTTAGAGTATACTCAAGTATACTTGAGTATACCCCCAAAGTGTACTCAAGTATATCCCCCAAGTGTACTTTTATTTACCAAGTACACTGATATCAGTGTACTAGTAGTATACTTACAAGTGTACTTCTTGGGACTAAATTGGCCCAATTTAAGTATTTAAAAAGTATACTTTTAAGTATACTTAAAGTAATCTTCTGGTATACTGTTAGTGTACTGATACTAAAACTTTGAGTATACTCAAGTATACTTGAGTATACCCCCCAAGTGTACTTTTATTTACCAAGTACACTGTTATCAGTTTACTAGTAGTATACTTACAAGTGTACTTCTTGGGACTAAATTGGCCCAATTTAAGTATTTAAAAGTATACTTTTAAGTATACGTAAAGTAATCTTCTGGTATACTGTTAGTGTACTGATACTAAAACTTCAAGCTTACTTTCACTCTTACAAAGTACACTTTTAAGTATACTAAAAGTATTCTTCTATGTATACTGTTATTTTTCTAGTAGTAAACTATTCAGTGCCCTTTAGTTTAAGAAAGTAGACTTTGAGTATACAGAAAGTAACCTTTTAGGTTTGCTATGAGTCCACTGTTAAGTGTTAAAAAATACATTTTCAAATATACTGAAAATTCCCTTACTATACTTCTACTCCACCTTTAATGCTGAGTAAAAAGAGATTACAAAATTTGTGTCAAAAATAGATTCAGGTGTTTTATTAGACTCCACCAAACGGTCCAGTAACATTTAAACTCTTAGTGTAACATTTGCAATGCGGTGTAAAGAACAGTCCACTGAAACAGAACTGGAATATAACCAAATGTAAAACCCTTGTTTAAATATCCAAGGTCTTCTTCGCAGCAGCTTGCTTGTAGCTTTCGTTGTTGCATTTTTTTCTAATAATCTTTCTGACATCTTGGACACTTATGCCAGGGAACTTTGACTGAGAATGGCCTGCGAGTTAAGCACAACAACAAAAGAAAACATTAAACAGATTTATTTTACTCAGAGATGAGAAAAATAGACAGCAAATAGACCAACCACCACCACAAACATTATTGCTATTATTCTAGACTTTTTATTGTTGCTAATACTTGATGCTCCATTCATACGTTTCACTGATGTTGTGGGGTTTCCCTACTTTAACTATGCACATGATATGAGGCTTCAGTTGCCTTATTTACAGTGTTTAAAGCATAAACTACTTTCTGCTGTGACAGAAGTTTATTTGGCACCCTTTCAAAAAGCTCCTGAAGCTTTGAAGACATCACTGTGGTAGTGGAGCATGTTCAGATCCAGCCCATGAAAATCCCAATTTTAAATAATCAATAATCGTCACAATCATTTTTGCTTGGCTCAGATTCTGTCTGCTTATTTACCATAGCTTTGGGTACTAAAAATCTATCCATTTTGTTTCTGACATAGGATTGGTGAAGTTGGCTAAAAGTTCAGTTACTTTTTCTGTTTTAATTTTTTTTTTTTCTCATGTCCCTTCTCTCCCGGAAAAACCCTGATCAACTTGGCAACATGATTGGAACAGTAATGTGTCAACATTTTGAAGTGCTTCCCATAAATTCACAACAGCTTTTCAGATAATTTCAAATAAATGACAGTGATTCATCTCAGTCATCATATTTACCTCAAACATACAGTAAATCATTCTACATAAGAAGAGCTAGTGTATAAAAATTAATTTTAAAATGAGAAAATAAATAAACTCACCAAGGATAGCGTCCAGTTTTGTGCCATCGAGTTGTGGCTTTGATTCCAGATCTTTGTGTGCACCTGACTGTCTCCCTGTCAAACTTGAACAAGACAGCGTTTCTCTGCCATAAACAAGCACTGCCAGGTCCGAAATGTAAACGGAAGAATTTGAAGTTCGCAGAGAGTTGAGCTTCTGCCTGGGGACTTTGACATCAGAGCCTGGCACAAGAGACACCTGCAAAACCAAAAAAAAATTATTTGCAAATGCCCATACATTACTTTTACTTGTGGTGGAACATAACACAAGTAGGCCTAGAGCATTTACACAAGTAATGTCATACTATAGCAAATTAAAACAACAACAAAAAAAAAACAGAAATTGGTAGATATTTCAATGATAACAGCTCCACCAAGTAATACAATATTCATCAACTTCATCCAGAAAGGATTCTCAATGTTTCTTTTTCACATTCTGTCATATTAGCCTTGTACCAAATTGTATTAAATTAGTCGCTTCCCTCAAAATTCTACACACAAATACTACATTATGACAATGTGGAAAAGTTTTGGGGAGATTTTTGCCAATTTATCAAAAGCAAGAAAACATTTATTTATGGTCTCTAGCTCTCAGGAGAGAAGGACGTTTGTCAAGGAGGTGACCAAAACCCGATGGTCACGCTGTCAGAGTTCCAGTGTTCCTGTGTGGAGAAAGGAAAACCCACTACCACTTCTGGACCAATCCACCAATAAGGCCTGTTTTTAGTTTTCTATTAAAAAAAAAAAAAAAAAAAAAAAAGTCAAAAACCTTTTTTTTCCATCATTGGCCTTTTTTGATTTGATTAATTCATCGTGCTCAATCTTTGTATTTTTTTTAATTTTACCTTTAGAGACCCAAGTACACCAGTGATTGTGTCCTTGTGTTTATTTTTACACATATGACCACACAATAGGTGTGAATGTGTACGTATGCTTACGTGTCTATGTACTTACATCAGTGTTTGTGTGTTTCATTTATCTATTTTGTGTTTTTTCCATATCTCTGTGAAGCGCTTTGTGCAACCAGTCGTTGTAAGCGTACTATACAAATAAACTTGAACTTGAACATTGTCATAATTGTGGTATTTGTGTGTAGAATTTTGAGGAAAGAGATTAATTTGAATACACTTTGGAAGAAGGCTGTAACATTACATGGAGAATAACAGTTAAAATTGTAATTAAATAATTTTGCCTGTATACACAAGAATATTTTGGAAATGCTAACACACCTCTAATAGTTTCATACCAATAATATGAATTATATTAATGTTATTTACAATATTCAGGTCTCCATTGCAAGTGAATCTATAATCTCAACATGGAAATAATTTTTTGCATGACAAGTAACTTAAAATTAGACACAGACCATAAAAAACACAATCAAGTCAGTGTGGACTTGAGTTACAGGAGCAAATCTGCTGCAAAATGTAATTATACCAGTGCAGTTCAAGCATTACCATGTCAGGCTCCACTTGAGGAGAGGAAGGTGCAGAAACCAACAGTTCTGATTGCACTGGTGTTTGTCCTGGTGTTTGTAAAGCTGTTGATCGGGGTGAAGCATTGCTTGAGATCAATGACATTTTCTCAGTTATATCTTTTAACTTCTGCACAAGTTGTGGAAGCTCTGTTGAGAATAAAGATATAAATAATAATTGAGAACTTATGCTTTTATGAAACTACTTATCCAGTTATGGGTGATCCCATCTCTACATGAAAAGACAAAATATGAATTCATAAACTTACCTTTCATTGCTTCTACTATCTGTCTAGTGTTGCCTGCTTTAAGCTTCTTGTTCTCAGCAATTAATTGCTTTATTTGCAGCTGTGCCTTGCTCCAGTTCCTGGGCAGCAGGTCGTCGTCTGATGATTTCTCAGATTCAGTCGTTGACTACAGGACACAAACACCAAAACACAAACACAGAATTATAGTTTAATACACAACAAGATTGATGCTAACACAAGGCACGAAGTTAAAACTGAACTACAGTCTGTGGTCTCTGTGGCAGCATAAGTTCCTTTTTTTCCTTAACACAAAATGTCTTAACCACTAAAGCTTGTAAATGTTCAAATACATCACCTCAAAATCTTTGTGTTTTGCCATCAGATCCTTTTTCAAATCTTCAATCATTTGGTCTGCAGCCTGTTTTACAGGGCAGGATGTCTTTTTAGTCTTTTGCTGCAAATTTGAGTTTAGATAGTTAGTTAGTTATGATGTGCATAACATTTCTATTGCTTATCAGAAGAAAGTGGTACAATTTCTTCCCATCTTTTTGGACATATGAGTAAACACCAGGTGGTTAGGTTTAGGGTACTGCAAATACAAGAAATTTTGATACATTTATGTGAATAACATTTTCTCTTAAAATTTGGTTTGCTTCTAAAACAGCATTTACAATATTTGTTGACAAAGAACCCAAAAGAGGTCAGATGAATATAGGGAATGTCCCTCACCCCATGATATGTTATGCAAGAGAAATGTAAATGTCACTTCAGTTTTACATTGTGTGCGATGATATTCAAAAATCAATTAGAGCGCTCTCATAATCTCCATACCTTTTTACTTTGATTCTCTTCTTCTTCTTTGTCCATCCACCTGCTGTTGGGCTTTTTCTTCCTCTTTCCTCTCCTCTCTTCACCATCATTTACCTCCCAGATGTCCTCACCCTTGATAAATTCCTCTCTCTTTTGGCATAGGTCAGTGTAGTTGTCTGTGTAAAAAGTTTTTTTCAAGAATAAATGCAAAGTTTTTTATTTATTTATTTTTTTAAAGATTATATATATATATATATATATATATATATATATATATATATATATATATATATATATATATATATATATATAAAGAATAAATCATCCTCATTCAACCATGATTTGTCAGAGGTTAGGAACACCACTCCACTAAATATTGATTGAAGCGGTTGGTAATGGAGTAAATTATGAGATTACTGTGGTTATTGCAATTTTTCCCTTTGGTTTCTGACACTTTTAGTTAACTGTACAGATATTATTTCTGTTCCTGAGAAACGAACATAACAGGATGTTTAAAAAAAAAATCTATCGCTGCCATAAGCTAATATGTAATATTTCTCACTTACCGCCGAACATCAAAACCTTCGCTGGAAAACATGCTGGACCGCCTTTTTTCTTCTGTCCTCTTACCCACTTCACATTCATCCAGCCATCATCCTCCTCCAGATCGGGGCACTTAGTTGGTATTTTAGAAGACAATGTTTTCAGGTCGTCCTCATTTATCCAGTCCGTTTTCCCAACCTCAACTGTGGCATCCTTGAAATAGTACAAAGCGTAAGCCATATCGAGTAGGAAATATTTTCTTCACACCGTTTCCGTGGTCCGTTATTTCTTCACCTTCAAACAGGGGTAGGCAACCGGTCCTCGAGGGCCGGCGCCCTGCAGGTATTAGGACTTCTCCTGCTGCAACACACCTGACTTCAATCAATGGGTAATTAGCAGACTTGTGCAGCCAAGCTCTGGACATCAGGTAGTGTGTTGAAGCAGGGAAGCCCTGAAGACCTGCAGGATGCCGGCCCTCGAGGACTGGAGTTGCCTACCCCTGCCTTCAAAGCTGGAGCGCGAAAATGGATATCGCGAGAAATGCGCTGCCAAACAGCGCTGTGTTTAGTATCGCGAGACGTTTGCGTTCAACGAAAGCTGCGCGAGAGGTCTGCAGACGAGAAGGAACAGCAACAGTGGCGACGGTGGCTTGATAAAATCATGGCAAAACGCTCCGGACCTTACAAAAGGTATTTGGAGGGAGACACGGGGGAAATTCCGAGGAGAACACAGTACAGATGGAATTTAACAAATGTAAGTATGTTGTTTTTAAAACCGAAGGCCTTTCAACATATTAGGCTAATGTGGATTGAACATGCTAATTGCTGTCTTTTTTCTGCCTCATTCTGAAGCACAAAAAACGTTGACAGTTCCACTGAGGAAAATGAATATTGTGAGGACACTTTCCACAACGTGGTAAGCATGAATATTTTGTGTGATTGACGTGGGCTCAAATAATATTTTTGTCAATACATTCATTTCTAGTAAGCAAATAAATAGAATTTATTTATAAAGCGCTTTCACAGACCAAAATCACAAAGTGCTGTGCATAAAATAAGTACAATAAAACATATTGGAATAAAGTACATACATTAAACTTAAAAAGTGAAAAATCTAGCAAGCAAAGACTTTCTTAAACATCCAAATTTTCAATTGCCTTTTTAAATAGACCACAGTCGACCAAGGACCAATCTCCCTGAGTTTTAATACTTATGCCTTTTGTATAAGTATCTTAAAACTCAATTACAGACAAAGAGATAATTTTCCCTTTTTGATATTTTTTTTCATTTAAATTACAATATCTCTAATTTTATGATGTACAAAACTGAGTATCACACATACATACAGGTAAAATGTTATTGATATTTGGCCCTTGGGCGGAATTTGTGGAAAATGTCAAAGCTTCATGCCACTGGATAGCTTTAATAGATATAAGTAGTATTGTACAATTGTGATTTCATCATCACAAACAATTCATTGAAAAAAAGCAGGTGCACAACTACAAAAATTGGCGATGCCTCGGTTATGTGTCCTGCGCCCTTGATATGAGCATCTATTACAGCTTGACAATGAGGTTTCATGCTGTTTACAAGTTTACCTATACAATTCAACATATAATTTGAATAATGTAAATGATAGCTGCAACTCCTTCCATGTAAAGACTATGCAATATGTAGAGGAAAATGTTATGTATGTAACTTCTTACATATTATTGTTATTATTATTATTATTATCATTATTATTGTTATTATTATTATTATCAATAAAAGTACATAAACTAGGAAGATGCTTAATTATTGAGACTGTTACTGTACCTTGTTGAGAGTAATAAAAGCCAGAAAAAAAGAGTAATACAGTATGGGTACTGTATAGGCCTTCATAGAGAGCACTATCTGAAATTACAGCAAGAAGTAATTCTATTTTATTTGTGGCTTCATTTTGGTTTTAACTTTCGCAATTTATGCCACATAAACATGTCAGTCTTTGTTTTATGTTCTCCATTAACCAGGGAAAAAACACAGCAGATTACATGAGTACTGCCCCTAACAGTGAAGAAGATGGAAAGAATGAAATGTTTCCTACAACAAGCTTGTCCAGTAATTGCATTCAAGAGGTAAATCCATATGTTTTTTAATGCCACTGGTATGTCCCTTTATCAAACTTATGGATAAAGGCCATGGCTTAATGGGTAATTTTGCTCATATATCTGTTGATTTAGCAAATTTTGGAATTGGGGATATTTTTTCTCAAAATTTGAACCAGATGAAGCTAAAACCAGGCCAGTGCAGATGTTTATATAAAGTTTTGGCTTAGTTGCAGTTCTGCATGGGTTTCAAGATATTCTCTCTCATTAAATGGCAAGTTTTAGAGTTCGCAGTGGTAATGAATATTTTAATAATTGGAAAATCACAATTAATCAGATTAGTAGTTTCAGATGTACTCCAAAACCACAGTCTTTGAATATGTTGAACCATTTGGTGCATTAAATTTAGTAATGGCATTAATATGTTTGAAAGTATGAAAAAATGTTAATTGGGTTGAGCCTATGACCTATTGTCTAATGCACTCTTTGCCAAAAGGTAGTTTGTGGATTGTAGTGATTCTTCCTGATTTCATTTTTACTTTCTAAAAAGGTCCTGCTTGATACCACTCTCAGGACAAATGAGTAAATTGAGTATTCCACTATTTGTCTTCTTTTTATGTGCACCAAACCATGCTCCTAGGACAGGAGCACCAGAAGATTTAGAACGATTTAATGTCTTTGTTTCTGCTACTCAATAACTAATTTTTTCTTCATTGCTAATCTTCAGACCATGAATGAAGTTGACCCAAATAACACAGAAAATGAAGAGGATAATGAAAGCTCATCTACAACAACCATGTTGGGTACAGATATTGAAATGGTAAATTCGTACTTATTTCTTTGGTTAAAACATGGCAACTATGTGCCCAGTTTTTCAGCAGTATCTCAAATGTGTCTGCTTTTCTGTGTTAACCTGAAGGATGAAGAAAACCAGTCAGACTCTGATAAGAGAATTGGTTGATGCCGCCAGCAGTGAAGATGAAGCAAATGTGGACAGTGAAGAGTTGGACTGAAATTCCAGGAGAAAATGCATCTGAAATTCCAATGGTATGAAATAAATCATTTAATGACAAAAGAATAGCTCACTATATAAACCCAATACATAAATGGAGGAGGAGAGAGCATACTAGCTTCTTTTGTTTAGGCATAGTATTCTGTGTTGTTTTTGCTGAGCGTGGCTTGCTTGATTATAAAGATAAATATTGGAGAGATTGTACCCCAGATGAACTGGCCAGGAAAGCATAAACTAAAGGATGACGTTTGATCTTCATGGATCACATTCTATTTATGCAATTAAAGATGCAGATGTACAAAGTTTCAAAATGGACAATATACTTAAGTTTAAGCTCCGTTGGAAATGATAAGAATTAAATACTTTTCACTAATCCAACACAGGCATTTAAGAAAATTATATTTTTCAAGTAAACCAAGCTATGCCAACCTACAATGTTGTGACTACTTAAATTTTTATGTCCTCTGTCCCCTAGGCCAGTGAAGACATGGGAGATACTGGTGACAAGCCCTTGTATCCTGGTGCTCACTTCAAAAGGAGAGAGTTTACTGATGCTGATGTCCTACATGTTGCGACACAATTTAACTGGTGAAGCACTTACTCATCTACTGGAAATGTTTAACATAATGTTTCCTGGCTTCTGATCCCATCCTCACATTACCTGTTCCACAAAGAATTTGGAAGATCGTCTACATCTGAAGTACACTTTTTTGTAGTCCTTTGTTTGAAATACCTTGGTTAGATTAGAGGTGACTGCCCCAATCCAATGGGACTTTTAAAATACAGTATTTTATGCAGATGCCAACCTAAA